>OY735202.1:25369767-25442267 GCA_963457665.1 Thysanoteuthis rhombus
TGAACGAAATGAAGAAAATATAATGAATCCAATGAGGCATATAATTATCTGATGTTTTATTCGGTAAAAAAAATCTATTTTGTTCGCTCAAATTATATGCTTTCTCTACTTTAAAAGATGAAATTTTTCCTTCGTTAAGACCTCACCTAATTGATTATTTTTTTACTTTTTTAGCATCTACTCGATTTGTATTGAATAAAAATTGGTTTAACCGTCGTTGTTTTAAAATTAGGTTACTTCCAGAGTATTGACTTTATAAAAATGACATCAACATTCGGGTTCAATTTAATAGAAATAATTACATTATACGATAATAATGTGATTTGTAATTCAATTTAATTACAGCAGATTAATATGCAACACTTGCTAAATTCAAAAAGAAAAAGAAGAAATGAAAATGTTTCAGATTTGATTTTGACATCTCAAGTGCATTATGCAAAAAAAATGGAAAATGATTATCAAAATGGCATCAAAAGCTACGAAAACGTTCCTAAGACACACACACACACACATACATACACACACACATACGTACACACACACACACACATACACACACACACACACACACACATATATATATATATATATATATATATATATATATATATATATATATATATATAAAATATAAAATAAGGAAAACAAACCAAACTTTAAAGCAAGATTTGCGTGTGGAATTCATGGAGAATTTTGTCACTTATTTTTATTTCTCAACTCCTGTTGAAATGATTTTAACATTTTTGTCTATTAGTTCTAAGGAATGATTCAAGTAAACGAAGATGTATACACACATAGACACACCCACGCAGATATACACACGTACGCATACAAGCAACACGTGCACATGCACACATACACAAGCACAAGTAACACGCACATACATGTGCATATACATTCACAAAAACACACGTTACTCCATATAGATACATACATGCTCGCACGCACTTATAAGTGGTGTCCTTTATCAGGCTACGGCATCGGCTGTTCCTGTCCGGGCTTCACACATCGCAAGTTTCTAAGTCTTGGACTAATTCTTCGAGTTTCGCGATACGCAAAATAGACGTGGAGACGTCGAGAATCGGGAGTGCCGTCACTCACTTCACCATCCGTACATGATGCACACACAAATCGAACTTACAATCTTGATTCCACCTTTTCTCTCACGCTTTCATTAATTCAACGGTGATTCTTTCACAGTTTTTTTCTAGCACTGGACAAATACGACTCTTTAATTATCACAGCCAATTATCTCTTTCTGTTGAAGTATTAATCACGTACGACTAATTATATACGATATGTCGAATAGAAAGAAAAAAAGACGAGGAATGGTCAAACTACGCTCTAAGTTCGATCCCGACTGAAGGTGATTACTGTAGCATTTGCACTTTTATAACAAATAAATGAATATTGAATACATAATTTTGTATAAATGTATTCATGCATTGTAATAAAATAGCTCGGGCTTGTCAATTCATCTCAGTCAGTGAAACAGCGTCGTGGCAAACATTTGGTCGTGAGTTGAAATCACGCTAGGGAAACCTGAACTTTGCAATAATTCTGGCATGGACTGTTGTTGTTTTTGTTGTTGTAGTTGTTATGCTAGAAAAAATAAAGTCAACTCCAGTTTTAAAGTTTGACAGTAATGACGTGACATTTCCTTGATTTAAGCTCATTATAAAAAATGGAGGATTCGCATGTTTTCAACTTCCCTGCTGACACGTACTTAAGATATTCAATATTCATATCTTTTTCTTCCTATTGTAACACTTGGATCTCTTTCATCGTTATGCACGCTCTAGCTCGAGCACTAACACGCTTCCTCGCAATAAAGATAATTGCCTAATGAACTTCATATCATTGAAATATCGTATGTGTTTCTTTTTTCCCCATTTCAGGGAATCCTTCATTACATTGAAATTTAGCCGTTTTGTCAAAATTTGCGTAGGTGTATATGTCAATCGCCCAAAACAAATAGATTTGGTTCGTCACTCAATAGAAACTGTCGCGTGGCCAACGTCCTTTCGCAGCATGACGTGTTGTGGGGTTGATAGTAAAAAAGTTGGAAAAAGAGGTGATCAATTAATAAGTTACTTCCCCCACTTTTTGTTAGGTAGTGATCACTAAAAGAGTCGGAATTAGAACAACAACACAAAAAAAAATTAACCCTCCCCCTCAAAAAAACAATCGTGATTGCTACCGGGTATAAACTAAGAGATCCCTTTAGCAAAAACTTATATTGCAAATTGAACCGTCATACTATTTAAAAAACAAAAACAAAACAAAGTTTTCTCTAGACATGATTTTAAATGGCCAGTCTGCCAGACCAACTTAGAAACTGGAGAAACCTATGTTGACTGTTCCAGGGCCAATTATGGCTGGAGGTTTCACACAATAAAAAGTGTCTCAAAACTTCGAATGCGAAAGGGAAATAAACAGCATCGCCTTTGTATGCAAACATCTTCTCACTTTAAGCGCAAGTCGGCCAACCAGTCTTTTTCTTCTTTTACGTTTTCAAAGCCGACAGAAAAGAAATCAGATGAATGTTGAGGGAACTATCATGAATAGGAGATCATTAAGTGAAACGAGAAAGATGACAGGAAAGGAAGCGTCGACTCAATGATTCTCTATAAAATCATGTCGGCTATTTTAACGTCATCAGCTCCCCCTGGTGTTAGAAGAAAACGGATGTTCACGTAAGAGGAGGTCATTGGCTGAGGACAATTAATCGTTTCATCCAAAGCGTTGAATGACTTCTCAGATTCGTATGTGGTTCCGAAGCGTCCATTTGTGAGAGATTTCAACTATCAACAGGGATTTCAGCGGACAATCGTAATGAAGTCTATTCAAACCGACTGGCGTGTCACTTGGCCCATTACTGCTATTATTATTCTGATTGCTACCCTTGTGTCCCATTCGAGGACTTTTAAGAGATATTTGCACTTTTTATTTTATTTTATTTTATTTTTTTCCAAATTCTCAACCTGTTCGATGTGCACTTCTACATTGGTCTCTCTTCATGACTAAATGGCGAAGCCTTCTGATTTTAGTTGACGTGTCTTTTCGGTAATTGTCAACGCCATTACGTCATTGCCGACAAAAAACAATAAATACCGGAAATGGTATTTGAGAGTTGACCACTTGCATGAATATCCAGTTAGAAAACGGAATACAAATCTTTTCCCTGCAGTACTTTTATTAGTATGACTCCATCGTGCTATTTAAAAAATACTGTTGATCACTTTACTGATTTTAGTTTGGGAAACAGAAAATCTGATGAGTATTATCAATTTTGACGCAATGGTTTGCCATACAGCATCTAATGAAGATTGAAATATTAAAAGAATTTAATGATAAAAAATTTTCATGATTATTTGTTATTTTAGAGAGAATTTTCAGACTATTGTACTGGCTAATTATAAAACTATCCTGTTGTCTTTGATGCAAAAAACGAAACACAGGGAAGTCATTTATCTATACTAGTATTATAAACTTTTGTTTATTCTTGCTTCTACTCTGCAAAAACCACAAGGCCTATCGACATAATATTCTGCACGATGACTGAGAAGACGTTAACTCAAAATAGTCTGTATGGGGTTTATTTTTTGTCATTCCTAGCCAATTTCTAGTGTTAGTGGATATAATTTCGAACTCAGGATGCTGAAATTTAGCGTATGAGTACATTTCTTTATGGAAAAGATCGAAATATATATGCATCAGAATATTTCTTCCGTCAAAATTACTTTTACATGTGTACATAGTGTAATTAGTTTCTTTTCCCATTGGTTGTGTTGTGTGAGATATATCAAGGAATTTATTATAAGGAAAACGCTTGGTATACCTGCATATCTAACTATAAATGACAAGGTGCGTGGCTATGTATTATGCATCGAGATAATTCGACAACTGGCCATTGAACGAAGTTGATATTCAGCATCAAATGGTCAGCACAAGGAACAGTGTCAAGTTTGAAGTTTTCTTGGATCAGCGGTTCTCGAGGAATTCGATACAAACAAACAAGAAACCACAGATCATAAATCTAAATTCAGATCAAATTGGTGTTAGATCTGAATTAAGATATTGAAGATCTGAGTCGGCAACACTGAGAGAAGTAACTGGAAGCCGTAGTTCCGTACGAAAATTATTTTTTATGGCAATTATAGTAGGCTACTCTACACACCATAGTGTCTGGTTTCTTCCGAACCTGCTCCTTTAGCATGGGCACAGCCCTAGTTATCATAATTTGCCTTCATTTGGTCTCAACTAACGAATAAAGGAGTTGCTTCTCGTAGTGTAAAGTTTAAAAAAATGCATTATCCATGACAGATAAGATTCCATTGCTTTAAAAACTGCTAGTAGTGTGCCCTTAAGAAGCTCATGTGAGTTTTACAGAGTACACTCTTGCAGGAAAAATCGTGTGTGTACAATGTTCCATGTAGTTATGGCATAGATTTAAGGGCGATATGAACTGCCCCCAGGAATTAGGACTTTATGGACACGGAAAAGTTGCAATGTGTGGGAATATTTCAAAATCTTGTATGGTAGACTATGCTTGGTAGGAAAGGAGTACACACCAACCCTTACGGATTTAAATCAAAATGATAAACGGGAGTGATGGTCTTGGGATCCCATAAACATAAACTGAGAGATGGGGATGCGTGCAAGTTTCAAGGGAGGTCAGAGTTCAGGTGACAATTCAAAGAACCCACAGATGCAAGCAACAGACATGCAGTGTACGAGACAAGGTTCCCATACTCTTGTTGAACGGGGTCTGACAACATTCAATACTATAAAAAACAGATACACGAGGAATACCAGAGAATACATGATCGGAATATTGTTATAAAATCAACGCAACCCCACCAAAAACAAACAAAAAGCAAAAAAAAAAAAAGAAAAGAAAAAGAAACAAGAGCAAAAAACCCAACAAAGACGAAGACATAAATTTAAAACAACCAAATACGATGACTTCAACTATTGGGCTAGAAGTTTCGACACCAGTTTTCCCTGGTATTATAGGGAATCTAATGAATACGTAAGAGTAGATACCTGATTCGAGAGTTCTATCTTATACGTCAAATAGCACTTTTGATTCGTCTATTTGTGAGAAATTCCTACCACCAATAGTAGTTCGTTTGGAAGACAATCGTAATGGAGGCTATTCAAATCAACAGACTAAAATACAATATAATATTACTCTGGATCTCAGCATCCAAATAGCAACAGTCAATGTTAAGATATCTTATAAGTTTATCCAACATTGGCGCAGGGCCAAATAACTTAGATAAGATAGATTTGTATTCCTCGCAGATGCCCGAGGTTGACGCTCGAGCCAAGGTAAAATCCTTGTGCCATACCAAGTTAAGATTATTTATTTCAAGTTTGTCTCTCAGTTTTAACGCGTCCTACTTTTACTTCAGTCTACTTAAGGAGCCATTATTATTGGTATGTAAATAAATGGTAAATGGAGAGAGTAGGACAAGGAGTTACATACTAAACGTTGTTACGGTTCGATTGCCTGTATTACTATGGCGATCGCGTGTTGGCTTGATGTCTCTCCGCAGCTGTGCGGATGACGCATGCGCAAAGTCACAGAAGACCGTTGAACTATAAAAAGTCCGGGTTTTGGAGCGGTCTGTGTTTCTGACATCCAGATTTTGGAACTTCTACTGGACAACGGTTTCAACATTTCGCCTTAAAGAACTCAGATTGGAATACTTGTATCTCCCGCATTCCGAAAGTTTTCTTTACGCCAATCTTTCGCTTTCACACACACACACACACACACACACACACACACACACACACACACACACACACACACACACACACACACACACACACACACACACACACAAAACAAAAAATTAAAAAAAAAGCAAAAATAAAGAACAAAAACTGAACAAAATAAAAAACGCCAAGGGCGTAAAAAAAATTCAGTATTCGATATAGAGACAGAGCTTACCATATTCTTCTATCTCCTACACATCAGTCTCCCGTATCTCCCACCACCCTAATCTCTAATACAACCACCAACAGTTTGGGGGCTGAGAACGCTCAGTTATGTCTGTATGAATTAATTGAATTTGCTTTACGTTGTAAGATTTCCATAGACTATACTTTCAGATAGCGGGGTAAACCTGGAATCGTTTCCAGTCAGGTTGCTATTTCCATGCCAACCGAATACAACATTATTGTAATCACGTCTGATGAAAACTCTATATTGTCTCTAGATTCCACATGGCTGATCTTTACGAGCCAACTTAGATATCAGAGTAATTACCAGATTCAACGTCTCGGTTACTTACTAAGACATTACCCAAATCACCTCCCCCGTTTCTTCAAGAACACCCACCCATGGCAATCTTAGCCAATTATTTGGTGGTGACTCTACCTTTCGTACTATGCAGGGGAAATCTTGCTTATCCATCGGCTTCGATGGAGCCAGCAGTGAAAACTTTATGAATACTGATTCAGCGAATAATGACTTCGGTTCTATCTTCTCCTGTAGGCAGACAAGCTAATCACCTTCAGATTAAATCAAGCGCTAATCACTATTCATAACTCACAAACGCATCAAGAATCATTTCGTAAACTTATTTCCAATCGTTGATTACTTAGCCTATGGATTACAATCGCAAATTGTTCCTTATTTTGACGTCGTTGGGTCTGGTGATCGTATAGATTCCGAAATCAACTTAAAGGCTTCTTAGATTCCTTGTCTAATAACTTGCCTCCTACCTGGTGTATAGGATAAGCCGAGAGCAAAACGTTTCCCACACATGTAGACGTTACTTGACTCCTACATCATCTGGGTATGCTTCTGTTGGCAAACTGATTGTAAGTTCGATTCCAGTGCCAGCAGCTCGTCCTCAAATCGAGGGAGGTAAAAGTTACTTTGGATTTTAATATAGAATTTCATTGCAGGCACTACATTTGTTTCTGTCAACCTTATCAAAACGTTTCAGGTCATTATCGAAAATATTTTTTACACGAAACTAATTTGGAACACTGAACAGAGATTCAAACTAACGCATAGGCATTGAAATCTGTGACAAACCATTTAATTAACAAAGGCATTATTCATTTGAAAAGTATTCTAGTTCATATTTTTATTCACGCAGAGCAAGAGAAGGTTGGGTATATCTATATTACAACACCCTTCTTAACACTGCTAGCCCAAGAGTATAATTTCATAACTTCCATCTATTACTCTTTTATGTGCACCCAAATTGCAGGACGAATCCTCAAAATATGTTTGGTTACGAAGAATAAAAATGTAAATAAGAATGAAATAAAAAAGGATTTATCTCATTTTGTAAAAAAATCAAATACATATACGATGATACATTAAATAAAATAACAAAGTACATATATGACAAGCTATATATTTAAATCATAGCTGAAAGGATGGTGGTGTTTGATCAACACTGTTAAAATTTACACAAAGTACCAAAATAACGAAGTTTATGTAAAACATAAAACAAAACACTTGGAGAATATTACATGAATTACATCAACAGATATTGGGAAATAAATGGCTGAAATGACTCAAAACAATTTTTGAAAAAGTTCAATGGGTCTAGTGCTTGAGGCTTCGAAGCTTTTCAGATTAGGGGAATAGGTCGTAGTGCAATGACAAATCCCCAATTGCTTCTCATTTGTAAAGTAAACCACTGCATCTACCAGGGAAAATGAATCTCTATGAAACCAACGATAGAAGAAGAAATCAAACGAAGAATCACTCTAAGATGGCAAGCCTTCAGTAGAACAAGCTAAACGTTCAAGAACAAGGCGATCCTAATAATACTAAAAAGAAGAGTATACAACTTATGCTTTTTCCTGATACTCACTCATGGAGCTGAAACATGGAACCTAATCAAGAGACAGACATGCAAACTGAGAAGCATGCAATGCATACATGAGAGAATCATACTCAACATCATACGCAGAGATCACAGGACAGCACTGTATATCAAGAAAAAAACGGGAGTCCTAGACATCATAGGATCTATTTGAAAACTCAAATGGCAATGGGCTGGTCATGTTGCGAGCATGGCAGACAAACGATGGAAATCACGACTCACAACTTGAATCACCAGAGATCACATGTAAAACTGAGACCGACAGAATACAAGATGGAGAGACGAACGAGACAAATTCAGAAAATACTGGCTCTGCGACGCACATGATAGAGGAGTGTGCTGGATCCTGGGGGAGGTCTATGTCCAACGATGGACGTTAAAAGAATGATGATGATGATGATGATGATGATATAATAAATCAAATTACCGGATATTTTTAATGCATTCAAGGTTAAAGAAGGATATGCAACTCGTACAGCAGCGACATTTTTTTATTCCCCTTATTGTATCATTTATTTCAATCTAGTTGGTTGGGGCTTTGTCGAACGGCATCAGATTTCATGTTTTGTCAGATTAATTAACCTAAGGATAAGCTCTGTAACGATCTAAATCTTACAAAATGTGTAAAAAAAACCATAACATTTCAATTTATTTCACAACCTCCAATCCATCTATCGTATTATATATATATTTTCAAAATTGGACTTAGTCTGACACGTGTTCAAATAACGGGCGCTCGATGACAATCGAATTCACTAAACTAGCAATAGTCTTTGAGATTCGCTAGCTAACTATTGACTTGCGGTAGCTTTCTTAATCTTTCGTAATTTAGATTTTACAGAACCACCAACAAAGTCCTGGGTTGAGAAAGACAAGATAATTACACCTCAATTTAAAAATCAATATAAATAATTAAAGTGTACCTACCTTGTGAACTACAAATTGCAGTCTTTAACATTTTGCTTTAACAGTTACAAGAATCCTTAAAGATCAGGGTTTTCACCCGTTGTCCAAGGAAAAGGGATATTGATTTATTGAATAAGGTATTTTGATGAGTTCAGTTCTCTCGAAAGGTTTTAAAACAGTGGTTATCAAATGTTATCACACAAGGAATATGTTTGACTTACCAAGCAAACCAACTCTTTACTCCATTGAAATATAACATCATTTTGCATTCAATATATATGGAGTTAATGACAAATTAAAATAAAGACAGTTGTAATTTTGTTTTTTTCCCTAGAAAATAAGGGGTATTTCACGATGAAGTGATAATGGATTGTAAAAAGTGGCATTAACTGAAATTGAGCGTTAGCTTTTAGTCGGTTGAAGAATCGTTTGATAAACCTCTTGATTCCACTTTGCAGTAAATTTTGAAGTTGAAACGAAGGAATTTGCCTGCAAGTCGGATATACAGTGAAATTGATGTCAATAATGTAAAAATAATTCTGCAATAAAAGAAAAAAAAACAAACTTCAATATTAGCATACGTATCTATCGCTCCTTTTCCCTTTCATTTGTCGCTGAAAAAGTTGAAATCTCACAAAATCTAGCGATTAAAACTCAACATTGCATGTCTGTGGCGGAAGAGGAACGGACCTAATATCTGTACTGGACACGTATCATCCCTAAAATACATTTCCATATTTGGAACAAAAATAGCTACGGAAGGATTAAACTCCACTCAAGCCCCTATTCCGATTGAAAATGATTACAGCAATTTTTGTATTGTATACAAAAAAAACTACAAAAATATGAATATGAATACATTTTTTTGATAAATTCGTTTATTCAAGAGAATGAAATAAGCCCGTGCGTATCAGTATGATAAATATTCATTAATATCTAAGACTCATAAATTTAGCACAATCAGAAAGACGGTCTCCTGGTAGGGGAATGTGGATTTTACATATCGGTTTACGCCCCTCAGTTAAGTGAACCTTGTTCTTCTTCTTGATACGATATGAAAACAAAGTCAACTCCAGATTTTGTACTGGTGTTTGACAAAAGGCACACTTGGGAGATAGTTGAATCACATAAAATTATTAAGCTGCGACACACAGTTTGAATACGGATGTTCTTGAATTATTTCCTTGTATCTTGCTCTGTTGATGTTCATCAACACTTATCAAAATTCATTGGTGGAACATCAACACCGAATAACCGTAGTCCCACGAATGACCTGTCCAGCCTGCCAAGCAGGCTACAGATTCTTCTCTCTTTGAAAGTCTGCTTGAATATCTGTGTTTATCTTTCAGCGCGTCTGGGCACTTTTGGGGGCTAGAACCTTTAAAATCTGCATGAGTGTACCCTTAGGTTCTATTCTGAAATTAATTTTTTTTTTCAAAAGACTGTTTTTTTTTTTGGTGTTTATTATCATTTTAGAGCAATGATGCCTAAATCTTGTGCGGGTATCTTTTGAATCATTCTAAATAACAGATCTAAATTTTTAGATAATTTTAGATAAAAGATCTATTTTCCTTTGGAAAATTTCAGATAATCTTTCTTTCACACGCGTGGACTATTATTTCTGTCCGATTAAAAAACGAAACAATATTATTTTTAGTTTATTCAAAAAAATAGCGTGGGCTACGGTGATTCTCTCATGCGAGATGCGGATATCAATCATCTTTTGAAGAAGAGATATTTGATTCAGAAACGATAGGCTAACAGCATGTTTCCTTAAAAAATAACTTGTTGGTAATTACAATACGCATGAATCGAGGGAGTCATCCACTGATAGGTTATCGATGGTTTTATCATTGCTTTTCAATACTGCCTCTCAATCAAGATAAGCAAAAGGGTTGAAACAAGGGCTTGTTCATCTTCCTTTTTGAACATTCCTTTTCGTATGTTCAGCTATCCTAACGCATCTAAATATACAAACGCTCGTATTTAGCTTTATGAGAATTGTTGTTGGCAGGTGCATAATTATTACTTTTCATCTTTCTTTTAACAGCACTTTTGGGTTCTTTCTTATCGTGTACCACGCCACGTGTCTTGTACTTGCTTTGCCATCCAGAAAAGTAACAACTGTCAAAATGAAAGATGATAATCTGTGTATTTTTACGCCTTCCATATATTCTCTGACGTGTATCATCACTTTGTTTAAAGAATGGCACAAAATTCAATATACACACGAGGAAGACGTTGAATGTATCAATTGAAACGTTGTGTCGTAAAGAAAATGAAATAAAAACAATAGATTGAAAAAACCGTGTGGAATAATGAAAATAGTTTATCTTACAACTGAGAGACACATAGATGGATGTCCACAGACAGTTTTCCAAGTGAGGGTAAAAAGGATATATTTTCAGGTCTGAGAAACAAACATATACATTCAGAATATACATCTTAGTGGCAACCCTGTTACCAGTGCATAAAAATACCATTTTCATGTATAGTAAAATTATATAAGGGTTACATAAAATTGCATCGTCATCATTTATTGACTATGAAGTTCCAACTCTCAAATTCCTTCGCCTTAGCTGAGAAGGCCTTATCGTTTGGGAGAGTCAAATGCATCCCCCCAAACATCAGGGGCCCCATAACAGAGCTTAGCTTAGTAAATAAGAATACGGATCGAAATTTATCATTTGTTAATTGCCCATCGTCTTTCCACAAAGGGTTTTTGCAGTAATGATTTGGTCAACAATTTAATCGCGTAGGTGTTTACTGGTGCGATTCTCGCTTGATACTCCGCGTTATAACCTTGTGTAAGACTAGGATGAGCTCCGAAACAATCTAACTTTTACAAGATGCGTAAAAAGAAAACATAGCATTTCAATTATTCATAAGTGCATTCTGTAAAGAAGATTGTCTTGATGATGATAAAAAAATAAAGAAAAACAGGTGAATGGGAAAATACTTGCCAATTCTTTTCAAAGCGCAATCCAATCAGCGAATCCCTTAAGCTAACGCATGCAGAATTCTTATCAAGTGTCTTTCGAAAATAACCAAGAAGAAAATGTTCAAAAAGAAATGTTCCTGAGTGTTTATCCCGTTTATTCCCATCTTCTCTTCCTTTTTAGATAAACGTCGATTTATACCCGTGATCTGGAAATTGAACAATTTCCCTTGATACACAATGCACAAATGTTGAAAAGAACAAAATGTTTTTTCTTCTCTCGTCCTTTCACGTAGATTAAACCTCGTATAACTTACAATAAAATAAACATTATTAGCCCTTTCTCTGGCAAATCTGTAAAAATCTGACAACTTGACTGATCTAGAGCCCAACCGAGAAGATATATGAGACTGACCCTTCAGGAGAAAGATTGCTTTTTTTTTTACTCTCCAAGATCAAAATTTGAACCCATACAATAAAATAAACATTATTAGCCCTATCTCTGGCAAATCAGTAAAAATCTGACAACTTGACTGATCTAGAGCCCAGCAACAAAAATATATGAGACTGATCATTAAGAAGAAAGGTTGATTTTTTTACTCTCCAAGATCAGAATTTGAACCCATACAATAAAATAAACATTATTAGCCCTATCTCTGGCAAATCAGTAAAAATCTGACAACTTGACTGATCTAGAGCCCAACCGAGAAGATATATGAGACTGACCCTTCAGGAGAAAGATTGCTTTTTTTTTACTCTCCAAGATCAAAATTTGAACCCATGCAATAAAATAAACATTATTAGCCCTATCTCTGGCAAATCAGTAAAAATCTGACAACTTGACTGATCTAGAGCCCAGCAACAAAAATATATGAGACAGATCATTAAGAAGAAAGGTTGATTTTTTTACTCTCCAAGATCAGAATTTGAACCCATACTATAAAATAAACATTATTAGCCCTTTCTCTGGCAAATCTGTAAAAATCTGACAACTTGACTGATCTAGAGCCCAACCGAGAAGATATATGAGACTGACCCTTCAGGAGAAAGATTGCTTTTTTTTTTACTCTCCAAGATCAAAATTTGAACCCATACAATAAAATAAACATTATTAGGCCTATCTCTGGCAAATCAGTAAAAATCTGACAACTTGACTGATCTAGAGCCCAGCACCAAAAATATGAGACTGACCCTTAAGAAGAAAGGTTGATTTTTTTTACTCTCCAAGATCAAAATTTGAACCCAAAATAACACCACGAATTGTAGTTGACGAGAAAAAGAAAATGCAATAATCTTTTTCGTCTTTCGGCTCTCATACTTTAAAATAATGGACATTAACTTTTATTGGTGTCTAGAAAAAAAACCTGTCAAAATACACCTGAAGAAGACTGAGAAGCATACTGGCAGTAAGAGAGTGACCAAAACAACGAAGATGAAAATCCTACTATCTCATTCAACCCCAACATCCGCTTTATTATTATGATACAGAAACATAATCATATTGACGGCTGAACAGTATCACTTTAAAGCATGAAAAATTAGAAGTCTGAACAGTAATTGTAAGAAGAATAGGTGTAAATAAAAAAGAAGAAAATTACGATAGTTCTTACATCAAATAAACCACGCCACCTAGTAGCGAACTAGGGAATTATCAACATCAAAGATTGATAATTGCGTAAAACTAAGTCCCCGAATTCAAGGAAGTCTGAAATAAACATGTAATTGGAACTGATCACTAGCGAGGCCGACGAATATCATATCTATGGTCTCCAGGCCGACACTCTATGGAGGCCAATCAATGAAGAAACGTTTTAAATTCGTGTTGCTACGAAAAACTTCTATCTTTCCACAAACAAAGTGTTGACGTAAATCTAAGGGCTGTTGAAGTGTTCTAATCTTTCAGTGTTATAAAACTTGTGTCCGTCACCATAATATCAAATATCTGAAGTTCTGAGAATAAGAATTTTTAATATTAATTTTTGATTAAGCTTTCATTCGTATCATTGTCGCATTTAGTGACATTTTTATTGGTCGAATGGAGGTGCAATGTAGCCTAATTGTTATTAGTACAAAAAACAGAACCTTGCCGACCGCTTCGTGGACATGGATCAGGTTGAATACTACCCGACCATGAGGTGCGTGTCATTCATCATCATCATCATCAGTCTTTTAGCGTCCGTCGTTGGACATAGACCTTCCCCAGGATTTGCCACACTTCTCTATCATGGGCGTCACGGAGCCAGTACTTCCTGAACTTGTCTAGTTCATCTCTCCATTCAATATTTTGCCGGCCTCGGTTGCGCATATGGTCTCGGGGAATCCATGTTGTGAGTCGTGATGTCCATCGATTGTCAGCCATTCTTGCAACATGGCCAGCCCACCGCCATTTGAGATTTTTTATGGAAGTGGGAATAAATAAATCTCTGAAATGATAATAAAGATGCTTCATCTTGAAATTCAAAAACCTTTAAAGCTACTACTAGGTAGTAAAATAAGCTATACAGCGGGAAGATTACTTGAGGCATCGTCCATGAAAGATGAACCCCCGGTTTAGAAGGTATTCAACTTGAAAATTTGTGATAAAAAGCAACAATGAGATAAAAAATCAAGTAAAAAATGCATAGTGGTGTACTCAATATCATATTTGGAAACAATAGTTGAAACATTCTCATAAAAAATCGTTGTACGTTAATAATGTAACATTTAACAAAGTAAAGAAGACTTCAGAGTGAAAAGCGAAAAAAAAAAGTGAAAAATTTAAGCAATTACCAGAGCTTCATCCGAAGAAGGAGTGAGACTGCGTAAACCATGGTGTACCTTAGGTTTGCATAGATACCAAGAACGGCTAGAGATTTGAGGTGACTCGCTATAACTATATCTCCAGCACTAACCACATGACATATGGTATGAACATGCTTGTTCATGTAACATGAAATAAAGAATATAACACACGTTGGATAAGAACGTAACATTCACAGACTTGCTGGAAAGAAACTTGCACGACACAGTAAGGACAGTCATACACTGGGGAGAATGTAACAAAACACGTGTTCGCATATCAAACAAAGGGGTACATCAGTTATAGCAGGAATTGTTTGTGGGGTCGACTGGCCAATTGCAGCCTCCATTATGAAGATATTAGACTCGCTTAGCCAAGCAATTGTATAGCCCTCATTGTTTGACTATTCAAATAACAACGCCATGATGGCAGCGGCACCAGTAAAGATTGTTAATTGTTGTAGGCAGATGGAGAAAGATACAAGAAATGAACACATTGCTCATCAGCTGCTTGCTGACAACGTAGTGGAACAGTAGTAAATGATCCGGCTATGAAGTTAGGGTCCATTTACTTTAATCTTCCTATACCAATGGAAGTAGCTAGTGGGCGGCTTTTCCAACTACGTATATGGGGGAATTTGTAATAGAAATTCTCCTTTCTGCGTTTTTTTCTTCTTCAGCTTTTGCATGTTGTTTTCATTTTTGTTTTCCGGAAGCTCTTCTTGTGACTTCAACGAACTGTTCCATTCACAATAGCTTTCTTTCGGACCTGCATGTGTAACACTATGCTTCTCCTCGAATGTTTGTGCTACTTAGGGATTCAGTCTCTTTTCCCACGTGTTTATGCTAAAACAGTATCAATGATTAGTATCAGCGTAAACTAGAGACTGTCGTAGAAAACGAAGAGATACTCTGGGACTTTAACATCGAGACTGATTACTCAATCCTTGCAAGAAGATTGGATCTGATAATTATAAACACGGAAAAGAAGACCTGACGGATCGTGGATGTGGCTGAGCCGTCAGGTCACTGAGAGAAATCGAAATATAGGAAGAATACCAAGATCCTGTCAGGGAATTACAGATAATGTGAAATGTAAAGGTTGGAGTTGTGCCTACAAAGGTAGGTGCCTTTGGAATCGTAACGAAATCTATGGAGGTAAGATTGAATGAATAAAGAATTCCAGGGAGAGTCTGGACCCTGGCATTACTGGGATCTTCAGCGACACTGAAGAAGTTGCTGGGGATTTGAGGAGACTTGCTGTCACTCAATCTCAGCTGATGTGAATTTGTATATGCACGAAATATAATAATGATAATGATGATGATGATAACAATATGTGCGATGCAATATTACGGTTTCACTGTTTAGAATTCAAATTTATTGAAATCACGAATTAAATAGAGAAAGACTACCTCTTTCCATTAACTATGATTATAGTCCGAGATAAGAATAATAATAATAAAAAAAAGACACTCTTCATTTCAAGTAGTTAGTTGAATTAGATTTCCATGTATATTGGAAAGTCCTTGAATTGAAAAAAAAAAAAGAATCATTTTTCTGTAAATCTGCCATATTTGTCTTTTCTAAGCACCATTTTCCACGTGCTGTTAGGAAGATCCTACTTATAGTTCGGTTGTATTCTTTTACGAATGTAAATGGCAGTTGTTACTCGACAGAAAACACTTCAAGTCGCATTTCTATGTCGTTCTTCATTCTCCCTCTCTCTCTCTCTCTCTTTATCTATCCCAGCCCTCTCTCTACCTTTCTGTATGTATTCTCTTTTAATTCTGCCATCTCTATTTTTATATGTCTTTTGGTCTTCTTCCGTAAGGATATATCTAAATATATAAATACAACAAATGACGACGAATTAAATGCATTGGAATTATAAAAGATCCACAGGCATTTAAAATGAGTTTTTGAAAACTATCAAGCAAAGTTTGATTGTAACGTAAATCTCAGGAAAGAAAGCAAGAAGTAAATAATATATATATATATATATATATATATATATATATATATATATATATATATATATATATATATATATATATATATATATATATATATATATATGGCCAAGTAGAAAGTGATATCGCAAACTCGCTTTACTTGACAGCTCGCTATATATATGAGGAATAGTGTTTTTTTCTGTTGGTTTCTCTATTCGTAGTGGAAGAGCTCCTTTGTTCAAATTTTGTGTAGGAGATTTTTTTATAAGCTGATAAATAACAAAAGTAAGATAGAATTCATATTTTGCCAATGAAAACATCACCCATCTCCATTGAAACATTGGACTCTTCCATTTAGATATGTTCAGTAACTTTTTGATAAAACTTGAGGTAAGTTGAGATAAAATTTGAGATTGATATGTTTCCTAATAAAATTTCTCTATGATTATATATATATATATATATATATATATATACACACACACACACACACACATATATATATATATATATATATATATATATATATATATATATAATGAAGTGAGTAACTTTAAATATTTTAAGCTCTACTCTGAGACAACTTAATGTATAATGCTGACTGTATCGATCACTTTATGAAATGAGCCCATCACACATCAGGTACTGTATTATATCGTATCAAATCATACTTTATTCTTAATTTGTATATATAAATATATATCATCAGATGGTTTGCATGCGAGCCTGAGATTAAAACCGACACAGCAGATTAAATATTTACATTGGTGAACACTCAATTAAAGTGACACAGACAAAGAGTCACAACGGATTTTATACTTACTGATTCCCCATCGTTAAATAAGTTTTTGTGTAAGCTACGTAAATAAGCCCTGTTTCAGGAAAAAACCTGATATGTAGTATAAATACTATACATTACAATACGTTATGATGATACAAAATACAGAATAAGAAAGTGCTCGTATGGCATAAGGTACATTTTAAAATCATGGTTGAAAAAGAGGTGGTGCTCGATCAACACGGCTGGTTACGATGCTAATATAACTGTTTTGTTTTTAAAATCCCCGAAACGGTTACATAGTAAACAACTGATTGTCCCAATAAGAGGAAAAATTACATATAACAGCAGAATAATAAAGTAAAACATAGAAATGCACCAAAGACAGTTACATAAATCAATACGTTCAGTGTATATAACTGTAAAGTTTTGTAGATCATATATATATATATATATATATATATATATATATATATATATATATATATTATAAAATATCATCTCAAATGTATCAGTGATTTTTTCCACGAGTAATTACTTATATCAACAAAACAATAGTCGAGCCTTCGAGGCGTGGTTTTCAAATAAAAGGCAATTTCTATGGAAATAAAGTCCGTGGGTAATCCTTTTGAAATGATTCATTTAAAATTATTTTATCATTAAACATAAATGCCGGTCTGGTGGAGCCAATTGATCATTCAGGATTTAATTGAGTTGATATACGATTTTATTAACTATGAATATTTTGTTCAGTTTTGTATGTAAAAAATGATAAATTTTCCTGATCAATGTCCTTCTTTTGAAAATTAATTTACTGAGGAAAATGATGTGATTTTATATGTTTGTTTTTGTTTCCTGTGTTTCTTGCCTTTATCTTTGGTGGCATATCATCATAATAATACTCATAATTTGGACTTGTTTCTTCTTTATTTTCTCCTTTTTTCGTCTATTTTTCTTCGGTCTTGTCTCCTCGTTTTCTTTCTTCTTTTCGATTATTCTCCTTTCTTTTATTGATTGTTCTCATTGGTTTTTGTTTACTTCGGTTAAGAGTCTCATCAGTTAACCAAGACAGAGAAACAAAGAGGAAACGTATTCCAGGAATGAATTTTAGGCACAAAAAATTATCGTCGAAAACATGCTTTTTTTCAGCTTGGTTAACCGATGTGAATCTCTATCTTTCCTTTTCTTATTCCATTTCTTTTTCTTTTTCCTTATTCTTTTCCTGCTTGCTTCCTTTCTTCCACTGAGCGTTTCTTTAATGTAATCTTATTTTCTTTTTTTCTTATGTTTTATTGTTTTCCCGTTTTCTTCTTTCTTTCTTCCTTTTTTCTTTTTTCTTTCTTCTTACTTTCTTTCTTTCTCTTCATCTGTTATTTTACTCTACCTTCCTTTCTTTTCCCTCTTTTAAAATTTCTCTATCCATTTTCTTTCTTTCTTTCAATTCATCCCCCCCTCTTCTCTACTTTCTGTTCCTTTCTTTTCACTATTCCCCATTGTCTTTCCGTTTTCTTCCTTTCCTCCTTTCTTTCTTCCGAATCCTCTACCTGATTCTTTACTTTCCTCTTCTCTTTATTCTTCTTTCCTATCGTCTTTCTTCCTAACCAACTTTTAAAACAAACAAGTCAACTTATGTTTCGTAACACCCCTTTCCTTGTAAGCAAGTAAGAAGTCATATGGCCAGCATAGTACTTTTTATAAAAATTGATAAGTAATATGTATTTGAAAGACGTTAATCTTCTGTTAACCCTTTACTTATTTCTAATCCGATGATTAGAACATTCCACAATCGACAGACAGATAAGTACCAAAATTTTAATACAAAAATGGCAAGAATCGACCAGGAACTTAAACAATATATCTTACTATTTCTAGAGACTTTTGTTTTCATTATTTTTAATAATGCTGGCCATCTAATCTTACAGACAGCATTATGTATACTTAATACAAGAAGTTATCAATCAAACCACTGGAAAGTTTTTAGAAAATTGAGTCTTGAAAGATAATCACAAGATTTATTGATCAAGCATAGTCTCAGCATTTCTTTTAATAGTGAAATCAATTATTTATTTCATACTTCGCACACACCCCCTCCCGTATAGACCGCCCAGCCATAAACAGGCCTGTAATAGACGTTGAACGTCCTCCTAAATCTTCATTCATGAAGTCAAGCCACAAGGACGACGTGATATGCATAGGCAACAGAATATAATGTCTGTCCTAAAATGAAACGATATCAAGACACATTGAAGACTTGATCGGTTAAAATGTGTTATGATTTATTCCTCATTAGGACTCCTTTTGAGTTTTATCATAACTTTCGGATCTATAATCGTTTAATAAGCAGTGCAGATTGGAAATAAAGCTAACGGTGAGATTTGAACACACATCATTTATATTCGGTAGCATAAATTTTGGTGATATAGCATTCATCAGTAGTGGTGTGGTCTGTACGGTCTCAATCCTTCCCCTAATCCCGATATCCTCCAGTCTCACCCTCAGCGTTTTGGGGACAGTTCCTAGTGCGCCACTTCTTTAATTCTCTTGCTAGGTCCCAGTATTTTCTCCTTCTTTTTTACTCCATGGTCTGCAGGTACAGTCACGTCTACTATTTGGCAGGCCTTCCTTTTTTTGTCTACTATTACTAAGTCCGGTCTTCTTGCCTGGATGAGGTGGTCAGTTTGGATGTCAATGTCCCACAGTAGTTTGTGGTTGTCATTCTCCAAAACTGCCTCTGGCTTGTGCTGATACCACTTTTCCACATGGTTGAATCCCATTTGTTTACTTAGTTCCCAGTGTATCATCGTTGCTACTCTATCGTGTCTATGCTTATACTCCTTCTGGGCAAGTTGACTACATTCACTAGTTATGTGGTTTACTGTCTCATCTCTTTCTCTGAACAAACTGCATTTGCTGTTTGTCTGTGTTCTGTCGATTTTTGTTTTTATGTAGTTTGTACTTATGCTTTTGTTTTGGGCTGCCATGATGAGCGATTCCGTTTCTCTCTTCAGGTTTCCTTTTCGTAACCACGTCCATGATTTCTCGTCTGTTACATCTTGTATCTGCCTTTTAAACTTGCCATACATTTTTTTCTCTTCCCATCTTTCTTTTCTTGTTCGCTGTACTGTTCCATTGTTTTCTACTGTATTGCTTGTTGCGCTATCTCTCGCACTCTTTATGATTTCTTCGCTATTCGTTTGTACATACCTTTCTGGGACTGCTTTAGCTCTCTGGACACAGTCTTCTATGCTGATGAGCCCCCTGCCACCTTCTTTTCTCTTAACGTATAGTCCATCTGTATCATCTCTAGGGTGTAATGCTTTATGTATTGTCATAAGTGTCCTAGTTCGTCTATCCATTGATTGGAGTTCTTCCTTTGTCCATCCTAGGAATGGTCCCGTATATCTAACAACTGACACAGCCCAGGTGTTCATTCCTTTTATTAGATTTCTGCTGTTTAATTTGGTCTCTAATATTTTCCTTATACTTCTAAGGTAATCTCTCTTTATTTTCTCCTTCATCTCTTCCTATCTTATCGTGTCACATTCAAGGACGCCTGGGTATTTGTATCGGTCTTGTGCGGTCAATGCCCTAATCTTGCTGTTGTCCGGGAGTTCAATTCCCTCAGTCATTGTAAGCCTTCCTTTGTGCATTACCATGATTGCACATTTTTCTATTCCAAACTCCATTCCAATGTCCTCGCTATATTCCTTTACTTCGTTGAACAGAGTCTCAAGCTCTCCCCTGTTTTTTGCAAACAATTTTATATCGTCCATGTACATTAGGTGGTTGACCTTTCCTTTTGTTTTAGAGAAATGGTACCCTTTGCTGTTCTTCAGGATTCTGTTGAGCGGTATCATTGTTAGAACAAATAATAGTGGGGACAACGAGTCTCCTTGGAAGATTCTCCTTTTCATCCCTACCTCTGCTAGTTTGTCCCCTGCGGCTGTCAAGTCTACTTTCCAGTTTTTCATCGAATTTCCAATGAATCTAACCACCGGTTCGCTAATTTTTAACATTCTAAGGCATTCGAGTATCCAGCTATGTGGAATCATATCGTACGCTTTTTTGTAATCTATCCATCCCATTACGATATTCTTTCTCCTTTTCCTCACTTCTCTTAAGATTATCTGGTCTATGAAGAGTAAATCATTTGCCCCTTTGGTTCCTATCCTACATCCTTTCTGTTCTTCTGGTAGTAGTCCCCTTCTTTCCATTGACATGTATATTCTCTCTGCTATTTGCCCGGTCAAGATTTTCCACATAAGTGGTAAGCACGTTATTGGTCTATAGTTGCTTGCTGTGTCCCCCCTTTTCTGGGTCTTTTTGGATGAGGGTCGTTCTACCTTTGGTCATCCATTCTAATGCCTTGCCTTCATTTAGACAACTTTGGAGTAGCTGGATGAGTCTGCCGTGTAATGTGGTGAATTTCTTGAATCAATATCCATGGATCCCGTCGGGGCCCGGTGCTTTCCAGTTGGCTACTTTCCTAAGAGCATGTTTCAATGTGGTTTCATTCAATAATATTGGTTCTCCATTGTCTATATCTTCGATTTCTTTTCTCAAGTCTCCTAACCATCGCGGTGTCACGTTGTGTCTTTTTGGGTGCCCCCATATGCTATTCCAATAGTTCTTGGCCTCTGTGGCATCTGGTTTTATGTTCTGCCTTCTTTCTCCGTTTGAATCTTGGTAAAACTTTTTATCGTTGTTTTGGAATGTGTGGTTTTGTGTGTATTGGGCCGTTCTTAGTCTGTATCTTTTCAGTCTTGCCTCTTTGGCTAATCTCTTCTGATGTATCTCTTCCACTACAGTTGCGATGCCTTTTTGTGTTACCTTGTATTTGTTCCAAAGTCTTACTCGTGGTCTTTCCGTGTGTGGTGTATTTGTAAGCAACACTTCATCTCTCTGCTGTTGGGAGATCTGCTTTTCTAATCTTCTTTCCCAGTTGGGTTTCTCTTTCCTATTATTGCTCGAGGTTCTTTCTTGTATTGTGAAGCTTCGTGCTACCATTTTCGCCTCAGCGTAAATTAAATTGTTGGGTTCTAGAAAGGTGTTCGTTTCTATGTGCTGTAAGAGGCAGTTGACCTGTTCAGTCACTTCGAGTTCCTTTCTGTCTTTGTCTCTTAGGGAGGGGAGTGTTGTTTTCTCTCCTCGCATGATTTCTTTCAAAGCTTGTATTTTGGTTTTCTCTTCTTCCGTTGGTGCCTCGTCGTCACCCTCTGATGCGTGGTTTTCTGTGGGGGTCTCATGTGGAATTCTTCCAGTTTTGTCGTTGGTATTAGTTGTGCTGGGGGGCTATTCTTCAGGTGTGTCACCTGAATCTCTCTCTACGTTATTGCGGATCTTTAGTAGTTCAGTCTCAGACAGCCATTTCTTCTTTTGGATTCGTTTTAATTGGTCAGCCAGGCATTGGCTCGATACTTCCACAGCAAATTTTTCCCTCCATATTTGGAGCATACACTCTCTATAAGATCGCACGGAGGGTTTGCTTTTAAAGTAACAATACATAAGTAGTCTATTCTCCTCCCTTGACCATTTCTTTCTCTTGTTCTTTATAGCAGTCACTCGGTGAAGACTGCGCCTTTCCTGGTTGTCATTAGTGGTATATGAGTTTTGATCAACAGTAGCTGTGTGATGACTGTGTCCCTCCTGAAGGCCATTAAGCGTACACGAGCCGGAGTTTTGGCCAGCAGTCATAGGATGACGACTGGGTCTCTCCTGATGGCTAACAAGGGAACACCTGCCGGTTACGACACACAAATCTTGATCTGTGCCCCGTTTTTTACGGTAAAATGGTTTGGTTGTACTGTCATGATTGGGGTTTTTGGTTCTTTAAGGTAGCGCCAGACCTAGTGGGTTGGTTAAGACCGATGTGATTCAGAAATAACCTAAGAGCCCCACCGGCCCTTTTTGGTTCTTTTAAGGTAGCGCCAGACCTTGGTGGGTTCGTTGAGACCAATGTGCTCAGTGATAACCCCAGAGCCCCACCAGCTCTTACCGCCCAGGGTTTGACCTCACAAGGACGAGCCATTCGGGTGTGCAGAGATATCTATTTGGTGGTATGACAATCACCTCCTAATTGTCGACCGAAAAAACACTAAGCCTCGTCTGGGGGGAGTTACATGCATTCAAGATCATACGTCTCCCTTGAATCTTTCAAGTCTTGACTTAGTATAAGTGTCTGTATCTGTTCTTGTTTTTTCGCAAATAGTGGACAACAGGGCCACTTTGCTGTGCCAATTTATTTATACACGAGGGTGGGTGGTGGAGGAGGTTCATTCATTTATACACGAGGGTGGCCAGGCATTACTTTTCTATACTTCTATTGGACAACTCAATCTCGACGGGGTGGTGAGAATTGTTAATCTAATTTTAAATTTTAAATCTAATTCCACTTACCCACGTGCAGGTCCAAAAAACAACAGACTACTTTTTCAACTTGGCAGTGGTCATTTCATCAAAGTCCAAAATTTCTCAGAATCACAAAGAAAACCATCTCAGAAGTAAAAAATATCATCAAAAATATCGAGAATAATCAATCTTAAAGCCCAAAGTAAAATATCATTAAAATATTCCAAAATAATCACAGACTTCATCTCAAAACCGAACGTTAAGTATCATTATACAGTCAAAATATTACTACTACTATTATTATTAATATCATTATCATTATTAATAAGACAATAGATAAGAATCATCACAGAGTTGATCTTAAAGATCAGCCTGAGTTAGTTAGTCTTCAATATTATTATTATCATTATTTGCAATCTCACACCAGTTGCCTGGTGGTAACCTCTGAGGTGTGAGTGACAGCAAGTCTCCTCAAGTCTCCAGCCCTTCTCTCCTAGTACTCAGGGGTCGAAGTAATACTGCGGTTTACAGTTTCTCACCGGTTGCCCAGTGGTCATTGTTGAAGGCTGAGCGACAATAAGTCTCCTCAAGTCTTCAGCCAACGTCTCTTTTCTCTTTACACCAGTTGCCTGGACGTCACAGCAGGAGACTGAGTGACACCTAGTCTCCTGAAGTTTTTACCCCTCCTCTCCACACTCTTATAGTCTAAAGCAGTACCGTGGTCTACACTTTCACACTAGTTGGCCAATAGTTATCGCCGGAGGCTGAGTGACAGTAAGTCTCCTCAGTTCTCCAGCCCTCCTCTCATATGGTCCTTACCTATCACAGAAGCCCTGTGGCTTGCACCGCCTCCACCATGCCTTTTCGTGGCTATTAGGTCATTGCTACCAGCTGGAGGCCATAGGTTTCATATCCTCGGTATCCGTGTAGTCCTCAGTAATACCGTGGTCTGGATAGTCTTAATCTTTCTTCTTATTCCATGCACCTCCAATATTGTTATTATTAGAATGTCTTCATTTTCTTGTCTGTAATTTATTTCACACCAACTTTTAGCCAGAAATATCGGGCAGTCAACGATGATATGACTCTGAAGTACTGACAAATAGTTATCTGATTCATATTTAAAAAAAAAAGGAATAAAAGAGGAATCGATACGAGATGAGGCTGCGCAACACAAACAGTACATAGTTGTATAAAAAACAAAATAATGTTTACATGCACAATACTTTACGAAGAACACGGGCTGTGCCTGTGAGGACAATTTTCTGTACTTCAAGTTAGGATTACCTGATATTCCACCTAAAATTACGTCGATATCCATTCTCATGAACCCAAGAGCTCTCATAACAACAGGTATTGCTTCCGTCTTGACTTGCCAAAATTTTGTAATCTAAATTTCCAGAACTTCATACTGCAACAATTTTTCAAACTCCTTTACAGATTTATTCTTGTCCGTTGGAATGGTCCTATCTATTAATGGGCAACCCTTTTCCTTCCCGTCACTAATTATTATTTGTGGGTTGTTAGCTTTGATGGTAGGATCCGTGTGTAATGGGAAATCACAAAATATTGTCACATTTTGTGTTTCAGAAACAGGTTGTAGACGGTGATCATTTCAATGTGCAGTGTGTAATACGCCAGAAAGTCTACAAATTATCCAGTGGATGTATTATCCGTACTCTGAATTCATTGAGAACCAAAACAGGACACCCAGATATGATGTGATCGATACTTTCTGCTGCGCTATCACAGAGCCTGTGCAGTGTGTAATACGCCAGAAAGTCTACAAATTATCCAGTGGATGTATTATCCGTACTCTGAATTCATTGAGAACCAAAACAGGACACCCAGATATGATGTGATCGATACTTTCTGCTGCGCTATCACAGAGCCTGAAGTTTCGATTATCATTATCATATGCATTTTCACACCAGTTGCCTAGTGGTCACCTCTGGGAACTTAATGACAGCAAGTCTCCTAAAGTCTCCAGCTCTCCTCTTCACACTCTCATAGTCCGCAGCAGTGATGTGGTATACAGTTTCACACCACTTGCCCGGTGGTTGTCGCTGAAGGCTTATTGACAGCAAGTCTCCCCAGATCTCCAGCCACACTCTCATATCTTGCTCACCGATCAAAGCACCATGCCTCATTTTTTGTCTGTTTGGCCATTGCTAACAGCTGGGGTCGTAGATCTCACACTCCTAGTACTCTCCTTAGAATTCGTTTTTTCCTCAATAGAACTGTGGTTTGTAAAGTCTAACTTCTTCCTCTCATCCCCAGTATCTCTAATCTCGCTTTCAATGTTATCGGTACAGTTCTGAGTGCACCTGCTATTACTGGTACTACCCTGGCTTTCATGTTCCACAACTCAGTTTCGTTGCCAGATCCTGGAACTTTCTAGGCCTTTCACTTTCCTTCCTCTTTAATCTATGGTCTGCAGACATAGCCACGTCTTTTATTTGGCAGATTCTTCTATTCCTGTCAACGACAACTAGGTCCTGTCTTCTCACTTGGATGGAGTGGTCTGTTTGGATGCCCAAGTTCCAGAGTAATCTGTGACATCTTTTCTCCAGAGCAGTCTTCGGTTTGTGCTGGTACCACTTTTCTGCATGATGGAATTTCATTTTTTTTATTCAGTTCCTAGTTGCAACCCTATCATGTCCTTGTTTATATTCTTTCATTAGTTAAATGGTTTTACGGTCTCACCCCTTTCTCTGCAACGGCAGCATTTGCTGTTTGCTTGGGTTCTGTCGATATACGCTTTTATATAGTTTGTCTTGATGCATGTGTTTTGGGCAGCCATGATGAGTAATTCTGTCTGCAACATCCTGTATCTATCCTTCGAATTCTCATTAAAGTCTTTTCTGTTCCCATTTTCTTTCCTTGACTGTTCTGCTCCTTGTTTGCTACCCTTTTGCTCTTCGTTGCACCGCTTTGAGCGCTCTTTATGATGTATTCAAGATTTGCTTGTACCTACATTTCTAGTCCTGTTTTGGCCTTTGGACACAGTCTTCTATGCTGATGAGTCCTCTATTTTCTTCTTTCGTCTTTACTTACTGTTTATCTGTGTCATCTCCAGGGGTGTGAAGCCTAGTGCATTGTCATAAGCTTTCTTGTTCGCTGATTGAAGTTCTTCCTTTGTCCATTCAAGGAATGGTCTTGTGTATCTTACTATGGATGCAGCCTATATGATCATTCTTTCTATCAGATTCTTGCTATTCAGTTTGGTCTCTAATATTTTCCTTATCTCCCTAAGGTATTCTCTTCTTATTTTTTCTTCCATTCCTTCTCGTTTTATCGTGTCCCATCCCACTCGAAAACTCTCAGGTATTTGCATCAGTCTTGTGTGGTCAATGCTTTAATCTTTTTGCTGTCCGGTAATTCGATCCTTTCTGCTGCTACAAGTCTCTTTTTGTGCAATACCATAACTGCACATTTTTCTATTCAAAACTCCATCACAATATCATCATTGTATTTTTTCACTCTATATTTTTTCACTTTGTTGAACAACATTTAGAGCTCTCCTTGTTCTTTGCAAATATTTTTATGTCGTCGATGTATATTACGTAGTTGAAATTTTCCTTTGTTTTATGGAATAGGTATCCTTTACTGTTTTTCAGCATTCTGTCGAGTGGTATCATTGTTAGAACAAAAAGTACTGGTTACAAAGTATTCCTGAAAGATTCCCCTTTTTATGCCTACTCTAGCTAGGTTGTCTCCTTTAGCGGTCAAGTCTACTTTCGCAATTTGGGTTGGTTATGAATTTCACCACTGGTTCGCTGATCTTGAATATTCAGGCATTCAAGTATCCAGCTGTGTGGAATTATGTCGTATGCTTCTCATAGTCTATCCGTTCAGTTGCAACCTTCCCCTTCCTTTTTTCTAATTCCTTTCAAGATCTTCTGGTCGATGTGGAGCAAGTCATTCGTCCTTTGGTTCCTCTCCTGCACCTTTCCCGTTATTTTCGAAATAGTCCTCTTCTTTCCATGGATATATATATATATATATATATATATATATATATATATATATATATTCTCTCTGCAATTGGTCCGGTCGGGATTTTTCACATTGATGGTAGGCACGTGATTGGTCTATAATTGCTTGCCTGGTTCTCTTTCTCAGCATCCCTCTGAATGTGCCTCGGGACATCCATTTTTGGACCTTACCTTCATTTAAGCAAATTTGAAGTTGATAGATGAGTCTGTCGTGTGATGTGGTGAATTTCCTAAACCAATATCTGTAGATCCCATCAGGTTCTGGTGCTTTCCAGTTGGCTATTGTTTCAGAGGTGTGTTTCAATGTGGTTTCATACAATACTATTTGTTCTCCGTCTTCTATGAATTGGGGTTCTCTTTTCATGTTATCTAACCATTGCTGTGTTTTTTTGAGTGTCTCCATATGCTGTTCCAGAAGTTCACCCGGCTTCATAATCTGTTTTCTTTCTTCGTTCAGGTCCTGGTAAAAATTTAAACCCTTGTTTTGGAATGTGCAGTTCTGTGTGTATTAAGATGTTCTTTGTAAGAATTCAGCTGTCTATTTTTCCCTTTAACTGGAAACTTGGTTCTTGAATAGCTAATTTACATCCAGTATATCGAACTGAAAACCAAAACACAAAACTTGTTAACATGAAAGAGAGAAGAAACTTACCAATATCACTAAAGCAGAAATCGCAACAAGAATCATCATCCTTTAAACAAACCGTTGATTCATGATGATGTAGTAATATTATCATTGTTCCTGTTACCGTACTCGTTGTTTAAACAGCATACCGAAATCGATTGACAGATAAT
Organism: Thysanoteuthis rhombus; assembly: GCA_963457665.1. Classification (NCBI taxonomy): domain Eukaryota; kingdom Metazoa; phylum Mollusca; class Cephalopoda; order Oegopsida; family Thysanoteuthidae; genus Thysanoteuthis; species Thysanoteuthis major. The sequence continues at coordinate 25,398,129 of OY735202.1, forward strand.
TACAAGGTTCATGATTTGAGATCTATGGAATCGATTAGAAACTTACTAATAAGATTCAATCCTGGTATTTCAACGGAGTCTCATTATTGTAGGGGTTCATTGCTGCTGCCAAACTGTCTCATCCAGGCAAACAGCGGCGGAATTACCCTATAGACAGACCTATCTATAGAACCGAAGAAAATTGACTGTAACGTAGACCAAGAAATGCAATAACGTGGCTTATTTGATTGACCAATCGGAGCTCAGATTACAATTGACTTCACATTGGAACTATTTGTAATCATTTCGTATCTTTCTTGCATGACAGCCGACGTTGACATGAGCTTAAGACTAGACAGGAAATGTCCGGAATAACCCGATACTTATTTTGATTGATTAGATAAGCCATGTCTCTGATTCCCCTGGGTTATTTACCTCTACAGATATTGATCAATACTTTCCTACTCCCTCGTCGCTATTTTTTTCTCTAATTCTCTTTCTCTCTCTTTTTTTAACCTCGTGTATCTCTCTTTCCCTTCACTCATTTCCTGAAACAATGGTTCCTTAATTTGTGTAGAGATGAACAGCAGGATCAATTCATTCGCCTATATAGGCTTGTGTATTTATCGTAAAACTCTGCGTGCTACTTGGGCGTCTACCTTTGAGCAATAGTTGATATGGTATTTTTTAAAGCGATGTCTGATGATTCCTTCTTTAACTATTGTGGCTTTGTGCCAGACAACGATATGCTTTGTACAGTCAAACCCGAAGTCCTCCCAAATCAGCAAAGAATCCAATTTGTGCAATTTGGAAAACTGCGAACATTACGTGTTTCATGCTTGAAATTACGACTTGGAAAGATCTAAAATACTTTATCATTCAATAACCATAATTTTAAAGACGGAGATTCTTTGTAATTATCCCCGTTGACTTAATCAAATGCCTAACGGAGACACCTGTTATTTGAGAGAAAATCGGGACGAATTAATCCTGTAAAGCAGGGTTACCTGTAAATGTTTCGGATGTCTCCAAAGCAGCAGCAATTGGTAAGATAGTCTTGAGAGCCAGAATAAGTGACTTCTTCCCATACTTGGTTCTCACACCTACAGTTGTATGCTAGAATAAGGTTTAGTTTAGCTGGTATATTGGACACGTACTGCAGAGTGCCACTTAGTAGGATAGTGACCCATGACGAGATATCCTAAGTGACTATCTTTACAGGGCAATCCTCTATGGTAGCCCTATGAAAGACTAGGTTAAGCTTTACAAATATCTACATTGATTGCTTTTCGATTTCTATACTGATACACAAGGCATTGATAAGCAACTCAAAATACTTCTAAATCTTTGATCTCTTATTCATATGTAGACACTAATAATAGCGCTGTGGTACCACAAGTGTGTTCGATCTCCAGTGGATGCTAAACTATCCTGCATTAGACCCCATCTACAAAAAGAACTGAATTAATTAGGACCTCTGCCATTGAGTGATGGTTTGTAAAGTCGCCATAAAAAACATTGCTAGTGAATTCAATTCTATCTCAGTGCTCCACTATTTTGTCCTTGTGTCAGATTGAGCCAAACTAAGAGAACTGGTGTATGACTACAACACACCAACTATCTTTCTGGAGTAGCTGTTATTGCGGTCTTTATTCTGGCCCGAGGATCAACCTTTCACACATGTAGTAAATAAATATTCGAACCATGGAACAACCCTTATCAATCTATATATCTATCTATTTATTCACAATTTATGTCACTATCAAGTGACAAGTCTGACTATCAGCCGAACCTTTCGTAATATCCTTGTCTTTTCCAACTTGAATGTATATATGTGTTTTTTCCATTGGTTCTAAATGTCATGATTTTACAAACTTCTTCTACATTGTATATCTAGTTATTATAAGTATTCACAACGTTTAGCTTAAACTGACATCATGACATCAGCAACTAGTAGGGATCGAACTCACTGCAGTAGTAATAGTCTGCAAGACAGTCCACCTGTCTATTGCTCTACTGCAAGTCACCCCATATCTATATTCTGTTATCTAATACAATTTACAGTGATTCTGCATTATATTGCTCATTTAATCGAAAAAGGGGCAAAATGTGAAACTTTTTGAGGTTTGTAGAAAAATGGACTTCTATTTTCTCTGTGCATTTTTCAAGATAACTGACATGAGAATCTGGATAATTCTGAACAAAATGACATTTAGAGAGCAGCTTTCCACAGGTTCTTTGGCCCCCAAATCAGTAAGTAAGTGTCCAAGTGAAAGATAACTCAATGGTCTAACTTTAAATAGATCAAGGTCTAATTACCGAACCCCTAATACTCCCAAAAGGAATTGAAAAAGCTCAAGCGGCAGCTGGAAATCCATGCTATCTGGATATTTTCCCATATAAATTGCATCAAAATATAGATAATTCTAGATTAATTACATTTGCAAAATACCCTCACCCGTTCTTTGGCCTAAAAGTCAGTAAGTCAGGACCTGAGAGACGCCAAAATCTGCAGAAAAGTCGGGCCAATCCTGAGATTTGGTAAGCTTGCACTGACAGCCCCAAATCGGTAACGCTGAATTTATGTTGATATCTAACTGTGTACACCACTTATAACTTTAAATTTTTGCATACATAGCCCAAACATATGTCGGAATACAATTTTTCAAGGAAGAGAAAGTTTACAGACTTAGAACCGATTTTAGACTCTTCATAAAAACTCTGTACATGAAGTGAAGGATCAATGAAGTGATGTGATACTCTTACTGTCTTGGTTAATACGTGATATATTCATGAACATAAAGAGGGGATTGGTTTTTTTCAGGTATTTAGTTACAAACTGACCCTTTTGATATATACGTCCATATCTATTGCTTCAAGTAACGAGTCTTTAGACGAGATACACCTTTGACACCTTGTATACTAAACCAATAATTTAGTCAGAATCAAACACCATGAAATGAAAAATTACTATATCATTGCTCTTTTTCCAAAAAAATATTTTTGTTGCCAGAAAAACATCAAATTCTGTAATAAAAAATCCATCCAAAATAATATGGCCTTTATGCGATGAGGATTTGATTGGAATCAATCTGTTTTTTTAGTTGAAAGATTTTTTTAACAAGAAATATAATGAAATATACGTTAATTTTCAGCCAGTGTCCATTACTTGTAAAATACTTTCAATTGTAAGATCAGCGTTAAATTGAAGTTGATCCCAATAATCCTCAATAGAAGAGTATACAACTAATTAATTTTCGTGTTAGTCACTTATGGAGCTGAAACGCGGAACCTAACCAAGAGACAAACCTTCAAACTGAGAAGTACGTAACTTGCGCATGAGAGGTTCATGCTCAACTTCACATGGAGAGATTGCAAGACTGCACAGTATATGAAGAAGAAAACGGGAGTCAGAGATATCATAGAATCTACTAAAAACTTTAAATGGCAATGGGTAGGCCATGGTGCAAGAATGATAGACAACCGATGGACATCACGACTCACAACATGGATCCTCAGAGATCACGTGCAAGACCTAGGCTGACCGAATACAAGATGGAGAGATGAACTTAACAAATTTAGAAAATGCGACGCCCACGATAGGGAAGTGTGGCGGTTCCTGTCGAAGGTCTATGTCCAACGAATGACGCTAAAAGGCTGTTTATGATGACCCATAAGTCATAAAAGCCCGTGGTGATCAACCACAGAGCGAACTATTCTCTAGTTCACCTATTTGGGAATGTTATTTACCAGGCAGACTTTTCGTGCTTGAAACGCATATGACTCGAACCTAATAGCGAAAAGAGCAACATTTTTCAGTTTAAAATCGGACTAACAGTAGCGCTATCAAGCAGTAGAAACGAAAAACTTAACCAAGGGATTCAACTTTCCCCCGTACCCAACTAGCAACGGCCTCCCCTATATTGATTCATGAACAAATGTTTACATTAAACTTACGTATTCCAAATACAGTTTCGTCTAATCAAGAGTACCTCCCTGTTGAAAACTGATTCGCTCGCAGAATAAATCAACAGTTCTGCCTGTGAATTTGTCACAAAACCAAGTGGCAATTGGAGAAAAAATATCACCTCGTGGCATAGAACCATCATGATTAATTCCTTGCAAAACGAAGCCAATAGATCGAACGAGTAGAATAGCAGTGAACGTTGAACACTTCTGGAAACATACGTTAAACGTTATTATTTGAACACCAGTGGTCAGGTAGTCAGCCAAGTAAGTTATCTCCCCATTGTTTCGTAAATAACTCTACATTAACGAAATTGAATATTAAAATCACGAGAGATCAGATTCCTAGAAGGTTGAAATAACGAAATGTCAACCGAAATTCTCCTTTTCTTATGTCATCCCCCGATGGTGTCTCTAGACTATTGTTATATTGTCACTATATAGATTGCTATTTTCTCCCAATGGCATCTATCAAGCTCGTTTTTTTTTACACTAAACGCTATTGGTATCTATAGATATCGTTATGATCTCCCGTCAACCCTCCTATGGTGTCAATAGAACTTGTTTTTCTCTCAGTACCGACCCCTCATGGTGACTTTTGAGATTGTTATTCTCTCAAGCCAACCCTCAGATGGTGTCTACCGATTGCACCTATTCTCTCGCCTAACCTCTGTTAACGTTTATCGAGATTGTGATTGAATGATGCTCGGGTTATACCTTCTTATTTTTAAGGTATTTTTTCAGACTTCCCTCAGGGTTGTTTGATCGTGGTTCCAGATCATTCATTGCCGAGGAGAACTTACACAATCGTCCAAGCAGCATCTCCCCATTACACTGACGTAGAGGGTTAAGCGCAACGTATTGACTCCTGAGGCAAAAGCCATTCGGGACTGGGCTATTTCAATTTCAAGTTAAACAAGAAATCATTTTTGTGTCTCTCGACCTCTCACAGTGTAGTATGTACAAGAACTGGTTGGGAGTCATTACTCAAGTGCAAGTGATAATTATTATACAAGAACAACAATTACTAAGCCTTGAAGCGCTATCTCCCAAAAACCCTGTATTTTAGACACATTGATGTCGCCTTTCGTCGGGTTTCAAAACTGTGTTATTTTCACCCTTACTGTATTTTCGGTTATATGTGAGAAATAACGCACACAAACATGAGACATAGTACCTTTAAATGTCTTTAGTGTCTAGCTATTTCTGTCCCTTATGTCGTCTTTCTCTTTCCGCACTTTTTGGGAAATAACTTCATTTACTGTATTCGACAATACTCATTTGTTATTTCACCTCTGTTAATGTCATTTATTGACAATTGTTGTTAACGTAAATAGCTATTCCTCCGTTTATTGTATAACCTTTGCATATGTCTATAAATTTTCTGCTTACGTTTCATGTCTTTTGTTGCCGGTTGGTGATGCTGATACATTTTGACTGGTACTATTATGGATAGACTGATTTTACATATAGACTGATTGCACTAAAAAATTATTGGGGTCAATCAGGTCAGTTGTAACACCATCAAGTTTTTCCAGTTGGTAGGGTTGGTCACTCTGGTTGGTCAGGTCGCGTTGGTCAAAATTGTGCTCTCATGTTTTGCCATGGTACAATTATTGTACAATTTACAATATCTAATGGATTTATCGCTTCCACTCAATAAGAGAGTCGCGGCTCATAGGGGGGGGGGACATTGTGTCCTTGTTCGAGCAGAATGAACGTGAGGAGGAATGGTTTCACAGTCCGGTGCCAGCTTGACAATATGTTCTCTAAATCGGCGGCAGGGCATAAGCTGAGACTCCAATAGAACAATAGTTGCCCTACACGCCATTTGGAATTCTCATCTAGGTAATGACCCGGCTCCACATAACTGAGTTTTGGTGATCGCACTTACGACCGAACTGGGTTGGATTGACCGGTTTTCGTACAATTTATGCATTATATTGCTTTGTATCACATTATTCAACTAATGCAATTTACGATATTTCCGTATTATATGACTCATTTCATACAGTGTACTACATATTTATGCAATTCCTTATTTTACTTGCTATTCACACACGGAGCTATTGAGTATTCATAGCAGTCAGCATTTTGTCTAATAAATATTGTTCTGTATATTCATATCTCTCCTAGTAACATTATTGTCACCTTAGATTAATTCATACATCAACAATAAACATCTGCTTGTGAAATTATTGCACAAATTCGCTGATATCGTAGCACAAATTTTATAGATGCGTCAAGTGAAAACTAATATAAGAAATTCGCTGACATTTTATGGAACATAATTCCAGCAGCCGATGGTCTATTCTTTGCTATCTGCGTGGGAAATGGACGATACATTGCCGTGGTCTTGCTTTTTATTACGTTTTTGCTTGATACAAAAATAAATGAATACAGAGAGAGAGAGAGAAAGAAAGAGAGAGAGAGATATAGAGAGAAAGAGAGAGAGAGAGAGAGAGAGAGAGAGAAAAGAATAGAGAAAAAATGAATAGATATATAAATAAATCATACTTTCAATCTCTTTTTCTTGTTTGTATTACTATAAGGATGTCTAGGTAATGAAAAAGGTGGTGGGTCACTTACTATTCTTGTATAAAAACATTGTTAACGATATAATCTTATAAGATTTGTTACAAATTATGTTTTCCATGTGTCAAGAGCAAATAAATCAAGACAGCACTTTTTATTGCTAATAAAAGACGAGATGAGATGGGAATGTAAGGTGGTCGGGCATGATCTATTGTGGGAAGGATGGCTTTTGGTTATTGATTTCGTGTAAAGGTCAAATGCGCTTGTTTGAAAGCTGAAAACAAAAGGAAATGTTATTTTTTCCTGTTATGATTCTCTCATTGTTTTTATTGCTCAAGTATAAAGTAGAAAAGTATAAAAAAGGTATAAAAAATATAAAAGACAAAGTATTAAAAATGTAATAGACGAAGTATTGCCATTCTTTTATTGCTTAAGTATAACGAATAAATGTATGAAAGAAAAAGTATTGTCATTCTTTTTATTGCTTAAGTGTAAATAATAACTGTTTAGAAGAAAAAGTATTGTCATGCTTTTATTGCTTAGATATGAAGTATAAATATTTAAAAGAAAAAGCATTGTCATTCTTTTATTGGTTGGTTATAAATTATGTTTAAAAGACAAAGTATTGCCATTCTTTTATTGCTTAAGTATAACGCATGAATGTTTGAAAGAAAAAGTATTTTCATTTTTTTTTATTGCTTAAGTGTTAATAATAATTGTTTAGAAGAAAAAGTATTGTGATTCCTTTGTTGCTTAAGTATAAAGTATAAATGTTTAAACGAAAAAGTATCATCATACTTTTATTGTTTGAGTATAAAGTATAAGTTTATAAAAGACGAAGTCCTGTTATTCTTTTATTGCTTAAGTATAAAGCATAAATGTATATAAGAAAAAGTATTGTCATTGTTTTATTGCTTAAGTATAAATTATGTTTGTAAGAAAAAGTTTTGTGATTCTGTTATCGCTTATGTATAAATTATAAATGTATAAAAGACAAAGTATTGTGATTCTTTTATTGCTTAAATGCAAAATCTTCGGGGCAATATTCCATCCAAGAATGTATCAAAACGGAAAGGAGAAATGTGCGTTGGAATTTCTTGTTTCATTAGTAACAGGTGTATCTTCTTTTATATATATCCCATTCGGCAATATCACTCACACACCTATTGGTAATTCACGCAGTACAAGTATCACCTACTTTCCAAGAGTTCGCTTTACAACAATTTTCCCACTTTTACGAAAACAGGCAAAAACGACTGAAAACCCTCGGCTTTTGTTTTGAACTCTTCTTCCCCAGAATCTCTGTACCTCCCGAAACCCCAACATCCAACGGCTAATCCCAACATGATATCATCACCTTTTTGGGTTTGGGAACACTCAAAATTTTTTTCTGTATAAATAAGGGTAATTGCTTCGTTGCTTTTTGCCATTTCGGCTCATAAAAGGTTTTATAGGAGCGCTTGAATAGCGGGGAAAATTTGACCTCCAATACAAAGCAATGAATGGAAAATAACAAGAATATTTTCATAGGCACCTTCAAATGTCATCAGAAAGATAAGTTTGAGATTGTATACAGGGGTCGATCAATGTATCTGCAGTATGACTGAATTTTGATATAAAATATTCATTGTATTATGTTCTATCTATGCGATTGATATTCACCACTGCTTTATTGATAAGGAGGGAGATTAGGTTGAAAGATATAAGTTGTTTAAAATAAGTGCCTTTTGCAACATTAGACTGCAGACCTTTATGTACCTTCGTATATCTATCGCCCTTTTATTAACTAGTTTCTAAAAAAAAGCAAGCTGTCAATCACATAAGTTGCTGAACTGTTGAAGCAAATGTTTGTATACGTAAGTGCCAAAGTTTTAGCTTGTTTATCGATTTGGACGTGTCATACGCTCACCTGTTGATAATAGTCGATAACAATGATAACAATGAACGATGTAGCTTCGAGTCCTGAGTCCATTCACATTACTCCATGATCTACCAATATTGGGCTTCGTGTCTTAGTTAATGTAAACTCATAGGGGTAGAAGATGATGCTATGTATATGGTGTGATTGGAAGTGAGTTCCCTAATTTTGATCGTCTTCCGGAGAACAGAACAATTTACGGTAGCAATCAACGGACAAATCAGGAATCGATTAATAGAAAAAGTGCAAATTCCATCATTTTCGGCCGATACTTTCTTTCTTCCTTGGGTATATGATTCGTCTAGTATTTTGAGGTTCCTATTCTGGACAGTTCAAGATCAGGTCGTCAGAGATTAATTAAACACGGGAGGAAAAGCGAAGAACTCATCAGAAAAACGTAGCAATAAGACAAACACGGAACAGGGTCCGAACAACTTGTGGAAATCCCGGAAATATTCTTTTATCTGCTTTGTTTTAGATAGGGATCTGAGCCCACTTGTAAACGAAAAAAAAAAATCAATTGATTTTTACGCTGATAGTTTTTATATTGACTGACTGATTGGATTTTCCGATTAATTCAAATGTTGCGATGTTTAATTTTAGATTTTCTGTTGTCGGTATTTTAAGAACTATTTTCTCCAAAGAATAAATGAAGAAGAGTCATTAATCGCGTTATCACTCCAATATAGCCTCACTGAAGCATACATTCTTATCCGTCTAAGATTATACATGAAAAATCATTGTTGGACCTTGTTGGTACTATGTACAAGCATTGAAGATAATCCCTCTCTAAAAGTCGTCAACTTTTGGTAGAGTTCCAGTAATAAGCAACAAAAGCTAGTTGATCTATTAGCTATCAGAATTAATCGAGGATAAAACTGATCAGTAAGGTTTTAGGGAAAAAAAAATCATTCTTTTGAGAAGTAATATACAGTAAGACAAACTTTTTTTCCCTGTTTATCCAGATTAAAACTGTTTTCAACCGGGCGTGTTTCTTAGGCGACTGGTTTCGTTGAGGTAACTATCAATACGCCCATGTCTCTAGCAATCAGTTCTCGAACTACCCTTTCTTTGGACATGTGCATGTGATGATGGTCCAGCATCCACGTCTGCTAATACAAGCAAAAACCTTTTCTCGAACAGAATAAGAGGTAAAATTAATGAAAGTCGTGTCTTCCCATGCAGCGTTGGCAATAATGTGCGTGTTCGATTAAATAGACTTCAGACAAAATGAAGAGAAAGGAAAACAAAAAAAAGGACAGAATCGTATACGAAAAGTTGAAGCCAGGAAGATTGCATGTTGGGTAAAATGAAAGGAGAAAAACGGCGCGTAATTTATCGGACAGGAAGGCATTTGCAGAGAAGATAGAAGAAAAAAAGGAGACAAAATGGAGGATGGTTTTAGAAAAAAAAAAAAAAAAAGAAAAAAGGATGAGGTGGGTTGGTGGAAAAATAATTTGTGGATTAGAAGATGAGGGTGGGTAAAAGTGAGAGTATCGTTAGCAGCATTGGGGGGGGGGGGAGAGGGGGCAGAGGATGAGTCCGGGTCGGGAAGGACAAGATCGATATTGATGGGAGAAAGAAGGAGAAAGAATCGGGAGGAAATCGATAGAGATAGAGAAAAAAAAGTGTTTTTTTGGACAACGATCGGGAAATAAATGAGAAAGCACATACAACAAAAATCGGTCATCATAGCAAAACAGATTGTTGGCATGGTGATTAAAGAGAGGGAATCAAAGAAGAAAGTAACGGGTCTGGTTAGTCATTTGTTAGAAACCGCCACTCAACCAACGTCTTTTGGCAGCACACAGTGTTGGGGATAATCAATTTGAGAAAAATTGGAAAAAAGGGGATCGATAAAAAAATTTACTTTTGTAACCTTTGTTGGCTAGTGATCTCTAAAAAATATCTGAATTTTCAAAAATCAAACGGGGACAAACTAATGGATCAGTTTAGCAAAAGACTTACTTTACCAACTGAACCCTCAGTGAAAAAGATTGTGGGAGATTTTGACCCCAACTTCTTTTGACATAAGGAATAAATATTTATATTTTCAACTTTCTAGCGCAACTTGTACATATATACATACTTGATCACTGACACTCGATACGAATATGGTAGCTCCTAGGAGAGCATTCTGTCATGTGTCCTCCACGGTGCAAGATGTGCGTGCCAAAAGGGTCGGGTGCACACTCCTGAGCCAAGTTGGCAAGATGATCTGTTAATCAACAGCGGAACACAGGACGTGAAGGTCGCAGAACAATCTTGTTGCTGCATCCGACACCTGGTATTCCAAGACGGTCACCCATCTGGATAATGGCGAGGCTCGACATTTTTTAACTACAAGACCCTGTGTCTCCATCACATACACACACACACACACAAATCTCTCCAGCCAACACCAACATGAAAAGTGGAGGAATCTATTTTAAACAATTTTTGTTGACGGTTTCTAACACATTAATGGGAAAGATAGAAGAATAAAATGGAAGAAAAGAAAAAAAAAAGCAAGTCACAAACTATATCTAGCATGTCTGGTGGAAATGGGCTGTTGCATCGATCAGTACTGATGGCGTATTAGTTACTGAAGCGCAGTGTAATAAATCACATTTATCTGCCGGTTTCACTCGTTTGGCCGTGACGGTAAGATGAAGATCGATGGAATTGGTCGCTTATGGATAGAAGATAGGACAGTCTGAGAGAAATCCACAAACTGTCCGCTGTAACTCAATAATGCGTCATTAAGTAAAGCCAACTTGTAATTAAGGAATCGAATATCACTAAAGTCTGATGTATAAATAGTAGAGTTATCAAAGGCACGCTGAGAAATAAGCACCACGAGTCATATTACGCTAATAAATCAGAAGAATCGTTTATATATCAATACACAACAAACCTCCAAGTACAACAGTAGTTAGTAAGCTAGTCTGACAGATTATTGCTAGCCCGTTCGGTTTTAATTGGTCACTTCTGTACTAAACTTTCTATGTCTTCTTTGGTGCATATCGTGATCTCAGAAGCCATTGATAGAGTACTGAGTTTGATGCTCACTAGGTTCCCAACTATTTTGCCGGTTCAAGCAACACTTGGTAAATATCTATATTAGTACGTTTTTTTTTCAATATGTTTCCACCTAGTAGGCCTAACGCTTTTTACGCTCCGGATAAACTCATTAACTTACTATTACGATTTTCCTTACTACCAAAGAATGTATTGATATTAGATTTGTGTAAAAATGATAGCAGTTTTATTTTTTTTTCATTTCGATGCTTATGTCTGGAATAAGTACATTCATGTAATCATCATCATCATCATCATCATCATCATCATCATCATCATCATCATCTGTCTTTTAACATCCGTCGTTGGATATAGAAATTCCCCAGGGTTCGCCACACTTTTCTATCGTGGGCGTGGTGGGGCCAGTATTTTCTAAGTTTGTCCTCTTCCCCTGTCCATCTTGTATTCTGTCGGCCTCAGTTTTGCATGTGATCTCTGGGGATTCATGTTGTGAGTCGTTATGTCCATCGGTTGTTCGTCTTTCTTGTATCATGGCCTGCCCATTGCCATTTAGGTTTCCTAATAGTTTCTATGATGTAACAGACTCCTGTTTTCTTCTTTATATACTTTGCTGTCTTGTGATCTCCCCAGATGAGATTGAGCATGATTCTCTCATGTGAGCGTTGCATGCTTCTCGGTTGGCGAGTCTGTCTCTTGCTTAGCATTCATGTAATATATCAGTTAAAATCGTGGACTCCACTCTATTCATTTGAGATGAATGTTTTCTTTTCACTACTTATTCTGGTTCATTTAAGGCTATCAAATCAAAGGTGGCAAAAAGCTAATTCGAACAATTTTGTTGCATTAATCGAAAATGGGTTGTATTACAACTGCTCCTAATATCAACTAAGTGTTTGACCAGGGGATGGTCAGCAAAAATGAACTGCTCAATATTTGTTCCATAAACTTCGAAATGAAGATGAGAGACTTGAAGATATGGACTTCCACGATTAACAACATGCAAGAAGGGTCATTAGTGAGGTGGCGCCACGCAAAACAACTGATTTGGAACTAAACGTTAACCATTGAATAGTTGTTCGACATTTGCGCTAAATTGGCAATGGACCCGTGTAAACTGAATGATCTAGGCTACGAAACTCTATCTCACCTAGCTTACTCACCAGACTTCTGCTTGAATTATTTGGTGAAAAACAACAATTACTTTTACACCAATCTAATAGTTCCTACTGACAAACGGTATGCATATTTCTACCTGAATACTATTTCTATTTAGGCATGGAGATCTCAATGCCTTTTTTCAGAGTGATGAATGAAAAACTAACTTTGCAAGCCATTGCTAGTGAGTTTGATTTTCCCTGAATGCCCCATGTTTGAGTGTATAGATCATCGGCGAAACCATGACCGGTCAAAAAAGGTGGCATGATATTGTGGAAAATCTATGTTTAACGACGGTCGTTAAAAAGTTAATGATGATGATGATGATGATGTTGATGTCCTATTTTTCATAACTTAATGGCAGGCTTTAGTAAAGATCAACAGATCTCAATACATTTCTCCAAACAATACACCAGAGCTTCGTAGTGGTCTTGCTCGTCCCTATTTATAGAACCTTTTTCCTTTTGTTTACAGTTTGACCCCTGGGGACAGAAGCGACAGAACTTTATTAATTGAAATAATACATTGGAGACATCGTACTGGAATCTTGAGTAATGCCAGTCTTTCTCGCAGGAATTGAATGCATAATTGGTTTTGATTCAGTCGATTGAGGATTTCTTCCTGACGTTAAGCTTCGCTGGTTTTCCAAATTATAATGTTGCGATACGAAAGAATACAGGGTTCCTCGGCTATTTGAAAGTAGAGCGCTTCGTAACTTCCGTAAGCCGAAATGGCGTAAAGGTTTTTCAGCATAATCCAAGCACTCCTACAAAAGTTTTTTTTTGTGTGCTGATGTGGCGTAAAGGCAAGACGGTAATACTCTTAAGGTATATGGGAGGAAAGTTCTGAGCGTTCTGCAACCCCCAAATTGTGATGATGGTATGTTGAGCTGAGTCGTCGGAGGTTGTAGTGGTAGGAAGTACATAAAGCTATGTCGCAAAGGGAAGACGGAGAGAGAGAGAGAGAGATGAGTGTACGCTACCTCTACAACAGCTCGCTGCTAAACAAACTCTCAACACTATTTTCACTGTTTGGTATTTTTTTCTATAAGTAAAAAAGGCACCCGAGAATTTTAATTCAGGCAATTCAGGTTAGTCACTCAACAGAAGTTACCACATGAACAATGTCTCTAGGAAGTATGCTGAATAGAGGGTGATTAATCAAAACATTGGAATAAGGGGTGAACAATGAATAAGTTCCTTCTCTCGCCTTTTGTTGAACAGTGATCACAAAGAGAATCTAAATGAAAGAAGATAAAGCGCGAATGTTTCTGGACACAAACTTTTAAAAAATTTGATTACATAACGAATCGAATCTCCCCCACTAAAATCCTATTTGGGGATTTATTTTATGAAAACAACAAAAACAAGTTTTTTTCCTCGGGATGGGAGTAAATTTTCAAATGTTCAGCCCTCTAGCTCCTTTCGTGCGTCCTATATGCATGACACATACATACGTAGAAAGACAGCCAATGAGCCAGTCAGGTCAACTCAAAAACTGAAGGAATCCATGATGACAGTTCTGATGAGAATTATGGTTTTCTGCTTTATATCATCATCATCATCATCATCATCATCATCATCATCATCATCAGTCTTTTAACGTCTGTCGTTGGACATAGACCTTCCCCGAAATTCGCCACAATTCTGTTGCGGAGCCAGTATTTTCTAAATTTGTCCAGTTCATCTCTCCACCTTGTATTTTGTCGGTCTCGGTTTCGCTAGTGATCTCTGGGGATCCTTGTTGAGAGTCCATCAGTTGTCTGTCATTCTGCAATATGGCCAGCCCATTGCCATTCGAGTTTTCCGATAGATTTTATGATGTCTCCGACTTCCGTTTTCTTCCTTACAAAAAACAAGGCGTTGGATAGAGCCATGCATTTGTAGAAATATTTTTAGATAATATATTGCATCCTTTTTATTAATCATAGTCTGGTTGCTTGTGTTATGCCATGTTTTCGAGCATTTGAACGTATAATGAGCAAATGAGTCAGTCTCCTCTATGATTGTGTTCATGTATCTTATGATTTAATTTACCTTCATATTATGACAGAAGATTACACCATACAAACCCATGGGACTTTATGTCTAGTCATACATTGAAATTATGATACTTGAATTATCAAGAATATTACCTAATGAAATGGCATTAGGTTCCTTGGTGCCAATCCGTACTATTAATTAGCCCGTCATTTTTTACGGTTATGTATATGTATAAATATGTATATTTCTCTTCGTTTTCTTTGATATTTAACATTTGTCCAAATAAAAAGAACAAACATGGAATAACTAGCTTAATATCAGTTCATGCCAGATAAGATATTTGAGGAGAGAACTAATATTAAAGCTTATAGACAAGTGAAAAGTTTCCCTTCACTCAGGGGCGTTGCTAGAGATTTTTTGGACCAGGGTACTTGGCTTCTTGGCTACTTGGCTCTTAGTGAGAGTTGTTATTCCATAATTTCACTAAAAATGAAATTCATCTACTATTTATGAAGCTTATTGGGCATTGTTAGCTTGGAAACACAGATAGAATTTTATATAGACTTCACACATTCTGTCCATTACGCCTTTGCCTTCACTTTTGACTTCTTCTAGGAGGAAAAAGTCTCCTTTCACTTTTGACCCCCATTTGAGTGATGTCTCTTAATACTACTGAACCCTCAAATGAGGTAAAAGGTCTTCCTCTCCTTTTGATCCCTCGGCGTAAAAATCATTCTTTAAAAAGATCTCATTAGGGCCTACAAAGTAGGAAAGAGTCTCCATTCACTTTTGAATCCGTGAAAGAGGGAAAGTCTACAATTCATGTTTGACCCTTCACAAGGATCGGCGGTCTCCCTTCCTCTTTTTTTATTTCTTTGAAGGAGGGAAGATCTCACTGCCTTTTTGACAAGCTATAAGAGCAAAGTGTACCCCGTCAATTTTGACCCTGTGCAGAGGAGGAAAAGTTATCCTTCATTGAAGACCTCAAAAATGAAAAAAAATTACATTCCATCCAGATTCGAGTACGTATCCCACACCTCGTTTGTCTGTCTTTTATAGGCATCATCATGACCATTTTAGCCATGGAAACCTTGATGATTAAGCCCGATCTGTAGCGAAGGATAGCAGCGTGGGGATATACATCGACAATGTATCGTTATTGCAGTACCACAGTTGCAGTATGCGACGAGATGAAAGACTCACGTTGGGATATAAATCAAACCTTTTTTTTCTTTTTCAGCCGACCAAAAATACATTGATAGTCCTTGTTTAAAGACCAATGAAATCCTCACTCAGTGAGAGAGAAAAAGAGAGTGAGAGGTTGATCAGTCCTTCTATTGCCAGGAGCCAGGGGGCCGATGGCCTGTGGAAAGTCCGACCCTTTTTCTTGCCTGGTCTACTACTCTCTCTACGACCGTTATTCTGGTGACCAACCTTGGTTCTCCTTTTCATAATCAAGGGTCCCTTCTCTATTGCTATCTATTCTACTGAATTAACTTGCTTTTCTTTCTTCTTTCACCTCATACAGGAGCTAAATGATCATCAACACTTTTCTCTTCTATTTTCCTCTTACGTTCTTTCGTTTGTCATACAACTGAACTTATTGCTAATATATTTCCTACTTTTGCTGTTAGAATCCTTGTAAACCGTCCCTTTTTTATCATCCCCTCTTCACTTTCTTTCTCATAATCTCTTTTTAATTAAGCGTCCGTGACTGACTATCTATCTGCAGGGGTTCCAAGCAACCACGCACTATCTAATCAATAAATCCACTTATGATGTTTCCACCGTCCTTTTGGCGTCTGAAACGAGTTATTCTGTAACTTATCTTATCTTCCACCAAGTATGTAAGTATAGTTCACATATACCCATGCAAAATTTTTCCTAACAAAAAAATGCCACCTAAAAATCAAATCAGATATTTAAGAATTAGATGAAATATACTATTAAAGAGTTTCCATTATCCTTCAAATTGTAAAAGACAATATTTCATAATCATTTTGCCACCCTAAACTGTTCGATTCCACACATCATCTTCATTTTACTGCCTCATTACGAACGATCAGGAAGCTAGGTAGCTCTTATCAACTGTATTGGTCTCGGAACTGACCGTAACTCGGGAAATATCAGGAATAAAAGGATGCAGTTTTTAACTATTTATAACACGTGTTTTGAAAATTCGCTCAGATTTCGAACAACAACAACTTGCCTTGACCCAATATGGCCCAATACATAGGTTGCACTTTTTGAAACTTAATAACTCGGGCACTAATGAAGATAAAAAAAATGGGATCTCCACCAATCGATAGCCCAGTCTTTTATGATTTATTATACATAAACATAAGAGTAGTTGCCTATAGTAGTTCTCATTGATTTCTAAGAAGCAAGTTTGCTTAGCTAGTTACATCACAGAGTAAACCCTTTTTAGATCCGTGTAAAGAAGGATAATCTGAATCCTAGTGTAACTCGGGAATATTTATTATTATTTCTTTTAAACAATTTTTGAGAATAACCATAAAGTTAATTGAGCAGTATAGACTCTCTGAAAATTGAGGTAGCTATTGGTATGAGGTTAGTAAATAAATAAATAAAGATTTAAAAATCTAATTTTGAATAATTGAAAGAAATGTATGACCAAAATTAATGGCACAAGAAATTTAATTGTCAATCCTTGATCATTTTGAGTTATAAAACCTCTTTGGTAATTTTAGTGATTTTTTACTAAATTAGCGAAAACATCTACGTAGATATTTTGTCATACTTCATATGCATACTCATCAAGTTGTAGCAGATACTTTGTTTGTTTTGCTCTTATGCTTCTTATCAATTTATACCATAAGTTTTCAATTGGATTCAGATCGGGACTTTGTGGAGGTCGAGGTTGAACTTTTTATATTCTTATCCTGGAGATACTTCTGGACTAATCCAGAGGTATTTTTTGATCATTGTTGTACATAAAGCTCTGATCACACTACAGTTTCAGATTCTTAACAGAGGCTTTCGAATTGGCATCCAATATTCTACAAAAATCCTGTTTTTTTTAAAAAATCATAACATTAACTCTTACCAAGCGTCCGGTTCCTTTTGCAGAGTAAGTTCCTCAATACTCCCTCCACTGTTTGTGTTATTTTGATTTAGTCCCTAACTTTAACGTCTTCAAACAAATATCTGGTCTTTATACTCCCATGTTCTAGTCTTGTCTCATCTAACCATGGTATATTCTCACAGAATCATTATGTTAATTTGCAAATGCTAAACGATATTTCAAATGACTAAAAAGAGGTGGGTTGAAAATCACATTTTTCTTTTCTTAAATTCTAATAAAAGTCAATGGGTGAGGAGTTTATTAGTGACTATATGAACGATACCTGAAATTCAGAAGAACATACTACAAGAGATACTTCAAAAAAAAAAAAAAAAAAGAAAGCATACATGTAAATAAAGAAAAATGTTACATATCTTCTACATTAACCTGAAATAGATCTGAAATATTTTTTCTTTCCGCCAGAGTAATAGTATTTCCTGTTATTTTCAGTTCAGCGGTTTCTGAATTTTTCCTGAGACGTTTGGTTGTATTCAGATTATTATGAACAGTTCTTTGAAAGTTACTGTCTGTTCTGGTCAACATTTTTTTCCTATCACGTCCATTTGTTTTTGCCTCGGTATTCTCTCTATTTATCTTTAAATGATGTTTTGACGTTCTGACATGAACAAGTATAGTGTGATTGAAATTGACGACATAAATTCTTCTGGAAATGAGTAAATCCTAATATTCTAATATTTATTACATAATGTCATTTAAACCGTCAAAATCGAAGATGAAAAACTGGGGAGAGTAGACCACCATCTACTTATGACAATGAATCTCCACAAAACCAACAAATAGAGAAGAAATCAAACGGAGAATCACCCTGAGATGGCAAGCCTTCGGCAAAGCATGCCCAACCTTCAAAAACCAGACGATCTTAACAATCCTAAATGAAGAGTATACAACCAATGCATCCTCTCGATAGTCACTTATGGAGCTGAAACTTGGAACCTAATCAAAAAACAGACCTGCAAACTGAGAAGCATGCAACGCAAGCATGAGAGAATCATGTTCAACCTCACATGGACAGATCACAAGACAGCACAGTATATAAGGAAGAAAACAGGAGTCAGAGACATCATAGAATCTATTAGAAAACTCAAATGACAATGGACTTGTCATGTTGCAAAAATAACAGACAACCGAAGGACTTCATGACTCAAAACATGGAACCCCAAAGATCACGTGCGAAACCGAGGCCGACAGAACACAAGATGGAGAGATGAACTAGACAAGTACAGAAAATATTGGCTCCACGACGCCTATGATAGAGAAATATGGCGGATCCTGGGGAATGTCTATGTCCAACGACAGATGTTAAAAGACTGGTGATGATGATGAAGACGATGATAAATGAAAACATATAATTTTCCTGATTATAGTTGACTGTTGATTTTGATATTCAATTCTGTCTAAAAAGCTAAAACCGTGACAAACATTTTGTTGGAAGAGTAAAAAGATTTTTTGAACATGCTTTCGCTACATTCATCGTGTGTGCAAGGCTGGGTCGTCAGATTGGGCCACGAGTAGCAGATTGATGACTTTCGGAAATCGTTGGCCACTTTTTTTTCAATCATTAAAATTATTTTCTATCATTTGCCTTGAGAATATATAAGAGCTAATCCGAAAAAGAAAATGATAGGGTCACCTTTTTTTATTTTGTATCTTAAAACTTGGTTAAAAGAACCTAAAAGCATTTGTTCAAACCCCAGTTTAAGTTTGAGTCACTTCTGTTTTTCCATTGTAAAAAGAATATGATTAACCCTCATCTAATTCATTGGAGTACACTTCACTATTTATTTATCCCGTCACATTAATCAAATATGATATGTATGGATCAGCATTTCCGTACTTTTTTTTGAGATAACGACAAGTGACTGGTCGGAAGTTCTTCTACCAACTGGATCAAATGGACAAACCCTGTACATCTATTTACATCTATGTATTTATAAATTATATACACAATATTATGCACAAAAGTTGCAGTCATCATCCTCAGTTTGAATATAAGTAGGTGTGAAGTTTGTCTTTGCAGTGACCAGGCTAGCTGCATTTGAATTTATAATAACATAATATTTATTAATAGTTATATCTTAAATATATTCATCTTCAAAAGAACGAAAAAGAAAACAGCAAAATTATTGAGACATTGTTTATGATCATCAAAAGATATCTAAAAATGGATGTTATATGAATGGAGACCTCTGAATCTTGAACATTTACTCAAAAAACAAGATCAAACCTAGCGAGTTTAAACACCGTTCCTTCGTTTAGGTTATGACATTCATATGTATCTTTGTATCTATGTATTCTGACTTTGCACAGTCCAAACCGTTTATAGTAGAAACTTTAAACCCCCCACACCGTAATGAGTAAGAACCACTTTAAAAAAAAAAGATATTTTCTGCAAAAAAAGGTTTTGGTGGGGGCTCAATTCACAATGTGAGTTCTCTGCCAAATAGTTCATTAGTTAGAGCTCGGCAATGAATTTATGTTTCCAACAAAATTGGTAGTATTTTTCTTCAAAGTACCTAAACTAAAGTAGAAAGACGCGTGAATGTTGGCGGGGATTCATAACTTTCATTGGAAGGCTAGTTTTTATTTTGCAGACAAGAAATCCAATTTCGTAGGAGACGAATCAAAATGTCCGTTGATGTGAATGATATACGTAAATTGTTGTCGCTTTGCGGTGTATGAAAATGTAAATAACCGGTATTTAGCTTCATTAGGCATCAGAGAAGAAGAACAAGAAAGGGTAAGTAAAGAAAAGATAAAACCATCACAAAGAAGATGAGAAACGGACCGATTAGACGTCAGCATTTGGGTGGAGAAGCTCATTAGAGATGATGCCATGGTAATACCTGTACTTGATGGACTCGAGTGGTACTAGCTAATGATACGCAGTAGCTGCGAGATGGTTCGTTAGCGGAGCATCATTAATACGTTTGCCCTGCTTCTTTTGAATGCGGTCCAAGATGGCAGAATAAGAAGAACGCAGTAGAATAGAGAGGCTCATTATGTCATAAGGATATGATGGGCGGGAAGACGGTCTAATGAGATAATCGTTCACGAAATGGAACCAGAAAAAAAAAAGATTTCAGTCCTAGTTGCTTGTCAGTTACTAGCCGAATACTCGTCCTTCCGTATACCGGAGTATTAGGCTTGTTAAGAGTTATCGATTGTTTTGGTCACATATATTCACGTTAGCTCTAATATATAAGAAAGACAAGAGTTATCAATTATTAGTTTTGATTACGAATACTTACGTTAGCTCCATTATGACAAAAATTTCATGCGCAAGTCTTTGCTTTTTTTTCAAACTTCCAATCGTACTCGGATGTCGCAAGAATGTGGATACAGTGGCTGCGTTATTCACTTCGTCGGCTTTTATTCTCCTTCATTTTACCCGAGAAATTGGATGTCATCCACTTCCGGCTTGCTTGGCTATTTGAAGCTTTACCAAGGCTCTGTTAAACATATAATTCAAGAAAACGTTCCTTGATCTGCCTGTTGCTAGCGTTGGACTTTCTCTGGTTTTAATTCAGAGTTATCCGTCTGCTAGACTGGTGATCAACCGAGGCTGAAAAGCCCAGTCTTTGCTATTTGTCCATAGCTAAGGTGGAAATAGATGGTTTCATGACTTCCCTCGAAGCATTTGCCTGAAGTGGATCCAAAATGAGTTTGTACTAGATTCACTGAATCCATTTCCTTCGCCATTGACCAATAGGTGGACTGTCTGGGCGAATTTGGCTCTCTGGCCTCATGAAGACAACCAATCTAGGAGAAGGACTACTTTACCAAACTAGGGATTAGAGCCCATAATGGCACATCGACACCTTTCCGGCAACAAATGCAACCAAGCTGATGAATGATGCATGCTATCTGCTTTCATCTAGACAACATCAGTAAGGCCGACTGGTGACTTCAGACAACTTACTATCCTAAGATCTCCATACGCTTCAACCAAGCATGCGCCTTGGAGGGGACATTTCATTGTCTGCGGAGATGGATCAGAGGGCATCCCTTCATTCATTCGCTCGTTTTGCGTGACAACTGCTCAATAGTGATATCCTGTAAATAAGCTTGTAGTCAGCTTTGGTATTTGTACGTTAAGCAGCTCGTTAGTTCTTTTGAAAGCAATCTCGAAAAAAAACAAAAAAAACAAAAAAAAAACACCAGAAACTTTGCAATATGTTAGTTTCATCGAAAATATAGAAGAAAGATTTATCAGTCATTGATTTCAGATGACACAAATAGTACAATTCACTACAGAAGGTATTCAATTTACGTCAGAAATGACCTACCAGGAGGTGGTTGGTACAGACCCACGTCGTATTCAGGGACCACTGTTGTGAAGTACTCAGTATTCCCCCACCAAAAAGACGAAGAAAACAAGCTCCATATAGCAATAGGCCAAATATGGATTGGAAGATTATATTGAGTCAAACCTGCCTGTTTCGAAAATCAGCATTCAAAATCATGACAATTATCTGGCATCGCACACCGACCTCTGCCTCCGGTGAGAAATACGCAACCTTTTTGGCAAATTGGTGGACTTGGCTCCACTTATTACAGTTTTATATTCTAGATGCTATTCATTGAGCTTCGTTGTGTTGTGTCAATCTTTCAAGCGGGAAGAGCCTGTCTGCCTTGAAATACCAGCATTAGAATCCCTGTCTTTTACCAAGACTTGGATATGAACTATGGGAGATACGTAATTGTCTTCATCGCGAAGCAGATGCATTATATTTTGACAGATGAAGAAGAACAAAAAAATTGAGTTGGGGGCGGGGGTATGGATAATTTGGTTGATAATCCTTGTAGCGCATGGACAGCAAAATTGTCTCTTGAACGAAAATCTTATTTTGGATAGCAATTTTCCCTCAAGTCTCGAGTTCAAGTTAGAAATTCCTCAGCCACCAGTGATGCTCTAGGCCTAGATGAAGTGTTTAAAACTATTGCAGACTGATGGAGATATGAAATTAGAATTTAAATGATTAGATTGTTTTTAAAGGAAATATCTCATCGACGAATGTAAACCCCAGAGCTACCAAAATCCAGTCTGAAAGTCAGACCATTGTTGCGCTATTTTTTTTTGTTTTGAGATCTGCAGAGGTGCTAACTTTTTTTCAAGTTCCTATCAAAAGTCAAATAAAAAAAATTGAGTAAAAAATATCTCAAAGAATCTAGAAGCATCCAGATTCATCAGATACAAAGAAAAATCAAGAAAATGTATGATATATTAACGATATATTAAACCTGACTTTGATCTCCAACATTTATTTCATCAAAATATCATTTAATTCGTTAAGTATTCTACTTATCTTATTACCGTAAAGGAGATAAAAAATATTTCTTATTCTTTCAAAAATCATCTACATAGCAACTCCTAGACGCAACCCAAAACGTCTAAATTCAGATGAAAAACATCTAAATTGGGAACACTGAGCAGAGAACATTACACTCATTTTGATATGTCAGCCCGTCAGTCAGCCACGGCAATTGGTGGAAGATATGCAAGCACATCTAAAAAGTCTTGTGAAATATAAAGGATGGAATCAACTTCTGAGGGATAGTTAAAACTAAAGAGAACTATTGACAAAACTTAGAATTAATGGAAACTGTTACTGAAAAGAGTCACCAAACTCTCCAAATGGGTTTTTATCCAGTTTTCAAATTGGTCTAGCTGGCTATGTATATATATATATATATATATATATATATATATATATATATATATGTATGTATGAATGTGTGTATGTTTTAAACCAAATCGATATACATAATAAACATAAACGTCTCGATATATAATCCTTACATAAAATCAACATTTCCACGCCGTGATTTGAAATCACGATCAGTGAATCTGTAGGCGGCTCTCTCAGATTTATTCATTCATTAAACAATACGGATATTGCTGTAACCATCTCCAGGAGTGAGAGTAGGCTTTGATCTTCCAACAGATGAATTGGTCATTCAAGTATTCATTCAAATAATGACGATTGGCAGCCCGGAGAATCAAATCAGCAAACTGAGTCCAAACCCAAACTGGGACAGTTTGCGTTCACTATTCTCTGATGACTTTGAGGAAAGGCATGGACGCGACTCTCCCCGTCCCCAGATATTTAGATTAGTCCGTCTTGGCTCTGTGTAAAACCAGAACTGCTATAAGCAACGATTGAGTCTCGGTGAATCGTTCTAGAAATCTTCGACTCACGAATCGCGCAACACGGTAGCAACTGAATTGAGCCGAGATTTATTTAAGTCAATTGAGATAAACAGTGAATATATAAACAACCTGAGATTGGCAGATGGTGTAGTCTTTTTTGTTGAGAACCTTTATGGTCTCTAAATAATGCTATGAACAATAGAAAACCAAGAAAGCAAGAAAGTTGATCTTCGCATCAACTTCAGTAAAACAAATGTCATGTACAACGAACATGTTGAAAACAAAGATACAAGGATTAAAATCGAGAATGCACAACTAAAGAAAATTGAGCGGTATATATACCTCGGATAACAAATGTCCATGAAATCCTCAGAAGGAGAAGAAATCATGCGAAGAGATTTTCTACGATGACAAACTTTCAGCAGGACGGGCTCAACTTTCAAGAACGAGGAAAATCTCGCTAGCGCAAAAAATAGAAGGGTAAATCATAGAATCCATTCAAATGGCTTTGGCTATTCGTGTTGCAAGAATGACAAACAGCCGCTGGACTTCATGGCAACGTAGGTCCTCTGGAGATCACATGCAAAACCGGGGCCGACAAAATCTAAAATGGTGAGACAAACTAGACAAGTTGTCCAACGACAGACACTAAAAGGCTGCTACTGCTACTGCTGATTGTAATAGAGTTTTTGAACTAGGGAATGTTTTTCATATCCAATGTTAAAACTACCTTGTATACCCATCCATAAGGTGGAATGGTATATAGTCATCTCATACTCACTATTTTTGCCTCATAAGTCGTAACGAACTCAACTTTGCAGTTGAAAGAGACTGTAAACATGTTAGCACGGAGCTCAAACAATCATTCCTGAGTTTTCGTGACCAGAAATTGAAAAAAAAAAGATGTAGCAGTAATTCAAATATTTCAATCCGATTTGTTTGAACTATGTTTTATGAAGTCCGAATATAAATCTCTCAAACATAGATTATTTTGTGTCATACACTCCTGAAACCTTTTTTTCAATGATAGATATCAAATTCCTCCACTTAAGGTTACTAATAATACAATCTAAAAGATTATGGTAACAAAGAACTACATTCAAAACATTTCATTCAGAAATCGACATTTTTATAAAATAAGGTGTTTTACAATTGATTAAAATTATAAGACCAGGGGTATAAATTCTGAGATCTAGGGTAATTCCAATGTCTCTAGTTCATTTAGAGATTAGCAATCTCTGCGTAAAAGTGTCACCATACCTAAAGCAACCAAACTTACCGAAGTTGAGTGTGCTCGAATTCTAAATTTCCATAAGCAAGGTTTGTCACAGTGGGCGATCACAGCTCAGGTGAATCGCAGTAAAACTATGATTTGCAACTTTCTAAAGGACAGTGAGAATTATGGAAAATCAAAAGCCACTGGTAGGCCCAACATTTTTCCTTCATTGAATAGGGGAATAAGATGGGTTGTTGTGAAAGACATGGGTCCTTCTAGTGAAATTAAGGCAGTCACAGATGCTGATTGCAATCCAGTAACCATCAGACGATACTTACGACAAAAAGGCATCGTAAATAAAATCGTAAACAAATTCCTAGGCTGCTTACACGTCACAAGGTGAACCGTTTGAGGTTTGGTCGTGAATACCAGACATGGGACGTTGAAAAGTGGAAGAAAGTCCTGTTCTCTGATGAGAGAAAATTCAATCTAGATGGTCCTGATGGATCCCAACGATATTGGCATAACAAAAACATGCCCCCTGATAGTTTTTCCACGCGTAATAGTAGCGGAGGGTCCCTAATGGTATAGGGTGCCTTTTCTTACAGAGGGACGATGGGGCTCCATGTGGTACAGGGTCGTCAGACAGTGGATTGTTATGTTATCATGCAACAAAATGTTTCGTTGGTGACGGAGGGCCATCGTTTGTGTGGGGATGGATGGTTATTCCAACTGGATAATGCAGCGATCCACGCTGCACAAGAGACCTTGACTTTTCTACAAGAAAATGGGGTCTATCTCCTGAGACATCCTGCATGCTCACCGGACTTGAACCCAATTGAAAATGTTTGGGGATGAATGGCAAGAGATGTTTATTGAAATGAAAAATAATATTCAACAAAAAATGAACTTCATGATGTCATCTTCTGAAGCTGGAGCAACCTCCCCCGTACCTTAATGGAAACGCTAATTTTGAGCACGCCCCAAAGAATTTTTGAAGTCATCAAAACTCATTATTAAATTTGGTACTTGAATGTTTTCGTACACTTTTCGTAGAATTTCGTAGAATTTCGTAGAATTTCGGAGAATTTTTGTCTCTGGTCTTATAATTTTAATCAAGTGTAAAACTCCTTATTTTATAGAAATGTCAATTTCTTGATAAAAAGTTTGGAATGTAGCTTTTTGTTTCCATAACCTTTTAGATTGTAGGATTGGTAACCTCAAATGGGAGGAGTTTAAAATATATCATGAGAAAAAAGTTTCGTTGAAAAATTTCTAAGTCGTCTTAAATTTTTGATCCGAAATGTATCAGTGGTTTGTTTATTTGTTGCAAAGTAATTAAAAAAATGCATGAACATCCAGTGAGTGTACTGTTTTAAAGTAAAAGGTTTTGAGAAAAGAGTCAAAGGTTTTAGAAGGGGTTCTATCTACAATGTAACATTGAAAGATTCAAAAGGTGAGGGAAACTTTTCCCCGTCCTTGAAGGGGACCCAAAAAGGAGAGAAACCTTTTCACAAGTCAAAAAACTTTACTTCTTTTTTTATTCTTTAAATGCTTAACTTAGCATGGTTAGTAATATCATCTTCAATTTGTTTTTTTCGTAATCTATTTTTGTCACTCAGTGTTTACTGATCGCCATAGACAGAGGGACTGAGTAGTTTCAATGAAAAGCAACTAAAAATGAGATGGAAGAATTACTAGTAACAAATTAATAATGGTTAAAAGTAATATTTCCTCTTACGCTCTCATTAAGAGAGCCTCTTTAAGATTTACAGTGAATTCTTTTTCTACAATAAGAATTGAGTGTGTGTTTCCTTTATTTATATATATATATATATATATATATATATATATATATATATATATATATATATAAACGTTCAATTGATAATACGTTCATTTGTATGATAAAAACGGAAAGAGCTTAAGGCTATCTAATTGCCGAGGCAGATTTTGGCGATGTGAAAATTTGTTTCTTGGATTAGCACTTAAGCATTATATTATTAAACATATGAAACAAAATATACATATTTTTTTCATTTACTTTATCGCGTCTACAGGCAGAACTTATCGTTTACTATTCATCAGTGTATATCCTGAAGGAATTATAACTTAACACATCATTACTTAAAGTATTCTGTGGATTCTTAAAGGTTTTTCTCGTTAAGAATCGTAGTAATAAAGGGAGACAATAAACATTGATTTTTCTAATCTAAACTAATGTATGCTATGATTTTTAAATAAAAAGATTTCCCTGCTATCTGAAAATACAGTATTGATATAAAATCTTTCGTAACTAGAATTGCGTTAGGCGGAAAAGCAATTACCTTTACTTCATATAGGAGGAGTTTCCGAGCGTCCCAAGACTCCTGGAATGATTATAATTGTATGTTAGGCTAGGTTGCATGTTCTATCTTGACAGTTATGTTTTATTCTCAACATGATTGTTGCACACGATGGGTCATGTGTAGGCCGACTTTTTTTTGCAAGGTAGACCACTGCATCTACCTAAGACAACGAATCTCCATGACCCTCAAAAGAGGAGGAAATTGAACGAAGAATCACTCTAGGATGGCAAGCCTTCGGCAAAGCAAGCTCAACTTTCAGAAACCAGACGATCCCAAAGGTCCCGAAAAGAAGAGTATACAACCAATGTATAATCCCGATAGTCACTTATGGAGTTGAAACATGGAACCTAACCAAGAGACAGACCTACAAACTGAGAGGCATGCAACGTGCACATGAGAGAATCATGCTCAACCTTTCATGGATAGATCACAAGACAGCACATTACATAAGGAAGAAAACAGGAGACCGTGACATAGAAACTTAAAAAAAAACTAAAACAGCAATGCACTTGTCATGTTGCAAGAATTAAATACAACCGATGGACATTACAACTCACAACATGGATCCCCAAAGATCACATGAGAAACCGAGGCCGATAGAACACAAAATGGAGAGATGACTGGACAGATTCAGGAAATACTGGTCTGCGACGCCTATGACTGAAAATTGTGGCGAATCCTGTGGAAGGTCTGTGGAAGGACATTAAAAGACTGATGATGATGAAGGTTAGGTTGTTGGGTGTCGTGGTGGGTGAATACAGGAGACAGAAGTGTTGGAAAGAGAGGAAAAAGGCAAAAATGATGGTGCTGAATGCTATTTTCGCTTTTCTTCCTTTTGAATTAACGGTTAAAAATGACGTGAAGCGAACATTCAAAAAGCAGAAGATACCTGTGGAGGAAATATATGTAATCGAGTTTAAAAACAAAATTGGGATTCATGGGTTGAAATCGTACTAATCGTAATTCGCTGGTCCAAGCGAAGCGAAACTGGCAATTTATGAAGATTTCTGCACAATTTTTCAGGTGTTTTTATTGTTTGCATTGATCTCCAATGGTCATTATCCATTAATTTGTTCAAGATGTGACCATGTCGTTGGATGATGAAGAGTAGAGTAAGTTTCTAAATCTAAATACGTTTTAGAATCTAAATTTAAATTGTAAATACAAAACTGCAGCTGATCCAAAGCTAAAAAACGTGTATAGTTTCCAGTAATAGTTGTGGCGTCTTGGACGAAAGATGTTTTCGTTTGAGCTTATCCGTTGTAAAGTCGACCGTATCGCTGAGCCTTTGCTCGGAATACAACCAACAAGAAGAAAAATGATTGTTCAGATATCTCGGGAATAAGGATAATAACTCATCTTTCTGATATCATTTATGAAAAGAAGAAAAATTCTTAGAAACTCTTTCGGTTCTTCAACCACTTAGTATCTCTTGTTGGTATGAAAAAAGTTAAAACTGGTCAAAAGGGATGAGAATATCAGTCCAATCAAGTGGAATAATGATTAACTAACTGGACACATGGACATTCTATAGATGTGTTGACAACTATGATATGACAATTACTTTTGTACATACATTTCTGCGAATGAAATGTACAATTTTCTTGAAGCAATTTATTGACCCTGGAATGTATCGAGATAAAGCATTATATTCGTCTATAGTCATCAGTTCTACTAAAACTAAAAATAATTTTTTAGGTTCTAGACTCGCAAGAGAGGAGTAATGAATGATGATACTTATAGAGCTGAGTAACTTTTACACTCATTCACGCATAAGTGCCCTCTTCTATCCTTACCCATGTTCACTTCATTGCAAGGATGGATGGTAAGGGAGAAACAAAAAGATTAAAGATATGAGATGAATGAATAGTATTTAAAAAATGCGACTGTTGCACATTCAAAGAACCAGAATAATATCACAATTCTTGTTAATCCTGATCTAAAGTATTTCCCTGAATATCTTACTGGGTTATTGTTAAGATACCATACATATTCGCATACGTCAAATTTCAAGTACCATAATTTCAATCAAAAAATTTCAAGTTAAGATGTATGGGGTGATAGTTTAGGTAAGTTGAAATCTGTGTAGAAGAATTAAAAAGACAAAGGAGAATGTTAGCCCCCAAACATGAAAAATATTCACCAGTTTCACAAAACAAACAAACAAACAAACAAAAAAAACAACAAATAACAAAAACCAACAAAAACAAACCTCACACATTGCGTTGTCACATAAATGACATGATTGATACTTGAAGGGACATATAGACTATTTTTTGTTTTCATTTGCAGGATTTTAAAATTATCCAATCTCATTTATTTTGCTCACAAATCCCCAATCCACAAATATATATGTCATTGAATTCGTAGATAGACATCAAAAGGAAATAGTCCAGATCCATAAAGCGAATCATGTATTATAGTGATTGGGGAAGAATGTGAAAGACAAATTAATTCTATTAGTAAAATAGATAACTCTGTACGTTTGGATCACATAGGAAACTTGCGAAGAGATGATTTAAAAACAGTCTCACTTCCAATCACTTTCATTGAACTTTGTACCACATTCGACTATACAGTTTTCATATGAACGAATATCGGCGTTTCAATCCGAGATGGTGTAATAACATTATGCTACACGATTTTCTTTCTGGATTGTAGGTTTTATTTTTTGAGTGTTTATATGCAAAAGGCATAGAAAATGATAATTGTTCACTCAAAACTTTGCTTTTGGGGCAAAGATTGACTTCATTGTGATGTAATTGATTTTCTCACTTCACGTGATTAGAAAACGTGCAAATCTACTCGTTGTCCGATTGAAAATGGGTAGATTTCAAGTTTTTATTGCCCAGGTCGGAAAAGCAAAGATTTGACGATATAATTTACATTTATATACATTTTAGATATCATAAATCAGGAAATGACACTTATTACTTAACAACAACACCAACAACAACAAAAAAGAAGCTGCACTACGTAATGTAAACATACTGGGCATCATAGGGTCTCGGTATGCTTCGCCCTGGCTTGAAGAAAGTTCCATTGTCTGTAGAGTAAGAACTAATGCCATTCGATATTCATATTGCTGCTATAGATATGGAGAAAATGTTAATTTATCCACAATTGGAGTCACATTCTTATTTTCAAAATTTAGATAGCTCAGGAACGTATTCCAAACAATTCTATCAACAAATCCAATAATAACTGAGGAATCTGCGTTCAAAATCGAGCATCGACCAATAAGAATAGACAGACTCATACACTGTATTACAAATAAACAAAGTACACTAAAGATTCACCAACGTTTTTGGAAAAAAAGATCGACACAACTGAGAGAAAAACTATTCATTAGTGGCACCAAGATATCGATTTTTCCGCCAGCCATAAAAACTGGTACTGATGACCAAAATTACCGATGAAATGGGAACGAGTTCGTGTCCCAGCGATTAGAAAAATCAAATGGCAAAGAGCAGTTCATGTTGCAAGAATGGCAGACAACCGGTGGACATCACGACTCACAACATGGATCCCTAAAGATCGCATGCAGACCTGAGGCTAGCAGAATACAAGATGGAGAGACGAACTAGGTAAGTTCAGAGAGTACTGGCTCTGCGACGCTCATGATAAAGAGGTCGGGCGTATTTAGAGTTTGGATTAAATAAGTCGAACACGGACCAAAAATATAAATATGCAGCCAAAATAAGTCAAAATTGTTTATGCCATCCATATAAATCGACAAGTTCACACTGCTTCAATATATGATAACCCTTTTTCGATTCGGAAAATAAATGGAAATCATATCTTGGAGGGAAGAACAGTTTATATCTTTAATATTCATATTTACGCAATAGCTGCGTTGAACGAACACCTATGAATACATCAGTAGTTCATATATATCCGGTATAAGTAAAGGATATTCCATGTAGGACGACTTGCATAGAAGATACGAGTATGGAAAGGTCGAAATGCAGGAGAGGTTTTTCGAAATATTCTGAAAATGATAATTTTCCGTCAGGCTTTGCTGGACTGGGCAAAAATTAATCTTTCAATTGTTTTGTGTTGTTCCAAATCTTTTTTCAGTGAAAAAGAAATTGTTTCAGCTTCCTTTGAAAACGATCCACCATGATTTTTTCACATTTGCATAAGAGTCAGCTTCTTTTATGACAAATGCCCATTCACATAATCAAATGACGTCATCGGGATGAAAATAACATACTTTAAAGATTTCCAAGTGTTCGGCCAAAAGCTTCAAAGAATGAGAAAAAGCAATGGTTTTCACTATTCTATCTTACTCTTTATACAACTGGTTCTCGCTGTATCAACTCTCTCACCAAAAATGATCATTTCTTCATTCTGAACTGCTCTTTCACTATAATGCATTTATTCTGTGGGACGTATACTACAACCACATGATAGCTCTACAATTAAATGTATTTTATACAATTTAGATAAAAATGACGAGGAAATTCGTTGTGCGTGAAATCCCCCCAAATTTGAATACTGGGGAGATCCGTGCTGAAACTTTGCTGATGGTTTTTAGTGAGAAGTAAAAAGAACGAACTGAAGTCAGTGCAAAAACCAATATTGTACAGATGTGACACTTTAAAATGCGAATATTTGTGACTCGTATGAGAGAGCAAATTTTAAAGAAATGTCGTATAAAAGGGTTTGAATAAATTTGCTAAGCTAAGAGAACCAAGATATAACCTTCTTTCCCCTTTTACAATTGCACCAGAGGACGCTTGAAGAAAATCGGAGTATACCAACTTTTCTTAGTGCCACATGTAATCGAGACACGCTAACGCCGGGGAAACGAAAATTGTAGATGTGAGGCATTAGAAAATTAAAGGTAAATTATTTTTATTGAAACATATCACCGGGAAGCTCCTGAAAAAGACTTTCACATGATACCACAAATTTTTATATGCTACAATTATCATTGATATGATGAAGATGGGCTCCAGGTGTCGTTGGGTTGTAAGGGATTTGCTCAAGGAATCTCCCTAGAGAGGTCTTCGAAATCCACCATTTCTATTATTAAGATATTTTCTGCAGGAATACAGTTCCAAAGTTTTGGTTCAAGCACAGAGAACAACTTGCAGTATCTTGAACAGCCATATTATCCTGTAGCGATATCTTCTCTCCTGTGAGGACATAAGATTCAGTTTACTGAGTGTTTCCCAGTGGGACAATGCAACGCAGCCACAGGTTCTGCAGGTAAAGTGCCTCTGCACACCATCGAAAGCTTGGATGTTTCTGTTTATTTCTGGTGACCAAAGGAAAGGCTGTATTTCTCGTCATTCCTTTTGCTATAATAGTACCAAAAAAAAGTGGTTGAGATTTTATGCAAAATTGTGTGAATCAAGAACAATATATTAGTGATTGATGCTTGTTACTTTGAAAAATTCAAATTTTCAATGTTATTGGCCAAAACGACAACCACAAACGAGGCTTTTCCAACCACTCCTAACCAATGGCCGCATTAGATTGTTTTCTACAAATCTCTCGGTGACAGATTGAAAAATAAATAGTGCATTATTCTGAAAAGGATTTTAAAACCTGTGACTTGTCATGCAGAATATGGGTAGCAGTGTTGGTAACCAGATGGATGCTCATATAAAATGAGCCCACATAAAAATTCCCCAAACAAGAAGTTCAAAGGAAGAAAGCCTACTCGAAAAAAGCCCAGCCAGAAAAGAGCTCACACGGAAAAAATCCAACACTGTAGGTTGCCACATTTTAATATAAAACGATAAAAGATGATAGATTTCAACCTTCAATTCAAATGAAAAGGAAAAATATGTAATTGAAAATGAGAATGTGCGCTAGAAGATGTTAGATTGTTACATTCAACCACACATGTTGAATTTCGACATTTGAACATTTTTATTTTTTTCTGTTAATTTTTTTTTCATTTCACAAATTTTTTTTCGTACAAGCCGTGACGACTCACAGGGAAATGAAAATTAAATCAAAAATATTTTAAATTCGTTTGTTTGAAATAATATTTGAATGTATCATCTCACTCTATCTTAAAGAGCAGATACTCTAGCATTCAATATTTAACCACTAAATCAGGTTTTTTAAATGGCCACTTGATAAAATTTAGCATCTTTTTGAGACCGGTGAGACCGGACGTTTGTATTCATTTAGCCTTCCAGTGCCCGCTCAAAAAGCTTATAATGTTGAAATAAAATATCAAAATATAATTTGACCATCATACAGTTTTCATGTATTCATCTTTTTATTTCGTTCTGCTACGGAAAGGTTTTTTTCCTTTTTCATGAAAATCAAAAGAAATTTTATGCTCAATGGGTTAATCTTAACTTCTTGTTAAAAATAAGTCACTACCAGATGGATTTAATCCCAAACCTGCCAGCTAACAGTTGGACGTCTGGACACACTGTATATTTTACGTAAATTTCATGAAAAAGGAATATCTAAAAATCGTGTTTCAACATTATTTAGAAATAATTACCATGCCTCCCAAAAGTTTAAGGCCATCAATGAAAGAAATGATTTTTTCTCATAAATGTATAAGATTACACTAGCCTTTTTCTCTAGACCAGCAAGGCTCTATCCGTTTATTTTTTCTCGTTTTGGATTGTCGGTTTCGTGGATACAAGCGGTGATGTTGTAAATGATAAAATGAGCAAAAAACCTTTTGTCAGCCAGGTTCAGCGCGCTCAAATATTTACCTTACACAATGAAGGCTATTCTGAACACGGAACCGGTGCAAATTTTTGTGTTGGTAAAACAGCAATTCGGAATGCAGGAGCCAATTTCAAAATTCAGGGTACTTATACCGACAAGAACATAAGGGGGGTACCGTCAGGAATTATCATTTAAGGATTACTGTGCGTTCTCCAATCCATTTGATTAAAAAAAACCTGTTGCATTGTTGGTAAAAGGTACAGACATGAATAGAATGACCTATTTGCACAGTTTGAGCAATTGATTTGGATTTGAGTCATTTGAACCTGTTCGTAAAACCAAAATTGACGAAAGGCATGGAATCCAAGCGGTTAGCATTTGCTGGAAGACATCAGCATTCGACCACTGGCGATTGGAGTGAAGTGTTGTTCACAGTTAGCTGCCCCAGTAGGAAACGTGTAAGACCACCAGGAAAGTGATACTATGAAAAGAACATATTTCAATACTGGAGCGCTCACCGTCTAGAAGACAAACTTGAAATCCATAAGACTATTCATAAACTGAAGATATCCATGCGAAACAGCACACCGTGTCACAGATCCAATGCAAAGATAGGATTTCTCAATAACGACAAAAAAAAAAGTGTAAACCTTACAATGGTCTGGAAACAGTGCCAACTTCAACCCAATGGAGAAGTTGCAGACCATTGTGAAATATATAGTGGGAGAAAAACAACCTTCAAGTGACCTATCGCTTCAGCTCAATGGTAAAAACAACGCAACGTTGAAGAGGCTACCATATCGATTGCAAGTTCAATCCCTGCAGCCGCCAAATTTTCTTGGATTGTTTATTTTATGTAAGTTGTCTAGGCAAAATAATATATTCACCGTGTAGTATCGAGAAATCTTTTCAAACAGAGTTTCAATATAATATAACGCGTTATGTACGTCAAATGCAATTTATAAAAAAGAAAACACTACATTTCCACATGAGCTTTCAATACATACATTCATATACATTTCGATCCTACCTCGTGGTACTGGATGGGATGAACTGTCCCTAGATGACTCAGTTATTGATTATTATCATGATTCCCGCTCCCTTCTTCCGAGCTAAGCACTCCTTCAGAAAGGCAACTCATTCATTATTAGCTACATAGCAATGCTCTTCCAACTCTGGAATGGAGTATCATAGTCGATGGGATATTGTGCATAAGTAAATATATCGATTAAATTCAGTCTTACTTACCGTGGGGTAAAATGCCAGCCTCTTGGTCTGAAGCGAGGGTTTCGATCTTACATTGTGGTACTGGATGGGATATTGGAGAGTCTATAATCACACTGCAGAGTTGTAATACAATGAAACAGCTGTCAGTGGATGATTAAATTATATATATATATATATATATATATATATATATATATATATATATATATGACAACGTTGAAAAATTTATTCAGGGCGTGTGAAAAAAATTGCCAAATTCTTTGGTTGATTATGTTCGTAAAAAGTCAACTCGAAAAAATTCTGTGTAATTGATAATTTTAAAGATGATATAAGTCAGTTTGCATCCAGTCAGAGATTAAAACCGACACAATAGATTTAATATTCACATTGGTGAACACTCAATAGGAGCATCACGAACAAATAGTCACAACTGTTGTTATACTAAGTGATCCCTCACTGTTAAATACGTCTTCCAGTTAATTACGTAAATGAACCATGTTTCAGAAGGATCAAATGATATGTAGTATAAAATGACATCAATATAGAATACGTTATAGTAATAACCTATATGATATAACGAGCTACATGTATTGCGTGATCTATATATTGAAATCATAGCAGAAAGAGGGATGGTGTTTGATCAACACTGCTGAGGATCTCACGTTATTATGACTTTTGTTTTTAAATCCCTGGAACGATTACATTGTAAACAAGCAATGATCACAACGAAAGAGATTTTACACATGGTGCCATGATAATGAAGTATATGTAAAATATAAAAAAAAAAAACACCGAAGAAAATTACATAAATTATATTGACAGATATTTGGAAATATGTGACTGAAGTGAAAATTTATTTTTAAAAACCGGTATATGTTAAGTGTTCAGAGCTGTAAAACTTTCTAGACTACACACACACACACACACACACACACACACACACACACACACACACACAATATATATATATATATATATATATATATATATATATATATATATATATATATATATATATATATATATATATATTCAAAATAAGATGGATATGATGACATCATCAGAAATTTTGATTAGTAAATTTTGTATTTAATATATTTTCATATACTGCGTGTGAGTAATTTTGTTGAGGTTTATTGTTTCGTTTTCTTATATCTAAATAGAATATTATTATCTTTATCTGTGTGCTTGGCATTTTCCCTACTTTTAACTACGAAAGATCTCGAATAGCAATATGTCTGTTTGGGGAATTCTGTTTCAAATAAGGAACATCTTTTTTGAGACTTTTCAAATGTACCAGCATTTCAAACAGGAAAGAATATCCACCAAAGACGATGCTAAATCTGTATAACCTGTCATGCCGATGGACGATAATCACAATGAGAATGAATATCGTGATCCCTCGAAATTGTTGCCTGACTGCCCATGAAGTGATAACAATCTTTAAAAATGGACGATACATCGTTTTGTTGAAAAATTTCTTCGGCGACGGATTTATTAATCTTTTAGCCATGCCTGAGACTACAGTACAGAAAAGCCATGGATCTCAGACAATATAAAAGATAGAAAAACAAAAAACGTACCAAGAGACCTGCATATAATCCCACACTAAATTAGACAAACTAATGATATCTATCAAGGAAAATATTTGATCGAAAAAGTTGACTTATCCACCAATATATACGATATGCCACATTACTAATTCAAAGACAAAAAAAAAAAATTGTTCGACGTACAGGTTTCTGTCTTTTGTTCTGGACTTATCTACACTTAATGGTATTTCCTGATGCTCGTTACTTTTACTATATCAATTTTGAATGCAAATTGATGATAAAGGTAACAATTAAAACGCTTTCATATTTTTTAGTGTATAAATAGGTAGCTTTCCAGAGTTTGGGGCTCTGATTGTGCTTTGGTGAAGTCAGATAACATGCAAATTATGGTATACAGAAAGGTATGTGTTGGTTGTGATCATACAAGATTAAAAGTTTACTTACTTAGATATTTATCCTACCTGAATATGTATCGTCTGTGGTCAATCTATTGCTGAAGGTAATTAAAAAAATACTTTTTATCAACCATCACCTATATCTTGGGCTTGAAATTATTTTTTTCTTTAAGAATCTAGATGTTGCAACAAGTATCACTTGAATTTAATTTGAAATATTATACCTTCACTGCTTAATTGCAGTCACTTATCCTCATAAATCCAGATGTGATTATTTCTTTAAAAATATATCAATAATTTAGGATGCGTACTTGATTCTTAAAAGTTCTGACTTAAGCAACAAAACTTTTTCATCTGTTCCTTGGCAGATATTTTGTTAATTTGTATTCAAGTGATTTGCAATAATGATTCTTCAAAGTTAGCAGTGTATCACATATTTTTCAGTTTAGATATATTTCCAATTCATATTAAAACATTTTTACTAAAAAAAAATTTGAATGATGATGAAAAGATATGTAAACTATTTTAGGGATAAATTTTGATATTCATAATTTCATTGTACAGAAAACTGATTTTCGAATCTTTTAAAACGATTCTTATTCTATTCATTGCAAGAATCAGACTGATCTCAGATAATTATAGAAAAAATTGAGAGGCTATTTTTCAGAATATCTTTGAAAAAATGAATTTATATATTTTCGATTATATTATTTTCTTTTACAGGAAGATTACCAAAGATCGTGATATTGAGCCGTAAAAGCTGAAATCAAAATCTTTGTTTTATTTGTGTATAATGCCACCTGAGTATTCCCACCATAGAAACAGAAGTTTTTCTATATTCATCTGAAAATGAGCATTTTCTAAGGTTAAAAAATGGTTGGTTTCCAAGACGTCAGCATTAGACAGTTGAAGTCTGGAGTAAAATGTTGTTCACAGTCTGCTGCTCCAAAACAAAACATGAAGACTACCGGGAAAGCGAAACTACGAAAGGTACACTTTTCAATATTGGAACGCTCTCTGAGTCAGATGATTTGGGGTGCGATGTCGTCCAACGGAACTGCTGGGCTATATATTCTGCATTCTGGCAGTATCACGACTAGTATGGAATGGTATAGAATTAGAACTACTTTCAGACATAGCAGTTCCCATAATAATTAATAGAATAGATATTTGAAGACTGTCTCAGTTGACATTAGTTGATCTATTGATACTTTGGGAAGCCTTTAATGGTTACTAACATTGAAACAATGGATTCATGCATTTTTGAATCTTTTAATTTGTTCAGTTCTTTTTCCTCTGACGGACGTACTAGATATATCCTGTAGTTATCTACGTATTGTGATTTTTTCTCGGCCTTGAGCTACTTATTCATATTTTTCTGTTAAGATGATGATGGCAGGTGTAGTGGTGTTGATAGTAATGATATAACCTCATCAAATGTCAGAATTTTAATTAAGTTATTGAATGGTCATGTGAATTAAGTATACTGGGAAAAACTTGATCCCCAGGAATAATTATAAACCATAGCCTCCTATAACTGATGAAAATGAACATCAGGCAATCTTTTGTAAATACGATATTCATCGCATCTCACATTAGAAATACATTTCAGAAAGTTGTTTTAGCACTTGTACTTATATCTCAGTTTAGCGATGTCATATGTCACCATTCTTCCCTTTTTGCAATTGTTTATTCAATCTTAATTTTTGAAGCTGAAATAGTTAATTTTTCTCTCAATTAAATTTTGTTGAGAATAAAACATCCATTTACTTAAAAGAATCTTGGAATCGTCATTCAACCAGATAACACTACCGACTTATTCATTACAAGTAAGAGTATCTAGTGGATGGGGAATTCATGCATGGGAGAATATATCGCTTAAATCCAACCTTGCTGACCATCCACTTCTGCGTAGGGTGGAGATGATATGCTTTGCCTCTGGGTCTGAAGCGAAGGTTTCGATCCTACCTCGTGGCACTGGATGGGATAATGGATTGTCTAAAGAGTTGTAATAGGGACGATACAGCTGTCTGTGGATGACACAATTATATATATATATATATATATATATATATATATATATATATATATATATATATATATATATAATCACTTGGTTCTAGCCGATTGCTCTGCTTAATATAGGAAGATTTCTCGGCTCTGAAAAGGTTTAAGTACATTAAACTAACAACACTAAAAAGTTTGGCCAAATGGTACAGCTTATGATCAATATCCTCGTATCAACCTGCTGGATGAGAGGACTCCAGTCACACTCCATCATAAAGAACAACACCTCTGGTTCAAAATCTAACCAACGATCTAATTTTCTAGACTTGCTATTTTCAAGGATACTAAATAAATGTTCAACCTCGAAATGTGAGAACAAAACTTAGTTACGTAAGTACTTCGAAATAATTCAATAAAAAATTCGAGATACAAATTTTGATTAAAATCATTATTTACGTAAATTAAGTCCTTCAATTGTCGTCCTGTTTGGGATTCTACGATGCACAACAAAGCCGAAGCCAATGTGTACATATAAGTCTATTGCCAGGAGCTTTTATGATTCAATACATTATAATGATCACACACTGTTGAGAATAAATCAACTGAAAGAATTCAGTAAGCATACGAGTTATCTGCCCTTGTCTAACCCCTGTTGGTACATTCTGAGACACAAAAATTAACTTTTTTTGTTCCGGTACTCCGTTGGAAGTAAGGTCTATCCCCCCTTCTCTTCTTTTCTCTCTCTCTCTCTCAATTTTTCTACCAACTCATGGACATTTTCTTAGCACTTTTTTTTTTTTACCTATACCAATTTCATCTTTTTGGCACATATGACTGCTTCGACTTTTTTGCTGTAACCAAAAATCCATCCTCCTTGGCTGTTATAATCTGAGGTAGATAAAAGACTGTTTTACATTTACTACGCTTCCTCTCTCTCTCAGCAACTTCAGTTATTGGTCCTTTCCTCTTTGTTAAACTAAGAATCATCTCATATATCCAATAATTTCTGTACCTGCATTTTCTCACCTTTCCGTATTCACATTTATATCTACTGGTTATAAATCTTACATTTTCGCTTCATCAACATCTGACTTATTATTTTGTCTCTAGCCATTGAACCTCACAAAATATTCAAATGATATCGATTTTTTGTAAGGGACATAACTCTTATCTTTTTGATTTTTATTTCGTTAAAACTATCGTGCATTCTTGTCTTGAGAACACATATCATTCTGGGGGACATATACTGCCACAATTAATTGAGAACACGGCTAAACATGACCACGTATGAACAACCTTGATATCGTGTCATTTATACGTAGATATGAACTGTTTATGATCAGAAGTGCAAAACATTAATTAAGAATGTTGATTTGAGAATTATTCTTGAAACCACATCATAATTTGCAGTAAAATTTTCGACCAGTATCATGAACCTGAAAATAAGCAGCAAAATATCGCAGTTCTGATTATATACCGTCTCAAATATATCACATCCTCCAGTAATCCTTTCACTGTGCTATCCTGGACTGGTCATCTGTTGGGGCGCAATAATATTCACAAGTTTACCACATTCCGTCGTAATGAGTGAACTTCAACTATTGCTCGCAGACCCACTTGAAGGACTACTCAAAGTTGTTAATCTATTACTTTGAAGAGCATGTCTTGTTTCTATTGCAGTATGAAGATGGCAAAATCTATTGCTTTAGCACACACACACAAAAAAAAAACATGTGTAAGTGAACTATCACGTCTTCATCAAGTCTATATTGAAATAAAGTCCTTGACTTTTCTTTGAACATTCATTAAAACGATTACAGAACATAATGAATACAAAAACAACATTTCATACGAACAGTCAGTTTTATTCTATTGTTACATCGTAGAATTCCTAAATCTTTGGTGATTTAGATCTAGTATCAGATGAGTTACTCAAGATGACGTGGCTGAAAAAGAATTATTTATAATTAGAAATTGACAAATGAGTTTAAGCATGATATAAGCATGGAAAAGAAAAATAACACCTCTCAGATGATTTATTCAATTATAAGACAAAGGTTTAATAGGTTTGAAAGTGTTCTTTTTTTTTTATTGTGATAGTATTTGATTATTTTAAATCCCTCGTAATGCTGAGATGATGCAAGCGATCTATTAAATTTTTCAAACAATTCTTACTACTCCATGAGATCAATAATGAATAAAGGCATTTTTACATTAATATTTCATGGAATATTTGGAAATTTCAGAAATAGAATGTACCAAGACCAAGAGAGTTTTCAAATGAACTGTTGCGTTGAGGCCAAATACTATTTTTCAAGAAATAAAAAAAAAAGAATAAAAAGGAATCTCGACTGTAGTGTAATGATCTTGAAGTTCGTTTAAGAAAACTCACTTCCCCATATTACCCTGGGAATTCGATCATTATTTACAAGTTGTGATATTAACGTATTTTGTCATAAGTAGCTATAAAATTCAAAGTCTCAAATAGAGTATTACTACTTGAAATTACTATCAAAATTAATAATTCTAATAACAACATCAAGTATTTAAGGTATTAAAATTTACCTGATAATTGCAAGGCCGTTTGGTACATACGACCTTCTTACCAAGACATATGCAGATATTACACCCATCTTTACGTCGGAAGTATTCTCCCATTTTGTATGAACGATTATTGTGAAAACATCCAGACTCACAGACTTTCTTGGTACACGCCACTTTCAAATTTTTGCAGACGCATGTATTACAGGAATCCTTAAATGATTCCAGATTCTGGTACACTTTTCCTTTGTATGTGCACTCGTTTTTTTCGCAGACAATCTTTGTACATATCATGACACCAGGGTCCTGACATGTACAAATATTACAGTCATCTTTCGCTGTCTGTCCAAGCTTGTATTTTTGTCCTTTGTGAGCACATATGTTGATTGGTTGGCAAGTCTTTGAGGAACATTGTACATTACCTGTAGAATGACAGACACAGCTGTTACAATCATCGTTGAAAGTTTCACCAGAATCATAAGTTTTTCCTTTGTAAGTACATTGATTCGAACAAACATTGTTAGTACATTGCACATTACCGCTTGAAATACACTGGCATTTATTACAACTGTCATCAAATGTTTCACCGATTGGATATGTTATGCCCTTATGAACACATTGATTTGGACAGTTTTCATTACTACAGTGAACATTACCCCCAGGAATGCATTTACATGCCCTACATCCGTCTTTGAAAGACTGTCCTACTTGATAGACGATGCCATTATGAGAACAGGTTTCAAAACATTTGCTATTGTTACATTGTACAAATCCTCCATTACCACATGTGCATACCTTGCAACCATCGTTGAAAGACTCTCCTGACTGGTATGTTTGTCCATTGTAAGTACACCTTTCAAAACATCGGCTACTGTTACATTGTACAAATCCTCTAATACCACATGTGCATACCTTGCAACCATCGTTGAAAGACTCTCCTGACTGGTATGTTTGTCCATTGTAAGTACACCTTTCAAAACATCGGCTACTGTTACATTGTACAAATCCTCCATTACCACATGTGCATACCTTGCAACCATCGTTGAAAGACTGTCCTGACTGGTATGTTTGTGCATTGTAAGTACACCTTTCTAAACATCGGCTACTGTTACATTGTACAAATCCTCCATTACCACATGTGCATACCTTGCAACCATCGTTGAAAGACTGTCCTAACTGGTATGTTTGTCCATTGTAAGTACACCTTTCAAAACACCGGCTATTGTTACATTGTACAAATCCTCTATTACCACACGTGCATACCTTACAGCCATCGTTGAAGGACTCTCCTGACTGGTATGTTTGTGCATTGTAAGTACACTTTTCAAAACATAGGCTATTGTTACAATGTACAAATCCTCTATTACCACATGTGCATACCTTACAGCCATCGTTGAAGGACTCTCCTGACTGGTATGTTTGTCCATTGTAAGTACACCTTTCAAAACATCGGCTAATGTTACATTGTACAAATCCTCCATTACCACATGTGCATACCTTGCAACCATCGTTGAAAGACTGTCCTGCTTGGTATGTTTGTGCATTGTAAGTACACCTTTCAAAACACCGGCTATTGTTACATTGTACAAATCCTCTATTACCACACGTGCATACCTTACAGCCATCGTTGAAGGACTCTCCTGACTGGTATGTTTGTGCATTGTAAGTACACTTTTCAAAACATTGGCTATTGTTACATCCTACAAATCCCCCATTACCACATGTGCATACCTTGCAACCATCGTTGAAAGATTGTCCTGACTGGTATGTTTGTCCATTGTAAGTACACTTTTCAAAACATTGGCTATTGTTACATTGTACAAATCCTCCATTACCACATGTGCATACTTTGCAACCATCGTTGAAAGACTGTCCTGCCTGGTATGTTTTTCCATTGTAAGTACACTTTTCAAAACATAGGCTATTGTTACAATGTACAAATCCTCTATTACCACATGTGCATACCTTACAGCCATCGTTGAAGGACTCTCCTGACTGGTATGTTTGTCCATTGTAAGTACACCTTTCAAAACATTGGCTATTGTTACATTGTACAAATCCTCCATTACCACATGTGCATACCTTGCAACCATCGTTGAAAGACTGTCCTGACTGGTATGTTTGTCCATTGTAAGTACACCTTTCAAAACATCGGCTACTGTTACATTGTACAAATCCTCTAATACCACATGTGCATACCTTACAGCCATCGTTGAAGGACTCTCCTGACTGGTATGTTTGTGCATTGTAAGTACACTTTTCAAAACATTGGCTATTGTTACATTGTACAAATCCTCTATTACCACATGTGCATACCTTACAGCCATCGTTGAAGGACTCTCCTGACTGGTATGTTTTCCCATTGTAAGTACACCTTTCAAAACA
>OY735202.1:25447267-25464767 GCA_963457665.1 Thysanoteuthis rhombus
ACTGAAATATACGTATGTATGTATATACATATATACATATATATATATATATATATATATATATATATATATATATATATATATATATACATAATATATATTGGAATAAGTAAACATTTACTTTTGGATGTACTTCTTCACATGGGTGAACAGTTATATGATATTTTGG
This sequence comes from Thysanoteuthis rhombus, assembly GCA_963457665.1. Taxonomy (NCBI): domain Eukaryota; kingdom Metazoa; phylum Mollusca; class Cephalopoda; order Oegopsida; family Thysanoteuthidae; genus Thysanoteuthis; species Thysanoteuthis major. The sequence goes on from OY735202.1 coordinate 25,447,437, forward strand.
TTGTGATAACTTTTTTCCCGAATCATCGGCAAGTGTAGTCGATGTCTTCATATAGAAAAACAGTTTTAAGATACACTTTGTCAGAGCATATTAGTAAAAGACAAAAAGCTAGGATATGCATTAGATAGGCATTGAAATACTATATTACACTTTTTGTCTAATATATATATATATATATATACATATATATATATATATATATATATATATATATATATATATATATATATTTATATAATCATCTCCAAAGAATTTAAATATATCTGTGTGATTTTTTCATGGATAATAGCTAATAAGTTATAAAGAACATAATTCAAGTTTTGAAGTACAACTAAGAAATACAATAGAATGTGACGTAATACAATATATTCTCCGACGTGTTTGGGATTAATGTCGCGAGATGTTTGATGCATTGAACATTCAAAATTAGTTAATAGAGCTGAAAATATGGAATAATGGATTCGCTGTACAAACACATTTTTGTTTCTGTCTTGTTGGGGCTTCTTTAGGTGAATGACTAGATTTATTTTAAATACTATTCTTTTGACGTTCCGGGGTGTGAGTTTATTTTTCCGGATGGAGAACCTTCCTCTTATTCTACATATAATAAAATAATTCATTGATTGAATAGGACAAAAGTTCTCCATCCAGAAAAGTGGAAACTCCTGAAAAAACAGGTTCTTAAATGAATCGAAGTATTCACCTGAAGAAGCCCGAATAGGACAAAAAAAATAAACGTGTTTGTGCAGCAACCCTTCATTTCATCATATATATATATATATATATATATATATATATATATATATATATATACATATATATATATGTGTGTGTGTGTGTGTGTGTGTGTGTGTGTGTGTGCGCGTGTGTGTGTGTGTGTAAACAGTATGTGAATAAACTTTTCACCTGATTTGCAGTTGACAGAGGAAGCACAGGGTTCGATGGCACTATCTGGACGAGATTTTGGACACGTACCACCTCCATGACCTGCAAAAAAAAAAAAAAAAAAAACGAACTAAAGATTACTTTCTTTGGCAATGTATAATAAAAAATTGTATATAATGAAATATCATATAATCAAAATCATTATAATGAAAATGAAAACAAAGCTCAAAATGTGAATAGTGTATATGTGTGTGTGTGTGTGTGTGTGTGTGTGTGTGCACACGTGAAAGCAAAAAGAAATTATTTCATATCAGGGATTTTATACGTTATAAGGAAGCATATACATATATGGTATTGGTCTGCCGAGTTGCTCGGACGTCATTTTTTGTCACCCTGTCATACGATGCGTGGACTCATCTTTCTAAGCCTATAATTTCTACGAGAGAATGAATCAATACTTGGCAGGTATAAGCTATACTATCGGGCATTACTTTGTAGGTTTTGGTAGCAATACACAAGAGGAATAAGTTGTCCACTGCATCAAAAAAAGATAATTTCAAAATAGCTGAATCAGATCAATCGCCTTTTAGTATTGCCTGTGTGCTACATTTGAATGGTTGCACTGTCCGTAGTGCAAGATGAAACGGCAGGAACCTACCATTGCGCATTTTATTCAGGACTTTTCTAACTTCTTCCAACCGCCCTTTTTTTTTTATCTGGTCAAAACATTCGCTAATCTTAACCAGCCACAACCTTTTACATTCTGCATGCTACCAGTATTGCAATGCAATAATTCTTGTTATCATTCGAATGCAGCATACGGGTAATATCAAAAGGCCATTAACCAGATCTCGCCATTTTGTAATTGTCTTTCTTAGTTGTAGTAGACAACTTATTCCTCGTGTTTATTCACCAAAACCGATAGAATGATATCTAATAGTATAGTTAGCACGTACCAAATATAGATTCATTCACATGTAGAAATTAGAGGCTTAGAAAGATGACAATTTTGCCAAAATGATCTCGATGCAACTGAGCATGTTTCATTGAATCATAACGCTTACAACAATCAAAACACTGGGTTCCCATGCTAGTTTTACACTCAGGACTCAATTACAAAATGTAAAGCGAAAGTTTTCATAGGCTTGGCATCACTTTTGACCACTGTTCTATATATAGGTAAAGCTCCTGTTTTGCACAAGGTGAGTTCTGAGAAAATAAACAATTCGAGATCGTTTTCCAATCTGGGAGCAATTATAACGGAAGCTTCTATTGCGAGGATGAGTAGCCGAAATGGGGGCATCACCAATACTTCCTGGTATGAACACAGGTTTGCATGTGTCTAAGATATATGTACAAAGCGATATCTTCATTAGATTGACAGACCCATGTATATGTCTCGAATCCAACTCATCCTTGCTAAGCTTAACTCTCCCAGGGACCAATATCGAGAATTCTATTCAACGTGACAAGTTTGCTTCTACTCAGTTACATAACTACAACCTCCCCCCCCCCAAAAAAACAAAAAACGGTGATATCACTGATTGAGCTTTCTGAAGGGAATAAAGTACTTTATATTGAAGAAAGAAAAAAGGTTACATCTACCGAGGGCTATGTTCCAAGGAAAGAAAATCAACTGATGATTCAGTTTCTCAAATATCCAGCTTTGTTATCTTGGTTTAAGGAAACAGATAGTACGGCTGCGAGATTCTTTTACTCTATCTTACAGAAGAAAGAAAATACGGAAATCAACAAGCTCAATATTTTCATTGGGAACCAAGTGAGATTTCATTTCGAAAAAAATGTTAGAAACATCAATACGTAATTAAGTATGATTTACGTAACCACAGCATGATTGCTATCAGTATAGATATTTTTTTCATTTTGGGTATGAATTTTGATCTGGTTTATCGGTGCCTTTAATTATACATAGGATAGGTTGTAAATGACAATAAAAACTCAACCAATTAATAACCAAACAAGAGATAAAGAAATCGAAAGAGTTTTGATTGTGTTAATGAAAGATAAAAGATGGAATTTTCAAAGCAAAAGCTAGATTCTTTACTAGGTCAAATTCTACTCAAAAGAACTTTGTATTTTCAAGTTTTTGATTTAAACAAATAATATGATGATGGTGATAACACTGTGCAGCACGATTTTGCTCCTGGATAGTGAGTGATGTTTTGGAATTCCTTATGTGTAAAAAGTATCGGAAAAGACTCTTATTCCCTTCAAACTTTGCTTTTGGGGCCAGGACAGTGATATCCAAATGCAATTGCTTCTCTTACTTTACTCAATTGAAAACGTGCAAATTTGCCAATTGTCTAAATAAGTATATTGCAAATTGTCACCGTCTTAGTCGCAAAAGAAAAGTTTAAAGGAAATAATTGATATTTTCAAATACTTTTTAGGCATATTCGATCAAAAAATTACACTCATTACCCAGGGGCAAAAAGTTAAAAAATATGATGCTCCAAGTAATCAGTCATAAATATATTAAAAAACATGAATACATTTTAGAAAGAATAAAAGGGGTTCAGTAAAGCATTAGGTCATATTTCAATATAATTTTAACTGAAGTTAATATAGAATACTTGATCATACAAAGAAGATTAGATATTATTTGAGACTGTATGTTCATCGTTATTACTGACGGACAAATGCTGACTCACAATGACTACACTTATCCTAAGAGGGTCATTCAGTTTCGATTTTCTTTATAGGTAAGTATGCCTTAATAGTTGTAAATGGTCCTTTAAGATTTCAGATTTTTCTAACACCAATCGTATGTTCTGACCAGTGAGTTAATCCACCAAAGCAATGTTGTATAATACATACGGAAAATTGAATCAAGTTGAATGGTAGTTGAAAACTGAAGTGATATCATTATCAGTGTGTATTCCAATTCTTACTAGTTCAATATGTGAAGCTAAAAGAAGAAAGGTAATTATAATTTTGAGCTTTTCGTTTAAGAGCTACTCTTTTTTCGACAACCCCCATCAATTAAATGATTTTTTGAATGGTCACTTGAATGATAAAACCAAACATGCAAGAAAATCAAATCACAATTTCGATTTGATAACCATTACATTGATTACCTGTGGTGGAATTTCGAATTGAAAGGAAGATGTTCTGATGGTCATATCAGAATAAAGACATAGTTCAGCCCTGAATACTTAAAAGAATATACCCTGATTTTTTTTGCAAGAATAACAGTTGTAATTTTAGTCAACTTAGATTTACTATCTCAAATATTCAACATTGAAGGGAATGTGACTTATTGACAGCGTCAACGGTAATATCACTTTGATCCAGAATTATCAGTGTGGACCCCAAATGCCAAAACGCTATCGTAGAGATATAGATTTGTGATAATGTTGGTCCAATAATGGATGCCGAAGGAAAGATAATCGATCGTAATATCTAAGCTTTGAATAACGTAATTAAAAGAAGACAACTGCCGTACGATATTTTGATGATAATTACAAAATGAAGAAAGATACCCACCGTAATAAGCCGGAGATACGCTACCAAAGAGTAGCAGTAAAACTATTTGTAAAAGCATTTCAGCAATGACGAAATGCACCAATTGCTTCTGTTCAGTCGATTGGCCGGAAGTGTCTTTGTTTGTTTTCTGTGTCTTGGGCTTGAGAGTGTATCGATACTCTGTTGTTGGAAGGCGGTCGTGTCTGAGTGGAAACGGCAACAATTCCGCTTTTATAACCAACATCCCCCAACGTTCAAGTTCTATTTTCATCCATTGGAGGAAGACAGATAACCGGCCTGATAGGTTTTTTCTTTTCTTTCCCCCTCCTCCACGTTTTTTTTTTCTCAGGCGTTTTGTTTTTTGGAGGCAAAAAACTCTGAAACTAAAGTTTATTATCGGTGAAAATATATGTTTAGTTCCCGTGACTTTAGTTACGGAAATACAATTCGTTCTCAGCTTACCACTCCCGTGACATGAGGATCGCCCCAACTTTATTGGTCTTTCCCTGTGTCTTTTAGAAGATATGCACTTTTCTCTGTACATATCGACGTGTAATAATGGGAATATATATTTAAAAAATTATTTTATCAATAGTGAACAATAATCAGAATATAACTTGTATTTATGTTATCAATTATAGATGTGTCCACACATCTCAATAAAACACTTTTCGGTCGATCGGTCGGTCGATTGGACGGTAGGATGGGGTATTTTGTGATTTATTCACCAACTGCTCTTATGTCATGAGAGATGTTATGTCATAAAAAAGTGTGACATTATTTGAAGATCATCTATTCAGATCAATTGATGATGTATCGGGCGTCTATTTTTTCACGGTGTTGCCAAGCATCGTTTGTTATAAAAAGCTGGAACTTTTTATTTTTATTTAACATAATGTCTAAAAATGTTATCTGTACTCATTTGAAGCCCACTGATATGAGACAAACAAACAAATAAACAAAAAAAAACAAACAAAAAACAAACGCCAAGACCCCAGAACATTTTTATTGATAAATTTAATTTAATTTAAACTTACTAATTTAAAAAAAATAATTAATTAACAGATTTCTGCGTGAATCATCTGCATTCTCCTTTTCCTCCGGCTACAACTATCACAACTAGTAAAGCTACTACTACTTCCTTTACAATCCCCTTGAAATCGGAAATCATAGATATGAACGTAAGGATGATGGACGTATCGTTGTTCAATATAGCTCTGTAACTAAGAGTTTGATTTTATCAAATAAATCCTATGTTGTTCATATGGTGGGATGCGGCATGACATGTTGAATGTTGTACTAAAACCTTAATCCATGTAAACTTAACCAAAAAACTTGAAAAAACAGATTAGGTTCGTTTGAGTCAATTTCTTCTTAAGACTTCCTAACTCCCATAGAAATGACTTTATTTTTCGCAATTAAACATGAATTTAAAATTTCAAAATTCAAGATATGAATAAGGTAAACAGTGATAGATAGATAGATTGATAAAGAGAGAGAGAGAAAGACAGATATAGACAGACAGACGGACAGACAGACAGACGGACGGACATTCCGTGACGTAATATCGTGTCAACTCGTGTTTCCAAGTTCTCAGTATTTTTTTATGATTAAATTTCTGTTCTGAAAAAATTGTCTCTATATAATAACGAGTATATATTTTCCATTTATTTTTTCTTTTCAATGAAAATGACCTTGTACTAAAGATGTCGTTGAGGTAACTAATATAATAATACAACTATTTAACAATCTACAAAAGCATAAAATCTAAAAAAAACAAAAAACAGTAAATATTCGTCCGTGATTTTGAGATATTCTTCCAACCGTATTATTCCTAATCACGAATGATTACTAATAAATTTTGCTTTTTAGTAGTGTTTCCGTGGTTCTGTGGTCTAAGGCATCCTGCTAAACACCAGTAGATTTTGGGATCGTATCCACCTGAGAGCAAAACCTTTTTTTCAGTGCTTTACAGGTCAGTGGCTGATTAAACATTAAGCTGAATAGTCTTTTTATTTATTTCTTTTGTCAATCTCTTACCATCGAGTTTTGAGCTTAGACTTTATATTCCTATGTAGCAATGACGGATAACCATGATCAGAAAAAACAACCGGTAACTGCATGCACGAATAACAGTGATACAGTGGTGTACGCCATAACTGATGTCAAATTAACTCCTATTTCTAAAGCCCGACTCAAGTTTACTTGTTCTACAAAAGTTAGCAAATCCCATTCGCAGGAAACACTATTAAAAGAACTAACATGAGACTCGTTGTTCTGGAATGATATTGAAGGCAGAAATTAAGTCTGTTTCGCTTACATTTTAGATTTTGATGAAGCATGGCAAGTCGACCTTTCCGCTGACGAATTTGCTTTCCTTATTAAAGGATTCCTTAACATCGATTTGTTATCTTGACTCTTCTTACAATTTCTTTTTGCAAATTTAAAAATTATCTACACGTCATTTGTACGATTAAAACTAGGCTTAAGTAAATATGTGAATTTTCTTCTAAGTTTTACTCCGGTCTTATTCAATACAGTTTATTTTTTGATGGTTACCATCCATCAATGCCCAAGGTTGAGGGTTAAAACCGACTATTTTAAAAAAATCCTACCTAAAAATATCATGATTTGCAGCTTTGTAACGCAAAAATCGTCATGGTATATTTTTGTTCATATCTAGGTGTGTAAACCTGCTACACCTTTCATCTTTTGCATTCATAAACTCAAAAATATGTTTCAATAACAGTCTTCATAAAGGAGAAAATGCTCACTCGGAGCAGTTTTTACTGGTTTTAAAATTTCTGTACATTAAGTGAGAGATCATTCTTTTTTATCAATATTAAGTAAAACACTTTCATTCACGATTAAAACATCAAAACTTTAGATGTTCTCGAATATAAAGTGGGGGATTGGTTCTCTACTGGTATTTCGTGATAAACTGACACTCTGATTAATACATCTAAAGCTATTGCTACAAGTACTCAAGTGTGTAGAGAAGATACGCCTTTCATATTCTTTAAACAAAAACCAATATTATGTCCGATTAAAATGGTATAAAAACAAATATTATTTTACGTACTGATAGCAGGTTTCAAACTGTTTTTAGAGTCACTGCACTTCGAATGGAGGGGGAGAGGCAATATACATCGGTAGTGTGTTACCTGTCAAATCAGTTCAAGGGCCAATTGAGTGCTGAATCACTTTTCGCCACCCATGAGGGATAAAAGCCTGCTTCAAATTATGATACATGTAAGATGCTTATGAATGATAAAAAAAAACAACAACAAAAAACAAAACTTGACATCATCTAAAATGCATAAGTATATTCCCAATTTTAGAGCACTGTCATACGACTGGCAAAATTCTTATAAAAAGATAAATCAAATTGCAGATTTGACTTTTTTGGTTGAGCTGAAGATAAGTATTCAACAGTCTAGTCATAAATGAGGAGACGAATTTTGTTACCTGAACAGGGAAATGGAGGAAAGGTCGAATTTTAAACGAATAAGACAAGGCGGTCTCGACCTCTTTCAAGTAGAACTCAGTATAACTTTGAACCAAAACAAATTATGCAATATTGTTTCTAACGTACGTACTAATTACCAACTTACAGATTAACCCCCATTGGTTACAATTCCAAGCATAAATTTGCCTTTGTAATAAACGTTGTAAAAGCTGTTTCATTCTGGAGTAGATTTTCCCGACTTGAAAGTTGATCCTTACTAAAGTTATACTTGACGTCTTTAAAAAATCTCAATTGTAAGAGGAATGAAAATAGCGGTACAACCATTTTATAAGTGAATGACATAATAATTTCCTTAATGTAAATATCGTGCACGTCACTTTTCTTGAATCATTAATTAAATTGATTCCAGACGCAGCCATAAAGGAAAAGGAAAATAAATTGTGAGAATTTAATTAATGAACTTCAAGCGTTCTTACGTTGAAATATGATTTTGCAATCATAATTTTTTGTCAACTTATATAACGAACAGTGCAATTTTTTGGTTTTCCTGTCTGTAACTATAGAGTCTTCTACTTCAAGGTAACAAGTCTGCATATGAAAATATATTCCACCAACAATTATAAACAATGTACTCTTGAACATGTTCAGTCACTTTTTAATAAAACCTCATGTTTTTTGTTTCTTTTATAAAAAAAACTATCATTAAACAAAATTCTAATACTCCCAGTCAAACACTTAAAAAATTGAAAAGCGAAAATAACATCCATATTTTGATTTATAGCGCGCAATTATAGAACACACCTTCTTCCACTCACCCCTACATCTCGTTCTCCTGTATCTTCCACCACTGCCACCTCCGATTCCCCAGCGTGACATACCACCCACACTATTATTTGGGTCTGGGGACGCTCAAAGATTTTCCCCATATAAATCAAATTGTAATTATCTTTTAAACTTATGCCATCTCGGTTTACGAAAGACTTTGCATTTGGATTGTGGAAGAAACGTGTATATCCGTGAATTCTTTTACACGGGGATTAACCGGTATTTAAGTAATTCCATTTTTAATTTAACTAAAAGTCACAATTTTGTTTATTGCTCATGTTGACAGAAAAGCCACGGTAATAAAATTTTTTTCACTGCCTACAGCTCGTAAAATTCAATTGATGAAATTACTTGTTCAACAAGAAATATGTTGAGGGCGGTGCTTTTGATTAAGAAAAAACTTTCAACCTACGAAGACCATTAAATTGTGGAAATTCCGATTTAAGTGCTAAATATAGACATTGGGTTTTACAATTGCTAAGTAAATTCACGGTAAAGAAGTTCCAATTCATACCAGCTACGTCAAATATGGAAAATTTACTCTCGACTCGAGAAACTGAAACCAAGTTATGGATAACGATTTGAATTTTTTTACTAATAAAATCCATCCAATATGGTACATTATCACGAAATGAGGAGAAAGGAAGTTTTAATTACCCGAACCCATCTTCTACGAAGATTAGAATCCCTGAGTTTAGACATTATGTTATCCTATTCAATAATGACCTGTTAACTGGAAACAATAATTGTGATGACGATAATAATTGCAATTAATGCTTATAAACACAACAGATGTAATGGTCAAAGAGCTGCTTTCAGCACAATTTAAATCTTGTTACTGATACATTTTAGAGTCAAGTTTCTTTCCGAGCTGCTTCAGATTGTTCTTTGTTGTTTTGTTAAAACTGATTAGGTATGAACAATATGAACAAATTGTTTAGTGGAAATCTGTGGAAAATCATTGTCATCTGATTTTGTTAAAATTTTCGATACTTATTAATTATAAGACGAATGTGAAAAAGAAAAAAAATCCATTCCAAATATCAGAAGAGAAGAATTTTTTGCTTTGATTCCTAATTCACTTTTATCATTCTAACGATTTATCTTATATATACATTGACGTTTCATTGATTCTTACACAACTAACAGATAAATCCCTCTAGATAGTAATTATGTTCACTTTTTACGGAAAAGCGCCCAAGAAATGCTAGATCAGAGTTTAATCGATAAAATTGATGTTAAATCCTCTCTTTTTTAAACATCGAGTACTTTTTCTTCGAGATCAAAAGCCTAAATAATGAATAAAGGAATAAAACTCAAGGAATTACCGATAAAAACAATGTTTTACTTGATTTTCCTGTAAGACAACTGGTAAGATCGATTCCGTAAAAATAGTCCGAAAAGGTAATTTATTTCAAATGTTTAAAATATCGATGAAAACAACAATGTACTTTTAAGGTAAACCATAAGAATGGCAAGAAACATATGAAAGAAAAAAACAAAAAAATTTTCCCGATATTTGGAAAGGAAAAAAAATTTTTTTCAAAATTCCTCCTTTGATAGATAAGTATTGAACATCTTATTTGAATCGGATCATGTGTTGAATTTTGCCAATTTTTTTATTTCTCAGGTGTCGATTTCCCAGTGACATTGCCTCCGTATTGTACATACCTATAATGTATCTATTTCGAATTAAATGTTTAAATGTCTTTGCTAACATACAATGAACGCATTCAGACCTACTTGCATACACTTCAACTGACTGTATAGTTTTTTTATCGATTTTTACTTGAAATTTGATAATGCTCTTGATGATCACGAGACTAGTCTTAGAATATTTTACGCTACGATAGCCTTTACACTACAAATCAGTACTTATCGGGGAATACTCAGGAAGAACAAGTACTGTAAGCGTGTGATGTCCACACATACGCGTTAAGACCCAAACATTTGAACCGAGCTTAAAAAAATCAAGTAAATAATCACTCTTTGATAGATTAAGTTCAACCTTTAAGAACAAGAAAATTTCATTAGTCTAAAAAAGAGGGATATACGATCAACGTATCAACCTGTTGTCACTCATGGAGCTGAAATATGGAAATTTGGAACCTAACCAAGAAACTGACCCTCAAACTGTGAACCATACAAGGTGCACACGAGAGTATCATGCTCAAGATCACATGGAGATATCACAAGACAGCACAGTGGATTAATAGAAAAAACAAAAACAAAAAAAACAAAAACAAATGTCTGAGATCATAGAATACATTAGAAAAATTGGCTATGAGCTGGTCATGTTGCAAGAATGTCATTCAACCACTGGACATCACGACATACAACTTGGATCAAAGTTGGTTCAATAATGGATACCGAAAGAAAAATAATCGATCGCAATATATAAGCTTTGAATAACGTAATTAAAAGAAGACAACTGCCGTGCAATATTTTGATGCGAAGCTGTAGCTGGCAGAATATAAGATGGTGAGACAAACTGGCGCCTGGGGAAGATCTATGTCCAACCATGGATAATAAAAGACTCATGATGATGATGGATACTGACCATATGGAAAATCTGTTAAATTACTACTCTGCCAATAATATTTAATGGTAAGTGCTACTATACAGCCCTACAGATCTAAGGTTAATCGATGCTGAAAATGTTTGCGTACGCAGGTAATACAGTAGGTCTGGAGCCAGATGACTGAAGACGCATTTTTTTACACAACAAATATTCATTTTTCAATATAATTTTCCTTCCTTGTCCATGCATTTAACACGACACTTCTTCATAAATCGAATAGATCGAACTTTGTTCAATAAAAATTTCCATTCAAAATTTAGCACAAAGAAAGCAACCTCTAGTGAGTGGCTTCTTTATCTAAATAAATGAATACAGTGAGAAAAAAAATCAAATTTAAAAAAATTGACTTCATTTTCCTAGTGACAGATAATGGCAGACTCGATATTCATTTCGGTGAAAAGCGTAAAAACAGTACTAATCTTCTCAAAAATCCTCCACATGTATACAAAAGTATTTTTTCTTTCACCCACGGATAACTTTATGATATTTTCTCACAGGTATAAAAAAAATTAAACTTTCAAAGATGTTCAAATGTTGAAATACGTTACAAATATCGTTACAAAAGTGCGCTGTAGATGCTAGTAAAAAATATACAATTAATCAATAAGAATCTTAAATTTCATGAATTTTCAGTCAACAGTTCCCCCTGTTTTATGCTACCATTTACATTATTCTTTACTATATTTGTTGCTTTAAAAAATCTTTTCCGGTCTGAGAATAGAAGTTCGGATGAAAAACAAAAATCTCAAGATGGAGGTAAATCATCATCATCATCATCATCATCATCATCATCGTCGTCGTCGTCGTCGTCATCATCATCATCAGTCTTTTAACGTCTGTCGTTGGACATAGACCTTCTCCAGGATTGTCACACTTTTCTATCATGGGTGTCGCAGAGCCAGTACTTTCTGAACTTGTCTAGTTCGTCTCTCCATCTAATATTTTGCTGGCCTCGGTTCTGCATGTCATCTCGGGGGATCCATGTCGTGAGTTGTGATCTCCATCGGTTGTCCGTCATTCTTGCAACATGGCCAACCCACCGCCATTTGAGATTTTTAATGGATTCTATGATGTCCCTGACTCTTGTCTTTTCTCAGATGTACTGTGCTGTTTTGTGGTCTCCCCATGTGTGGCCTAGTATAATTCTTTCCTGTGCATGTTGCATGGTTCTCAATTTGCGGATCTGTCTCTTGTTCGGGTTCCATGTTTAAGCTCCATAAGTGACTATTGAGAGGATGCATTGATTATACACCCTTCTTTTCTAGGATTAATGGGCTCTTCTTATTTTTGAAGGTTGAGCTTGCTCTGCCATAGGCTTGCCATCCTAGTGTGATTCTTCGCTTGATTTCTTCTTCTTTTGAGGGTCTCATGGAGATTCGCTGTCCCAGGTAGATGTAGAGATCTACTTCCTCCAGTTCTGTGTTCTCGATTTTGATCTTAGTTTTTTTTAATCTCCGATGTGGTTAGTTGCATAAAAATGGAAGAAAAGGTTAATAATTATTTTTACTTTTCCATCTACTAATATATATAGGTAAATGAATAAATAAATAAATGAGTTATTTACAGCACAGTGATTTGATATTAAGTAATGTTTAACTGACTGGTTCACAATTGGAAACATTGATCAAGTTTTAAACCACAATAAGTTTTCAACCGGCTTTATTTTGTCTATATAAATGAACTTATAACAGACATTATTACCATGCATATATGATTTCCCAAACTTTTTTACGTTTAATTCATACCGCACAGCCTAATCTCCATGATGCTGTTTTTTCTGCGCTACACCGCCCCCAAAGGTTCCTATTAAATTATTCAAGGAGATGAAGTGTGAAATATCAGAACTGCTACTGAACAACCCGCGAATAGAAAGGGAAGACTGTAATTATGAATTTTTCAAACCAGTTATCAAAGATCTGATTCCTTCTTTTTTAACTTTACAAAACATTTTCCTACAATCGTGACGTTAACATCCTTAGCATAAACACTCCTAATAAAAAGACTCGTAAAAATTCTACTTTACATGACTTTACGTGACGTGAAACAAAAGTATTTTCCCGTCCAGGTGAACATTGGGGAACAAGTGTCACTAACCAGAGATAGAATATTTCATTTCTTAAAATATGACTACGTTCTAATTTTGTACATAATAGAATATCAACTTAATACGTTTACATTATGTAAATGAATGGGAACCATGTACAAAAACGAGTTATTAATAGTATCAATAGCCGGCAATTTGTAAAAGTATATAAATAACTTCAACCGAGTACTGGCATTGCAGAGAAACAGCCTTAGTTGACGATCTGCACCGGTTGACATGAGAGTAACCCAAGCAGAAACAATAGGATTTTACAAGTATATTTTAGAAAAAAATGTATTTTTATTTCAGTTTGGTGATCTATAACCTTTAATCTACACATGAAACTTTCATTTACAGAAAACATAAATCCAATATAAAGGGGCAAGAAGTATTTTTAAGTTACAATACCAAGATTACACCTACAGACATGCGGGTTTCCAAACACTGTTTCTCTGTAAGGCTTAGCGATTCTATTAATTTCATAATTACTCTCACTGGTGAATATCAACTAACGCAAACTTTATCTACTGAAGTCGAGTGATTCTCTTGTAAAATATTCTTAGCTCGTGAAGCTAAGGAAACCTTATTTCTTCGTGTGTTTCCCCAACATAACACTCGACATAACCGCACCTAACCTTGACTGTAAAAAAGTTCACTTGTTTTTATAGTTGTTTTGAGACCAGATACCAGAAATACTGGAATACATCCGAAATAGTAATAGAAAACTAAAAAAGCAATTTCTCATTACATATATATATATATATATATATATATATATATATATATATATATGATAAATTATTGCATCATCCACACACTGCTGTTTCGTCATATTGCACCTCATCAGTGTGGTTGTAGATTTGATATCCCTTCCAGTACTGCTAGGTGGGATTGAAACCCCCGCCCTACGCAGAACTGGATTGTCAATAGAACCGAATTGAGCGGTATATTTATTCATGCATAATCCGTCTCCTACCAGAGTGCTCAATTCCAGAGTTAAAAGAGCATTCCATAGTTATTGATCGCTGATGGAGACTCAAACCTAAAGGAAGGAGCGTTATTATATATATATATATATATATATATATATATATATATATATATATATATATATATATATATATATATTCACAAGGGATACCTGGCTTGTAAATTACTTCAGTGTTCTAATCTCATTACATCATAAACTCTTTTACGATCTGTTTTGACAGTGCAAAAAAGGACTAAATTAGCGATGTCGTACTTGAAAACTTTGGCTTTTTTTTGGCATCTTCTGTAAGCAGTTTGGACATTTTTGGCAATGTAAAATTTTCTAGTAATCATTTTAGTAGAGAGGAAGGACAGTTTTGCATATATTTACAGTTGGGATCCAGATAAGTTAAATCCTCAGATTTTCACAGCCTTACTCAGAGAAAATATCAATGCAATCAAAAGTTGGAACTAGGGAAACTAGCAATATGCCACACATTATTCAAGTGCCTTTACGTTACTTCTTACCTAACCAAAGTTTTACCGATGGGAAGGTTGTTATGTTATCGCATTCCCCCTCCCCCGGGTTAGGAGTTATAGTTAGGGTGAAAGGTTTGTGGTTTTGTGTTGGGGACAAACAATAAAGACCCAGCCTTTTCGACTAGAAAAAAAAATTTTGATTTGGTGAGGCGGAGTCTTACTTAAAAATTATCGGCATAGCTTTTGATGGAGATAAGCTAAGAGAGACCCCCCCAATTCTGTTTTGGGACAAATTTCAAATAATTCAACTCAAAAAATTATCATTTGCATCTACTGAAGCAGTAGATATTCATTGTTCTGATTGTTATTTTAAAAAAGTCTGCTCGCTTCATTTTGGTTGCTTTTTTTTGAATCGGTCGCTTTCGAAAAATTTCGTCGCTACAGTTTCATAGTTGATCACTCAATTTTTCGATGATGATGATTATGATGATAATACCATCAACAACAACAGAATCAACCACCATCAAGCTGATTTATTTTGGAATAGTTCTAATGAAAGAAAACATTTTAGATGCCGATTCACATTCTAGGAAAATGTGCCTGAAAAAAAAAAGTCAGAATAAAACGTTTTTACATACGTAAAGACTCGGAAAACTTTCTTTATAAAGCGAGAAGTTTTCCCAAAGAAAGTCAAATTATATATCATAGTGCGCATTTAAACGTTTTCTGTCACCTATTGATTGGTTATATTGATGTAAACGTTTTCCATAAGCAAACCGTGACTCGAAACATATATACTAAACTTTTAATGTCACGTTGAACAAATACGAACGTCGACGTCTTTTGCAAATAGGAAAAGAATTTGACATTCCTATTTGTTCAATATCAACATAAATCTGCAACAGGGAATCGGATATGCGTATTTCGCCTTCTTCAATACAAAGGAATGGAAGTGTCAAAGTCGTGACAACAAAGACGAATATGAAGCCTGAAAAACTGTATTTTTCAGCTGACCAGATTCCTTGCTTATTTCATGACAGTATGTTCAGACTTGAAAGGAAATAATAGTCTATAACATCCCTTAGGCGATGCGTGACAAGCAAGCAATACTTTTCTCTTATCCACAACGGGAGCGCCTCCAAAATCCAATAATTCAATAAGTACATGCGTGCTTATTTACGTGGTGTGTCAGGAAAGTACCAAGTCATTTTGTATATCTCGGGAACCGGTTGCTCCCCATGCAACTTGGTAAGCGATCAGAGGGACTTTACTGCGTTTGCGCAAACATAAATTTCCCGTTGGTTTATTGAGTTTGCATTGAGTCTGTGTTTACTGAGTTAGTGAGCTGTGTAATCGTCTCCTTCACAATGACTGAGCAACTCAGTCTTCACGTTTCCTGCAGGTTCTTCTCCACGGACCATCGAGTCAACCCTTCAACTTTCCAGTTATCGCTCTATGCGATTACTGGCTTTTTCGAAGGATATTCCTGAACGTGGACGAGATGAAGAAGAACGTGGTGAGGCAGTCAATCCTAAAAGAGGACTTCAAGATTTTTTTTTCAAAAAATGGGAGGGAATTCAGAATCAATGTTAGTGGAATAAGGCAATATCAACCTAGATATATTTTTGAATTACCAACATTGTTTTTATTTTTAAAGAGGGCTATTGGAGGGGCACTATTGGATGACAGAGGGCCTCTTGTCAGCAACGGTGTCCATCCCAAGTTTCACTACATCCCTCAGCACTTTGAGACACCTATCTGCATTGACTCTTGAGCCATTCTCAAAGAACTGAGGAGAAATTATGTCTACCTTGGTGAAGATTTGTGTGTTTCTCCCATCGGTACGTCATCAGCGTTCTCGAATAACAAGTTGAGAATATCTAATATAATATTCACGGTGCTTATCTTTGTACGGCCTTGCTATTTCGAGCAGAATCAAGGAGTAAGACCTTATGCTAATCTTCCAAGGGAGTGGGTCTGTCTATCCCCCAAAATCAGCATTTAAAAGTCTTGGCTTTTACTTGGACAAGAACATCGGCTAGTGGAAAACCAACGCTCCAGACGAATCTTTCCTGATATTTACCTTGGTTGGTACAAGATGACATAGGGAGAAACAGAGGTGGGAAGATTGTTTTACGTCAAAGTTTTAAGTGGGAAAAGCTTGCCTGATTTGAAGATCAGCATTAAAAATTTGGCTTTTCACCAAAAACAACAACCGTTGGGAAATCACGCAACTATTTAACTCACCAAACAGCTTTTTTTGCCAATTCATTTTTCGACCATTTTTTTAGTTACCACCACGCTAAATAATTGTACCTATCACTGTTCAGTGTTTCTGTTCTTTAAATTAATATAAATGGAAGAAAATTGAAGGACATTTCGGCAACTCTCTGGTTATTATCTTATCTATGATTTAAGTTAAGGTTATGATTTCGATCAAAGTAAAACTTTGTCGATCAGCCAGTTAGAACAAAGGTTAGTTTGTGTTGGGGGCTCTCAATTTTTTTTATCTACATTTATTGAGCGAAAATTTGGTCAGCTGTAATAGCGATA
>OY735202.1:25467267-25514767 GCA_963457665.1 Thysanoteuthis rhombus
CCATTATATGTACTTCATTTACATTCCTAATTTGCACATCGAATTCATTTCACATTTTTCTCTTCTAAATACTTCTATGTATCTTTCTTTGCAACTTTTAATATCTGCGTCCACATTTGCACTTGACGCACATGGTCTCTGTACATATCCCTTCCTCCTTCAACTTTTCCACTGACGTCCACGTGGACCCGCTCAAAAAGCGAGCGCCCATTCTTCGACAAGAACTATGTAGAACCATCCGCCATATTTTTAAGATATTTTATTTTCGAATTACAATTCAATCGAGTATACACACTTCTTTCTCTCTTGAATTCTTAGCTTGGAGGAATTAGGGACCATTTTAAAAAAAATATCTAGCTTCACTCAGGTGTGGATCGAACAGATGTATAGCAGGAAATGGCAGAAATTGTCAACAATGTAAAAGTATTGCCTGTAATTTTATGGGATCATTAGTTTCGCAATCAATGCATGACTTCGATCTTAACTGTTTTCACTAGTATGGTCTTGAGTCGTTGAATTTGTCTTTCGATGAATTTTCTTCAAAAGTAGTTTCTAGTATTCTTGAGGTAAACATGTCAACCAGCTCACTTGTGCATCGTTTGGCGGTGAAATTATTAACGCGTAATGTAGTCAATGATCCAATATTTTGTTTTTAATTTCAAATTTATAAATACTGAAAGATTTTATGAAAATAAAATTACATTTCAATGGAAGTTTATCATTTTGAACGTATGAAACGACCTCTATTCTTAAAGCCTTGCAAAACCAAAATGAAATCAATACGCGAAGTTTTGGAGGCAGCTTTTCAATAATAGCAACATCTAAATACGTATTATCCCCAGGAAAAGTTATTGCGGCAGACATGGAAAAAAAGAAGAAATAGATAGAAAAATACACTGAAACAAAATAAAACAAAAACGAAACGAAGAACTGAAATATAATTCAAGAAAATATTAAAACATTGGCTGGCTTCCTAATAAAGAATATATTTCTATATTGACTTTAATAAGTAGAAGTGGTATTGCATCGTATGTTTCAAAAAACCACTCTCTCTGATAGCTAGCAGTATTATTTTAATCGTGTATTTACAGTTGAAAAAGTACGAGAGAGACAGGGGCAAAAGTTACCGCTGGTCAAAGTTCGAGTTAGTTTTCAAGATAGACGCTAAAAATTACAGAAAAATAGCAAACACAGTTCTGGTTAGTCCCTCGATAGGAAACTGTCTCATGACCAATGCCTTTTGGCAGCATGTCATGTTGGGGGTGATCAATTATAAAATTGAAAAAAATGGGTGATCAAGGAATAAGGTACTTCTCTCGTCCCTTGCTGGGAAATGATCATGAAAAAAAAATCAAAATTAAAAAAAAAGTGTGAATGATACTTGATATAAACTAAACGACCAAAGGTTCAAATTTTCATATCTCTAGTTTCTTTGGTATGGTCTGTAAACATGATATATAGATAACCAGCGAACCAGCCAGACCAACTTAAAAACTGAATAAACCTATGTTGGCTGTTTTGGTTGACGGTTTCCAAAAAGGAAAGGACTGGACAAATTTGATTTATTCAGATAAAATTGAATGCCTAGCATTGAAGCCCCCAGGGTGCCTACTTTTAGAGAACATTCGATTTAATGAATACAAATAAATGTACATGAAAATCGATATTTAAAACTGAATAGAGTGTTGAAAAAGACCGTTCAGATATTTCCGAACTCCATTAAGAGAGTAGATATGTAAGAACACCATTGACTGTAAGGAAGATAGCATCCCGCTTTCTCTGTTCAACTATTCAACGTTCTATACTTCACGCTTAAGAATGAATAACGGAAGGGAACAGGGCTTATTTCCTCAGTACTAAATAACTAGGCATGTACAACTTCAATGAACAGAAACATTTATATCAAAGAGGCAGAGGCAACCTCATTGGATTATGTCAGTTTCTAAAACCTATGATTGATTTTAAAGGGGATATATTTAATAGCCTCTATGCTTTAAAATATGTTAGCCTACTTAGAGCTGGTTCAGACTGTCTTAAAAGCTCTAAACTTGAAATGTTGGAAAATCAGTTTTCTTTGCAGGAACCGCTGAAGCCGAAGCCAGCGCAAAGGTATTTTTTGTAGTTCGTTATATACAAAAGTTGAGCCTCGGTTAAGAAGTATTTAGAGCCGAATTCTAGTTTTACTATTTATAAGGCAACTTTGTTGGAAAAAAACTGCAAATGGTGTAAACCTACTTTCCAAACGGATTCTGTTTGTAGATATCGCTTTGCTTCAATGATTATAGTTATTACCGACACGAGCGTATGGTAACTTCCTATTTGAGGAGACAGAGGGCTTGATTTGCCTGGAAAATTACAAGTTTTTGCCTGAATTACATTGGTATGCCCGGAATTTTACACAGTTCTGCTCAAATTCGGGCTGTTGGTTCAATCGGCTCATACGTCGATGATTACAACTCGCCATTTCTTAGTTTGTCCAGTAAGTGTAAATGGTAAAAGGGAAGGATGAATAGGCATAAATCAAGATAATAACCTAGGGTTAGGATTAAGGTTGGGTTTAGGAGTTAGGCTTAGTCAATCAGTCAGGGCAAAGGTCTGTTTGTGTTAAGGGATTACAATAGAGAAAACTAAAAAAAAAAATCATATTTATTGAAATCTAAGCTCTTAACTTTATTCATCCTAAGTTATATTTATAAAGAATTGAACTGACAGCATGGAATTAAATTTAAAAGAAAAAAACCCGACAACAATAAGAGAAAGTGTGAGAGAGAGAGAGAGAGAAAGAGAGAGAGAGAGAGAGAGAGAGAGAGAGAGAGGGGGGGATATATATAGATATATATAAAGAGAGAGATAGGGAGAAAGAGACTTATGAACTTACAATTATAAGCCTATTCTATCAGTGACGTTGTATGATTGTCCAATTTTTATTATTTTTTATTATTTGTTAAGTAGATTGGAGTTTAGAAGTATCTATTACATTAATTCTACACGTGATACAATAAGTTGCATATACAGAAAGCTAGCAGATAGTTAACAATAGTAAAATAACGAATCAAGATTTTGTAACTGTTTTAAAACTGCGCAATATCAGAGTTTACTTTAAGGAAATGAGATCTTTTTTTCTTTGAGAGAAAAGAAAGCTATTGATACTACAAAAATAACGAATCGAAACAGATTTTTTCATTATAGTTGACCGTCTTAATTTCTTTCATTTTTTATGATTGATACATTAGTGAAGGTGATTGTTACAGGTCTTGTTAATTACTCAGGGGAAACTATCACGTAACCATCGGCTCTTGGTAGCAGGATAAAGTAGAGATGAATGAATGAGTTATTTTTCTTATTTCACAGGATCACTAAAATAAACAAGTATGAACAGAGCCAGATACAAACTAAGCAACCAATTTAGCATAAAATTGCACTATAAACAGAATAACTCACTTGAAATCTATTTTAGGGTGATTTGAAAAATCAAAAATTTTTTTTCGAACATTATAAAGGGTGAATGTTTGAAATTTCAGTCCTTTAGCTCAATTCGAGAGGTCTGTACGTGCGATACATACATATGCAGTCAGCCAGACCAGCTTAAAAATGGGAGAAACTTGACAGTTTTGGTGACAGTTTTATTTGACAGTTTCTAAGATTACATTCCGTGTGAATTGATCAATTAATTTCTTCTGATAAAAAAATTCGATTCGTTTTTCCTTTCTCTTCTATGAACAAGTTAGATTCTCTCATATATTAATACGTTATTTTCTCCCATTTATTCATAGTCTTTACTCGGAAAAGGGAAGTTAAAAGATGAAAGATATTAGAATTTAAATGTCATTGCAGTAAGAAACTAAACTTTAGGATATTATCCTACATCTTATCTTCTGACGAATTTTGATATCATCATCAGTCTTTTATCGTCCGTCATTGGACATAGGCCTTCTCCAGGATTCGCCACATCTCTCTATCGTGGGTGTTGCAGAGCCAGTATTTTCTGAATTTGTCTAATCCGTCTATCCATGCTTTATTCTGCCGGCGTCAGTTTCGCCAGTGATATCTGGGGATCCATGTTGTGAGTCGTGATGTCCATCAGTTCAATATAGTCATCATAATTATGAAAAACAGTCACTGTTTCTACTTAACTGTGGTTATTGCAGATAGTGATGTCTGTAAACAAATCTTTCTCGTTTAAATCCATAACAAGATCAGTTCAATTTCATCCGTTTTCAACTGTTAACACTTTGAGAACGTCAGAATGTCAAGATTTTCCTCTTTTCTCTATATGAGGATGGCTAGACATGATTTTTTAACAGCAATGAAAAAAGATATAAGGAACAAATTGATAACTTGTAAATACTTTCTAAATGAATAAATAGATACATGAAAAAGTGGATGATATTTCATACAAATAATCCTAAAGATTCTGACGTTGCATTTCAACATCAAACATAATCATCGTACAAATAACATTTTTTTTCAAATCATGAATAATCAGCTTGTAAGATGTAATGTTCGGTATGATCTTACTATTTTTGTTCATAAATCTACATGTTGAGCAATTTTAAAAGTACGTTTTCTCCATTCATAAAATCATATAAAACTAAATATTTTATAATCACATGCATTTGACTCTAAACACGTCATTGCAGTTGTTATATACGATTTTTTCGTAAACGACCGATACTTATAATTTTATCTCCAAAATAACGAAAGAAAAAAAGAAGAGAATGTTGAATGACGAAAGCAAATAAAAGATGGCGGCTGAGTGTTTGCATCCTTGTTACTGCAGTCTCTTCTTTTAGTGTTGGAATAGATAAACATGCCGATTAAAGACAAAGAAATAAAATCATAATCACTTTTCCTCGTTTGTTTTGTTTGCAAAGTCTGTAACAAACTCGAGAAATCAATATTCCATAAGAAGAAACTATTTGTTTTCAATTTGTACAACCGCTTGAATTAACTGACCTCCGGATGGGAAGCGTCGGACTGTTTATTTCTTGATGTTATTTGTCACTAACAAACATCTTTGAGCTGAAAGTAACTTCCTGTTAATGAATACCAAAAAGGAAATATCCTCTTAGTAGAGGAAGAATAAGATTTTTTAAAAAATATGGCGACGTATTGGATTATTAATGAGAGTTTGGCGTCACTGATTTCTCTTTTTGGTTCTGGTGTCGGAAATCAGGCAATGGAAAATGAATCAAATGAAATATAAATAATTAATTGGCGAAATCGAATAAAAAAAAAGAAAGGAAATGAATGATTAGAATTATTTTGAAATCATTACAAATCACTCTTGGAGTGGATTCTCTTTTATAATTTCTCAAGATTAAAGAGTCACACACACACACACACACACACACACACACACGTCCTTAATAGGGAAGGGTTTGGAATGCTGGGATGCAGGAAACCCTTCTGGATTCGGAGAGTTCCCCAGGTTATAATCACGTGTCTAATCATCTTTGGTGTATGATTATGACTTGAGGATCTCTCCCACCTACGAAATGAGAAAATTCTGACCCAACGCTTCGATACACATTGAAAGGTAGTTTGAATTCTGAGCAAGAAGTTGAAAAGAGAGAATGATAAAACCTCTTGAGTCACGTACTCTTTAAAACTAAATCCAATAGCATATGTACAACGACGAATACCAATTGAAATACATCAAGGTTTATTTTCTTTTTTATGGATGTGTAATCTTAGCCAATTATATATATATATATATATATATATATATATATATATATATATATATATATATATATTTATAATGTGTGTGTGTGTTAGCAGAAAATAGATATATGATCCGACAGATTGATTATGAATCGTGTTATATTATATTGAAACTCTCATTTGAAATGATCTTCCGTCATTACACGGAGAATGTATTACTTAGCCTAAAAAAACGTAAACAGAATTAAAAATTTAAGGAAAATGTATTATACTTACGTTGTATAGGCCAAGTGATATACTATCCATGTAATAACAGAAGACTATTTTTTTAAAAAAGTTTACAATATAACATAATGCAATTTATAATTGTATATCCGTTCCTTGATAAAATAGTTATTCCGTTGAAAAGAACAAATAAAGCTGATATAGAGCGAGATAAACAGTTATTTGGGCTGTTTAGCTCAACGGCAAGAGCAACGCTAAGTTGAAGCAGCTACCTTATCGGTTTGCAGGTTCGATTCTTGCGGCAGCACCCTTTATTCTATTTAAGTTGTCTAGACCAAGTGATACATTCTCGGTGTAATAACAGAAGATCATTTCAGATGAGAGTTTTAATATAACATAACGCAATTTATATCCATCTATCTATCTATCTATCTCTCTCTCTCTCTCTCTCTCTATATATATATATATATATATATATATAACCCCTTTATAAACATGCACATATATTTTTGTAGATATATCGCATAATTACTATAATTCATGAACGAATTTAGTCCAGAGCCGAACTTGTATACACATAGAAATAAATAAAATCTCCTAAATGCACCTTTCATATAGGATGCACATTTAGAATATAAATAGCACTTTGTGACATGAACCAGAAATTTTTCATACGCAGATATTCTTCCACCAATCATGTCACATTTTATGTACGAGATTTATTCGTAATATCAAGTACTAATGTTAATGGTCAGATATATGTTGTTAGAAAAGCAGAAGAATCTGGCAAGAGCCAAAGTTCTCCAGATGGCGTCCATTTTGTTTCTGTTGCAGAATACCAATAATCAATACTTGGTCTGCATTCGTGGAAGATATTCGGGCAGTCCATTCAGAAAACGGACACGGCCGTCAGTTGTTCAGATCTGCTACATTCCTTAAGTGAATTTTATTTCGTGGCTGCCAAAAAGATTTAAGGGCTTATTATCCAGATGGAACTGACCAAAGGCCGCAGAAGATCCATGCAATCTCTTCTCGTCTGATTGAATTAAACGTAATATTCGCCACGTTTGAACCATCGGACATCCGTTTCTTTTCCCTATCTAATCGGAGACGCCAACCATAAAAGCGCCATCTTGTCCATTATTGCTTTAGTAGAAAAGAAAAAGTAAATAAGAGAAAAAAAGAAGAACGAAGAGCTGAACGTTTCCTCTTTTATGTTTAGAGTAACATTCTCGTCGATTCGAGACGTCATTCCTTACATCAGCATTTCGAGTGAAAACGATATCACGTGCTCTTGAAAAAAAAACTGTTAAAGATAATAATGATTATTCTTAATCCGAGAATTAAAAAAAAATTGTACTAATGAATAAAATGAAAGATGAATGGGGACGAAGAGCACATGGGTTGGAATGTAATCAGAACAGAGATGAATATATTAGTTCAAATAATTAATTGAATAATCAAGTTTTATGCCAACTCAGGCAGTTCCGCTTTGGAAGGGTTAAAAATACACATTTGAATAGATTGATCTGTTCGCTGTCAAGTATATTTTCAAAGTAATAACTCATGTGTCGGGGTTTTTTTCTCGTGAAAAAGTTATGAGAATAGTCGTCTCATCAACATTAGTCGTCATATTACCAAAGTAAATATGCAAATATCCTTTGTTTGCACAAGGAGAGACTGCTATCTTATGAAAGGATAACAAAATATCATTAGACAAGTTCTGAGACGAATTATCTCATCTGTTGCAGCGAATAAGTTGATATTAGCACAGGCCGAGATTTGAACATTCCAGGAGACTACTGGTTTTATACAACATCTGAAGCTATGCGGCAAGAAATCTTTTTCTTATGTTAATGAAAGTAGATGTTAGTCTTAGATAAGAGATATAAGTGAACACAAACTTGAATACATTCTTCACTCCTTTTATGAATCTAAGCAAATCATTGATCACGTAAAAGTCACGAGTATCTCTGCAAATACTTGAGCGGTTCTTAGCCACAAGTTTAAGGAAAATAACAAAAGGTAGACTGCCCTGCACGTCTAACCATCCTCGCCAAAGCCCCGTTATTGCCCACAAGGCAAATGGGAGAGAAAATAATGCTTACTAGAACTGTCTTGGCGAACGTGTGATGTGTGCAAATGACTCCGGCCTAACTTAGCAGGAAGGAATAAAAGAGGAGAGTCACGAACCTCCTGCAATTCTTGCCTGTGGCAATGTCAAAATGTCTGCTATATATTTTCTTTCAGCCTAGGGAAAATATTTTCCCAAGTTTTGGTTAAAATGAAGCCACAGAGTCTTCTGGAAAAAAAAAAATCTCAGTGAACGAAAAGGCGATGTACGTAGCTATGGGTGCATTGTTTACACTTGACGAGTGGTTAAATTTGTTAAAGACTATTGGGAGACGGAAAGAAGTAAATAAATAACGATCTAAATTAGAGACCAAAAACTATCAACATCATCATTGGTTTCTTGAGTTTCTTTGGTTGGTTTGACCAGCTGACTATGTACCTATGTGTATAGGAGACGCTCATACAGGTTATACTGATTGAGTTAGAGGGCTGAAATTTGAACATTTATCTTTTATTATATTCCAAAAAAATATTTTTCCCTTAATTTTTTGAAACTTCCTCCAAAATACGTTCTTTAGTAGTGGGCACAATTTATAGTGTTATTTTATGCTAAATTTGTCCATCAGTTTGCATCAAATAGATATCTACGTTTATTTTTTTTTCAAAATTAGGAAATATTTTAGTGATCAGCTCCCAACAAAAGACAAGACGAGTAACTTATTTATTGAACAATGTTTTAATCGATCATGCCGAATATGACGTGCTGACAAAATATGTCACGTGATGGTCCCTATTGAGTGACTAACCAGACCAGTCGTGTTTTCCGAAAGGATTCTGGGATGTATTTTTTTTACCTTTCATATTTCTTCTGTGTGTTTTTAGCTGCTTTTAATCGCTGCATTTTCAGTTGATCGATATTTCAGTCGTTAAATCAAATTGTTGGAATTCTGAGTAGAGAACTTCCCTCAAACAAGACTTGAACTCATATCTTTCATCTGGGAAATTAGTCCATGTCTCAGCTCCATAGGTGAGTATCAGAAGGATGCGATGTTTGTATACCCTTCTTTTGTTTAGGACTAAAGGTCTTTTCTTGTTCGTGAATGTTGAGCTTGTTCTACCGAAGGCTTACAACCCTAGAGTGATTCTTCGCTTGATTTCTCCTTCCTTTCAGGATTTCATAGAGATTTCTTGTCCTTGGTAAAATCCCTGATTCACTTCGCCCTGCTCTGTGTTATCTACCTCTGTTTGCATCAGCTTTTTCACTGAATTATTCAGTGAGACGGAATCATGTTTCATCGATTGCGATTTTGATTCTCGTTACGTGCCCCTAAAGCGTGGACCTTGTACCAGACTTAGGGAAAATGTAAGCCTATTCTTTTGGCTGATTTAGTTGCACGTTTGCTTTCAGGGTCAGTGGTCAATGAGCAAAGCCAAGTAAGGGCCAAGATTGTCTAATGCTCTCCACATTTAGAAGTTGGAGCAATAAAGTTTTTGCTCATTCGGAACAGTAAGTTCAATTCTGAACTTGCCAAAACTGCTCTGTGTAATGGTTAAAATAGCTGTCTAAGGTGAGGCCATGATTCCTCTCAGGATCAAAAAGAAGGGCTCGATCGTCAGCCCTCGGGAAAAGGTGCTTTTGCTCCGGTCGACCATTTGTATTGGCAAGTCACTAAAAAAAATCAGCATGCAAGTGGTAGGAAGACGGAAAATTGATGGGTAGCAGTTTCACATACAAGACAAAAACCGTTTTTTTTTTTATCTCTCCCTCTAATGGAAAATATTTGAAAATTTTAAAATGGAATTTTTTCGCCTTTAAGCGACGCCAATTTCAATTTTTTTTTATATAAAAGTATATAAATTCTGTAGTGCGCGTGCACTCTCCTTTATTCTCTGGCAATTATTTTGTTTTTATCGGGTTTTCATGTCATTGGAAACGAAAGACACATATCTCGGGATGATATAAGCAGAGGGAACTCAACAACTTTCCAATATGCTACCTTTAGTACAAAGGGAAAGAGTAATATCTGGGTATATCTTCTGTTTCTGTGTTTAAGTGCTTGTATTTTACTTTTGTTTTGATTTTATTTTGCGAAACCACCGAAATATTATCTTTTTTTTGTTAATGATCTGGGAATGATAATATCTGAAGTTAGTTTTTTTCTCTACTGAAACAGACGTGATATAGTGAATATTGGAATATTGTTCTACGCTAAGTCCATCGGAAAGACGAGATCCTCTACCGATAGCTTGAAGAGTAGTTCATTGGCAAAGAAACGCTCAGAGAATGTGGTATTGTTTTTAAAATTAACTTAGACAAGAGTGAAATAAATGATGCTATTTGTCTCTGAGCGAGAGACGAAAGAATGAAAGCACAGAAAAAAGAACTGAAGATAAGATTACAAAGCTTTAAAGCACATTAGAAATTAATGCAGAGGGAAAATTTTCAGAGAGACACAGGAAGCGGAATTTTTGATAAATTTACACGAGTCAAAAATAAATAAGTCCCGTATTTGTTTTTGTCATCATTAAAATTTAATGCGGACACTTTCAGTTTCCCGTTCTTTTCAAATCTATTTCGGGGAGAATACAAGCGAGGAAAGTAATTTTCGCTTTGTGAAATGTTTGTATATTTTGTGCATAAATATCTGCAATTGCATTCGTGAGTGTTTAGTTCGGGGGCAAAACACTGCCGTATATAATCAGTTTTGCAATTATGGTGGCTTTTTCTGTTATATATTGTGCAATATTATATTGTTACTAATTTTTTTTTAATAGTTGGTTGAGGTTTGGAAATTGTGGCTCTGTTTGATCAAAAACGTCAAGTTTAAAGACTGACTGATTCGACAATATTTTGAGACTTATTGAAAACATTCCAAGGCGTTAAAA
Organism: Thysanoteuthis rhombus; assembly: GCA_963457665.1. NCBI lineage: Eukaryota > Metazoa > Mollusca > Cephalopoda > Oegopsida > Thysanoteuthidae > Thysanoteuthis > Thysanoteuthis major. The sequence continues at coordinate 25,478,119 of OY735202.1, forward strand.
TACTTGATACTATGATTGCATAATACATCATCATCATGATCATCATCATCATCATTATCATGATCATGATCATGATCATCATGATCATCATGATCATCACCATCAGTCTTTAAACGTCCATCGTTGGACCTTCCTCAGGATTCACCACAATTCTCTATAATTGGCGTCGCGGAGCCAGTACTTTCTGAACTTGTCTAGCTCGTCTCTCTGTCTAATATTCTGCCGACTTTGGTTGCGCATGTGATCTCAGGGGACCCATGTCGTGAGTCACGATGTCTGTTGGTTGTCCGCCATTCTTGCAACATGGCCAGCCCACTACCATTTCAGTTTTTTAATGGATTCTATGATGTCCCTGACTCTTGTTTTTTAACGGATGTACTGTGCTGTCTTGTGGTCTCTCCATGTGAGGCCCAGCATAATTCTTTCAAATGCACGTTGCATGGTTCTCAACATGCATGGACGTATCTTTTGAAACTCAATTTCAATGCTATTTATTATGTGAATAAGGGTTCTCAGAATTTCTGTAGGATATCTTTCATAGAATATGATTGATCTTTTTTCAGAATAAAAATTCGTGCTATTTTCTTTTCTAAGGAACCAAGTCTTTTTTTCGATTCTCCGTTTTCAGTGTTTCATCCCTATTTGGTGATTTTTTCGAAAGATTCAGAAAAAATTTTCCGTCTAAATTCCTGAGATGAAGCATTGTTTCCGTTATACATTCCTCTATCCAATCAGTAGGGCAATCACATATTTCAACACATTTTCGTGCCCCAGATTAGGAAAAACATACATCAGATTTAAAGCTGAAATATACTTCTTGAAAGCACACCTACCCCTCAAAAATATTACTGCCTTTGTAGACTAGTAGATAAAACTCTAATGAAGCGCATCTGCTTCTGTGGAAGCCTTGATTTTAATACCTGGGTCAGTACAGGAATATACAATGGCTCAGCGGAGAAAAAGGAGTAAAGGAGTATCATGTTCTCTGATAACATTCGGGGAGGGAACCGTAAGTTTCTGGTAAAAAGACAAACAAACAATATGCTCCAGTGGATCAATTGAATGATTTCTTCCAAAATTCCTGGATGGTTACCAACATCAACAGATACATAAGGAAGGCCAGAAGTAACAAAGTCTGAAACATTAAAAGACAAAGAAAATATCATAATGTATCAACGTCTATAAGATGAAGCATTTGCTTGTGGAGAACTTTATGAAATGCTCAATTGGAAACGGACAAATCCAAATTTGTAACAATCTAGCAACGTATTGTAAAGGATTTTTTCATATGATGAAAATCTAAGATTGAGTATCATTTCTAAAATTGGAACAAAGTCAATTTCTTCAGAGCACATCAACTTGGTAAAAAGTCAGTAATTACATCAGTAAGAACGATTGCTGAGCAGAGTATCAAACCAAAAATAAAGGGAAAAATTAATTCTCGAGTATCTGTTTTAAAAATTGTAATATCTAATTGATGAAAAATTTTATATTGAATCGGAAATCAGCGTTTTTGTTGAGTGATATTATTTTGCACAAATAAACGTTGAAGATCATATAACTGATTTCTGAATCATTACATCTTTCCATCATTTGAATTAACCTGGGAATGTATTTTCAACATGAGTCGGTTCTTTTCTTTGCAATTAGGTTTCATTCAATAATTGATTTCATTGATTTAATTGCTATCCCTTCAAATGATATCAATGTGAGGTTTATACGTCGCTATGAAATAACCGGAGAAGTTTTTAAATATTTTCTTGTTCATAACTTATTGAGAACTCAAGACAGAGCACGCGTAGAGGATGCAATGAAATGAATTTTCCAAAAGGTAAATTGGTTCATTTGAACACATAGCAAAAATAAACCATGAAGAGAGTTTATCAGAAAAAATATTTCTGGAAAACAATTTCAAGAAGAAGCACTCAAAACCTGGGAATATGCTAAGAACAGAAGTATTGATTATTTTGAAGTAAAACTTCAGGCAAACTTTGCTCTGATCGGTCAAATATAACATTTCATATTTCTATGGATAAGGTTTCTTGCCTTGTAGCGGAACTAAATAATATGTCTTGGAGAACGGGTTTTCAATTTTTCTTTGATTGGTGGGATTCGCTTAAATCTTTCCATTCTAAAGATTTTCAATACTTCAAAGATTAATCATACTTTCTCTCTTTCCGTCGGGAATTAAAGATCAAGTTGTATTTCCATTGACTGAGTCGCATAGTGAATTTCTGATCTTTTTCAATGGCTTCTTTTTTGTTTTCAGTCTAAAAAAAATCGATGGACTCGTTCTTTCATCAAAACACATTCTCTGCGGAGTAGCCCACTGTTATTCTGATTCAATCTATTGCAGTATTTTACTTACAATCCAAGACATCTGTGTGTTTGTGTGCGTCCATCAAGATTACTCGATATCTGGCAAATGTACGAAGTTGATATTCGCAAGATATACTAGTCAGCACACAATGATTGCAGTGTCAATTTTTTGATGTTTTGGATTCTAAAAAAAACAATGCATCTCTAAAACGATCGCTTGATGTTAGCCATTAAACAAAAATACAATAATGCCTTGTCTCATTTAGCGTCACTCCTGTAACACATCTCTAAAACGATACCTCCACGTCAGCCATTAAACAATAATGTTAGGATGCTCTGCCTTCCTTCGCGTTATTGCGTAACGAAACGCTCGTTTCCTGTCAGAAATTTAATAAATATGTAATGGTGCTCTGCCTCTCAAAGTGCTCAACAAATCCAACGTGTTTTGGGTGCATAGCTTCATTTCCTGCCTTCTTCACCGGGGTGAGAAAAATGCCGAATTTTATGATTCACAACTGGTGACAATATCGCCATCTCTCGTATGTTGTATGAATTTTCTTCGTTGACTTCTGCTCTTAAGAATCGATCATTTCTTTCTGCTAATTACTGATTTCTAAAAATGGTCCCATGCAAGTATTTCATTTGGAATTATTTTACATAGCAATTATGGCAGGCTGTTTCAAACGCCTTGCACCTCATGTATCTTGTATTCTATGAAGTTAAATCACTTCTTTGGGCATTGGAGGGTTTTATACGATCTAAAATGATTATTCATTTATTTTTAGATGTGTTAATATATCTCAACAGGTTGCTTTTCAGTCGGTCAGTCCGTCGGTCGATTCTATTTCGGTTAAACGGCGGAAATAGGAAGAAATGAATGGTTGTGATATCATCTTAAGGTGATACATCATCAAAAAAGCATCTATGCCGAACAATTTTTACCAAATGCTATGATGTTATGATAACATGTGCAAAGTCAGCATTTTTGGATTTGAAATTGCCCAAAACACCAAATATAGCCATTTACTACTATTATTGAAAAAATGGTTCTCGCTGTATAACAGTTTCTCCAATTAATTGAAAGTAGACTGGTTTGGCTCAATTTAACGGATATTCTATGCAAAACAACGCATAAAAGAATTAAAACTTATACTGTCTGTTTTACTATAAAGTATACATGGACTGTACGGGAAGTATCCCGCTATTTAATATCAACGAAAAATAGCCTACCTAGGGTCATGGTGACTCAGTCATCATCAAAGTACTTCCTCCTGAAACTCACACGTTTGCAAAGATCCATCCCATTTTTTTAAAACAGTCTACGAGGTATTTTTCTGGGTCACCGTCAGCTGCCACGTTGAGCTCTTTTTAATCTCATCAACAATCTAAAATACACTTTTCGGGTCCGTACCGATTAGTTAGTATATCTCAGAATTTTTGAGATGAGGTATTATTAAATAAAAGGTTCGGTTCGTTACTTCCCCAAATCTACCAGATGATACCAGACGATGGCCGTAGAGTGTAACAGCCGAAACGTTGTATGAAAAACAATCAAGATGAGGATGGTCTGAATATCAATAGAAATAATCAAAAATACTTTTGAAAGGCAATTTTGGCTTTGGAAAAAGCCAAAAGTCACAGTGAGTCGATCTTGCACGTGACTTAACACCGATTCACTCACTCAGTAATGAGGGGCAAAATCTCCCTTAATGGTGCGTCATGCCAATTGAGTTGCCAAATAGGGTGTATCTGTTGAGTCCCGAGTAGTGAAATGCCTTATGATTGGTTACCAAGTTAAATCAAACCGGTGTATTGAAAATGGCTGGATACTTCCGAGACAGGCCTCAAAATCAAACTTCAGCGTTTACTCCCATCAGCTTTCTCAACAAATAATATGCATAGTTGTTCAACACAGTATTTTGCCAGAATTCAGGAATCAAGTGTTGACACTTTTGCATTTAGTTCCGTGCACCGTCTTTAACATCGAGTGAGCAACTGTGCAGAACTCCATAATTTACAATCAGGGCTGCCTTCCCAATAGTGAGCCTTTTTTTAGACCAAATACATGATAACGTAGTTTCAACTTAAAACAATTGCTGTCACCTGGTGTAACAGAAAAAAGAGACCCTTTGGAATGAGTCTGATTAGAATCGAGCGTCGTATGTTCAATAAAGTTTCAGAACAAGACCTTTTGATCAAAACCCTACAAAATTTAGAAAAGACTTACTATTTCTTTGTCCTGTCATCTTAGCGTTATTCATGAGAAAGGTTTTGCAATTCACATAGTTGGCCTATTTACTTGACCTAACACGGATCGAAGCAGCACGTTGAATGGACACGGAAATAATCGATGATTGAACAAAGCATTTCTTCATTGATTTTTGTTCTCGGGAGTGAAAGAGTACAGGTGTTTTTTGAATAGGGTTGGCCATAAGCCACTTTTTGGTGTCTACTTGACATAATCTGTACAAAAGTAAATTGAAACGAAAGATTTGACTAGAATTTTAAAATGTGTTTTTCAATACTTAATGCCTATTAAATTTAATAAATGCCTAAATATCAGAAGCATATATACATATATATATATATATATATATATATATATATATATATATATATATATATATATATATCAAAACCCACCAATACCCATAACTATGTAGACTTCAAACTGGCTCACTGAAACACTTCGGAGGGACCTTCAGCGTTTTTTCCTACCGTAGACCGAAGAACATCAAAGATATATTAAGCAGCAACGCCATAATTGATAAAGTATCCCACAGAAAAATGCACCTCTGAAACAATCAAATTCTCCAAACCATGCAACCGTAGGAATAACCCTTGCTGCAACTACCTTAAACATACAAATACTTTCACTTGCTCTATTACCAGAGAGACTTTCTATATCCACTATAGCTCCGACTGCCAAAGTAACAATATTATCTATCTCATTGAATGCACACAATGTGAAATACAGTACACACGCAAATATGATGGGCCGTTTAATATAAGACTTAACTACTACAGGCATAGAATAAAATCATCCAACCATAATATTCTATCCCCGATAGAAGAAGTCTTTTGCCTACCTGACCTCAATTTTTGAGGTGATGGAAATATATATATATATATATATATATATATATATATATACATATACATATATATATATTCTACTATTTATTCTACTGCATATATATATATATATATATATATATATATATATATATTGGCAAAAGAAAATGACTTCTGTTCAAATATATACGATGAAGTGGCTCTGTAGCAGATTATGCCGAATATGAAATGGTTGTCAGTCTTAGAGGTTGCTTCTTAGTCATACTAGTGATATTGGTACTTACTAGGCATTCCACAGTAGCAGCCTTTTGCCAGACAGGAGTAAACATTAAATATATATATTCGTTGATACATGAGGCACGTCCCCCAACCCCCAAAAATATTTTCCTAAAAACTAATTTAAAGTTCTACTTACAAGTTAATGAGATCCATTCCCTTCATATCCTATATTTGTGGGATCCTTTGCGAGTGGCAGCTTAGCGGTAGGTACTATGACTTTTATACCCATACCTTATGACAGGTGTCAGGACAAAAAAAAATGTCTGCCTGCACAATATCACCCAACATGCTCGATAAACTTCTATGAAATTCTGAAAAAAAGTAGACAATAGGCCAAGAAAGGATTGTTCGAAATTTTGGGCGGATACATACACAATTATCTCCTTTACATCGTGGTTATTTGTCCACATCACATAGTATCGCCACCCATCTGTCTTTCCACCTATCCACACGATATCTCCAAATATTCTCAATGAATTTCAATGAAATTTTGTGGAAAAGTGAACAATATGCTGCAAAAGGAATCGGAAAACTTCGGATCCATGCAAAGTTATCTCCTCTACGTTCCAGCTGTATGTTATACTTATTCCCATATCATACGATATCACCAAATAAAAAATGCAGTTATTGATACCACCTGAGGTGGCGAAATCTAGTAATGAGTTATATAATATTCCATGTCAGTGGATACTATTCAGGTATGATAGTCTTCCTGTAGTGTCAGCACAGAGGTAGATACCATGATCTTTATATCCACACCCTGAGACAGGTGTCAGGATAACGAAAATATCCGTCCGCATGATATCTCTCTAAGTTCTCAGTATTGGAGGGTAGGATATGAAAGGAATGATCAAAGTTTAGAGAGGATCCATACTCAATCACGTTTCTTACATCGTAGTAATCTTTCTACTTCACATAGGATGGTTAAAATTTCATGTCTGTCCTCACGATATCAACCAAAGATCTAAATAAATCTATGTGGTGTTTGGTGGAAAGGTGGACAAAAGAAGCCAGAGAATTTGAGAGTGGATCCATGTTCCAAGTCCTTGCTTATTGATGGCAGCATAAAAAACCTTCAAAATATTTTTGCTTGTCCGTACATCTCCAAACGTTCTGAAGGCTCTCTGTCTGTCCACGGATTTTCAATAGATTTCAATGGAACGTTGTGGTAGTGTGGGCAATAGACTACAGATAAAATTTGTAAATTCTGGAGCAGATTCATCAACAACTACACCTCTATACCATAGTTGTCAGTCCCCGGGTGCTTCCCTTAAAATATGGAATTGGTATTTGATTTTGTATTCAAATTTGATTTTGAATAGCTCAGAATGACTCCGAGACATATGGTTATATAGTAAACTTTATTCAACTTTGAATTTTCTTTCCGACGATTCAAAACATGCTTATATTTAATCGAAAAGAACTGACTAAGGCACCACAATGCGAAAATACCACCCTTGTAAAAATAGTGCTGAAATATTTTTGTAACTGATCTGGGATATCACCCCAAGTTACTTTAACGCACTGGATGTCTCCCAAGCATATCCAATAGGTTTCATTAATCAACTAAAACTTCTATGATGTCCTATTGCAGCGCCAAGACTAATAATTGCAAAAACAGATCTCCTGAAAAGGAAAACAGTTAGCCGATCTTTTGTTATTTCACTTCAGTTGATTTAACAAATAAAAGGCACCATTGACGTTTTTCCACCTTTTGTGGTACTGATATCTAGTTTTACCCATTGATCAAGGCCCCTTCAACTGTCGTTAAACCGTTTCCTGCGTTTTATCCAGTTCTAGAATTCGATTTTAGGAGTCTTAGTGCAGGATAGCGTGTAGGTTTCATGGTGCATTCTCTTTTAACATCGACCAGTTTTCAGAGGGGATTCCAATTTAGGAAACAAATGAAATGGGAAACAAAAGAGAAACAAGTAAGGAGAGTAAGGCAGGGAACGAGAGTTGTCATGCTCCATCAAGCCAACAGGGAATCTGTCAACAGTCGTGGCAAACATTTTGTAGTAATACTATCCAGTTTTTTGTGAACTTTCAAAGATTCTTAACTGATAAGAAACTTCACAGGCAGTCAGCTGACGATTTTAACGGATCACAACACGAAGTTGAAGCTCCTACTAAGTCCACTTTTACTTTAGAATACGGTCGTCCAAAGTAGGAGCAAACGATGTAGTAGCTTCAAGCCTCCCCCCATATATATATATATATATATATATATATATATATATATATATATATATATATATATATATATATAGTAAACTTTGCTCTGACTAGTAAAGGCTTGGATAGAGAAGTAAGAAAATTGTTTTGCGTCAAAATCTGAAGAGACAGGGCGTGCTTAAGTTAAAAAATCAGCTTTTGAAGTCCCAGTATTCATCAGGTCTTGATCACCGACAGTAACATCGATCGATTTATATTAGTCTAACAGTATTTATGTCTGTCTGACTGCATCTATCCCCTTATTTATCAATCTCAGTCTATGAGGATGTGTATCTTTCTATCAGCAAATTGATATTGTGTGGTTCAAGCTTCCATTTGTTTTTAGTAGGGACATGTTTTGGTCAATACCAGGAGAAATAATGAACAAATCGAATATAAAATACATAACTAAAGTAAAAATAAATAACAATGTCTAATGATAGTTTTTAGAAAACTTTGGTAGTTACAGCGCCTCATGTTTAGTTGGCAGCTCTTTTATGAACTACCGAATATCAGAGTTTTGCTTGCCTGAAGGGTAACTTGGCTCCATGTTTGCTAAGGTTACCACATGCAGAGCCCTGTATGAATCTAACATTTTCGATTAACATCTGAGAGTTTTGCTCACCACAGGTCTTCTAGCAAAATATTGTTTGTTTACTTCCGAGTATTCTGTTATTTTATTTGTTTGCTGCTTGTTTTTTCGTTTATCAATCTTTTCTTTGCCGTTTTTTGCTTTATTTCAAGTTGTTTGTTTCGTTCGATTTAGCATTGGTTTCCGTCCTTCGTCTAGAAATAATATTTGGAGTGTTTTCTTATTGAATGAACTAGTAAAAATATAGAAGGGAATCATATGGAACAGGAATCATATGCTTCTTGCCAGCAAAATGAAATGCAGAGTTATTGATAACATGATATTGGTCAAACGACTTGATATCGGAATATTGATTTCAAATCATGTTTAAGACATTTGATCGGGTGAATGAAACAAATGTCACGAAAATTGCTCAACACTGAATAAAATGTCCTTAATTTTGTTTTGTTAAATGCATACAAAAAAAAAATAACATTAGGTACCAAAAAATCAAAAGAAAAGTATGTTGTCGACCTGTACGACAAATTACAACTCTCTTTTTAGTAAAACCCGTTGAATACGTAGAAAAAATGTGCTACACTTTGATTGGCTTCTCAGGTGCTGAGTCACCGGAAGATGGATTCATCTGAGATTGTTACTCAGACAATCAGCGGTAGAAGATGTGGTAGTGTTGAGAAAATTTTTTTCGAAAGGATATATTGTATAGAATTGTTATGTTGAATTATTTCCACGCAGTATAGATCGGTAGTCTGTTGGTTAATAATTGCCTCTCAGATGCATTTTATTCATTAAGTTTTTATTCATTAAGTTTTGCTCAGACTAACACAAGGCTACAAATACTGAATACCTTGTAATGATCGAATTCTATAACGATGGTTTTGAAAACGAAATAGAGAATACACAATGGTTGGTGCTCTGCGAACCAGATTTAAATATATACAGGCAATGCCTATCCGATTTCAAATCTTGAATTGTACGCAGGCACCTAGTGTAGTACGGACTTTTGTCGCTACCCTCTGTGAGCAGTACGTTAAATGAGATCACTATGGATGTATACCATGAATGGACCTATTCAAAAGAGACAATGAAATCTAGGTGTTAGTTTAACTAATTCATTTCATGGTCCAATTTCCCCAAACCTTTAAGTAGTACATTTTATATTATGTATTTGATTAGCCGTTTCAAACAAAGCCACTGTGGTTGAATACCCAGTGAGGATAAAACTCGTCAACGATAGTTTGACTGACTAGCTTGCTTCAAGAGAATTGAAGATGTGCAGGCAATGTCTATTGGATATGAAACCTGACAATTCGACCCTTTCGAAACTCCTGAGACATATACATAACAAAGTTTCTATAACTGCATGGATATATTTATCTCGTAGATCTCTTAATAGAAATTCCGTGGGACGTATACGTCGCTAAAAATATAAATACGATTGTCGTAGCTTTCACAACTGCAGACAACGAAGTCCTCATATTTTGAAACAAACGCAGAATTTTTTTTACATTATATGGCTGAACAGGAGTGACGTGTAGGCAAAGTGACTTGTTAATTCTGTGTTAACCTTCTTAAGGGTGAGTAAATTGTCACTATTTAAAAAAAGGAAGATACATATATATATAATATAGATTCATGATTCATCATGTATAAGGTAAGAAAAACATGGCTTCTAATTTTGTTTCATTTTAACATCATAAGATTAGTTCTTAGAGAATAAAAACTCCAAAAGTTGCGCCCCTGTAGCAAATCATAGGTCCCCCTATTCCATAAGATCCTTCAACACATAAAAAAGTGAAGACAGTATTTTCAAGATTCGGAAAAAAAGGAGTTTAATGAAAATCCAATTGTTTGGAAAACAAAAATATAAGAATAAATTTCGAGGATAAATTAAGCTGGATAGATTCGAACCTTGATCTTATTTTGTGAGTGACCATTATATGGATTTGATTAATGCCAACAATCGGTAATTGTTGATTGTTTTTCATCATGGCAGTTTATTGAATGATGTTTTGACCCTGGGAACGTTCTTTTGTATTACAAAAAAAAAAAAAAAGCTCCAGCAAAGAGTAAACAGTTCGTGTAAGTGCTTTCGATGGAGGTCAACAAACAGATTATTTTTTTGAGAGATCAGAGAAAAAAATTCTTAAGCAATATTTAAAGGTAACTACCGTAAAATATTGACAGTCCTTTTGGAAGAAAAAGACAGAGGGGGAAGGTAAGAGATATTGGGAGATAAAGAAAGAGGGGAAGGAGAGGGAAAGAGGTGGAGAGAATTATTGATTTATGGATCTCTTTGTGTTATGAATATGTTTCTGGCCAAATCTGTGGATTGAATAGAGCTCTCTTCATTATGGACCTCAGTATACTGTATTTTTTTTTCTATTATGAGTAGAAATTCCTTGTTCCACGAAGAGTTTTTTTAGAATGCCCACTGTATAAAGATTAGGGATGTACTGCCCTATTAGAAAATAGAGAGGCCCCTCACAAGAGAGAAATTTGGAAAAATAATTTTTTTTTAAGATTAGTTTTCTTCTGGATGCCTACTGTATTTATTTTAGTGGTGTATTGCCATATAAAAAATAGAGAGGACTCTAACAAGCAAGAAATTTGGGAGAAACATTCTTTTTTCAAAGAACAGTTTTTTTTCGGGATACCTACTGTAATCATATCAAGGGTGTACTGCCATATTAGAAAATAAAGTAGCCTTTTATAAGCAAGACATCTGAAATAAAAATAATGCTGCCGTACAGCAAAGGAGAGTCCTAGCCTCATTCGTATTGACAAGTCTGGGGGAAGTGATTTTCTAAGGTTTTACGAATTATTGTTTGTCGATGAAAGTTGAATTTGAAAATTGAAGAGAAAAAAGTTCAAGAGAAAAGCACCTCAAACATTTTTATAATGACATGGGTATGTTTCGATGCATTTCAACGATTGCCATGTCATTTTTTCTGAGAAACTTGCAGCGGTGCAGAGTGAAGTGTATGCTACTTGCATGTTTGAGATTGCAGAAAGGATATTTCTGTGATATGGGTTGTTAAGTAAGAGTGGGAGGAGAGGCGTTTGTATCTGTGTAGGTGAGAGTCATTTTTTATTTGGAATACGGAGGATTGGTGAGAGGAGGGTGAGAGAGCGTTTGTATCTGTGTCGAGTTAGTGTCAAATTTATATTAGAATAATAGTTTGGGTCAAATAACAAGAAAAAGATAATGGAGGAATATTTTGTAAAAAACTGCTGAAAAAAATAACAACAACGATTCAACACAATACTTCACTTAATCTACTTTATGTTTTATTCGGCTTATACAGAGACTGCTGCTCAGTATGGTTACATTGAATAAATTGATTAGGACTAACCCATTCTAACCCCAATGACTGTTCGATAACAGTATCTGTGATTATGATAAACAACTATAAAGCTTGTGGCTTGTGCTTATATCGTATATACAAAATTACTCTGTGCACACTTGATTTTCATGTCAGTTGAACATTTATTTGGAGATCAAGAGAAAGAAAGTTCCACCAATATTCCAATACTCCTCTCAGTATTCTGGGTGGTCTTAGTAATGCTACTGCCAGGATAGTTTTGATTCTTCTACGGATTTTTAGTACTTTCAACCTTTTTCGGAGATTTTTCTGGATTGTTTCAAGTTCAACTGTGATGTTAGGCAATGCTGTCAACTTCATGTTCCGTATTTTAAAAAATATATTTTCCCTATCACGGTTTAGGTCTTCTTTTAGTTTTCCACTTCTTTTCAATTTTACGTCTGTGATCGGCTGGAACAGAAATATCCATTTACTGGCTTAATCCCTTCTTGTTAAAGATGAGTAGATCTGCTATTCTGGCTTGGACGGGGTCATCCGTTCGTAGTCCCATAAATAATTGTCTTTTAATGTTGGAGTAGGATTTTGATTAGTGTGTGTATTGCTTTGCATGGTCAAATCTCATTTATTTGCATGGATTCCACTGGACTGCATCCGAATCTTAAAGTTGTTCGATAAAGTTGTTCAATATCAGCAGATCTCGCTCAAAGACCTGACCTTGTCTTTTTCTCGCTTTCCTCCATTTCCTTTCTTTTATTTGATAGAAAGACAACCTTCATCATTTGATTCATTTTTATTTTCTTATCTACAACAACAACAGCCAATCTAGTATCCTAGCCTGGATCGGACAATCTGCTTGTATCTCATTATCCCAGAGTCATCTAATTTGAAGGACGTTTTCTGGTTTGTGCTCATAGCATTAGCTTGTGTGATCAAATCTGAATGGTTTGTAGAATCGTACCTGCGATTCTTTATTCTCTTTAGGCCAGTCAGTTACATTCAATGATTAGGTGCGTTGGCGTTTCATCTATTCCCATATTAATAGATATGAGATGGATTCCTACCTATCTAGATAGAATGGTAGAGGCTAAACTGTAAGCATTAATTCAATTAGTTTATAACTGCTATAACATAGATAAACGTTGTTGCTCTTCATCTAATGAAAAGAAAAAAAAAACGTTAAAAAATAAATTGACAATACGTATGGGTATAAGTCATTTGCTTCATTCAATCTTCATTTACTGAGCGTCTTGTTTTCGCAATTCAAATATCTAGCTTAGAGACTAGAGTCTGATTGGCAGCAGAGTGGGTATTTTCCAAAAGTGCGAAAGGTTGGTTCTCGAATGATGATTTTTAAGGCAAGCTGGTCTTGGAAAATTAGCTTATCGGAGTTTTCATATTCACTATTTCTCCTCATGTGGTCTTGTGCCAGATATATCTAGGCGTAGTTATTATCAACAACGGTTAATTTGCATTTCTATTGTGATAAACCTTCATTGTAATCTATTTTCCATTCCCACAGGTATTACAGATCGGTTGTGCATACAAGTATAAAGCTGATTTTCTAACGACCTGAATGTATACATTTCTTGAAGCTACTCATGTTTCTGAGAGCGAGCCGACTTGAATCAATCAGACATTAGAATTATTTATTTAAGCAAACTGTGATGTAAATTTTTTTCGAAGGGAGGGCGACATTGCTTGAAGTTGATATTTAGCAAATTGAATTTCGAGGTGAGAGCTTCAAATTAAGATTTTGAAGGTTTTTCATACGCATTACGTGCACTCTGCCTGCCAGAAGAAATGCAGGCGTCCGCTACTTGTGAAAGTTCTGTTTTTCGCTACTTGAAAAAAAAAAAAATTTAAATTTTACACTTAAAAAGTTAAATAGCGAAAATAGCGTGCAGCATTTGATTTGCACAGAGTCGTTATAATGTCTTTCTTTCCTTTGGATTAAGGTCAGTTTTGTGAAGTATCGTTAAGCGGGAAACACCTGTAAATACCATGACATATGGTTGTATAAATGTGCATGCGTGTTGAACTTGCTTCGTGTTTGCGTATTTTCTCAACGGTAAAAGTCAAGATTTCAAACACAGATTTTGAAAACAGGCAACCCTTCACCACAATCCTTTTTGTCATCACGTATTTCTGTCAAACTAAGACAAGCTCAGTATAATTGTCATTTTTTTGTTTTTTATCTGTCTGTCTGTCTGTCTGTCTCTCTCTCTCTCCATAATATATATATATGACACAATAATCAATGCTCCTCTATTCAGGGTTGAGCACTGTTTAAGTGAGGTATCTCGTTCATTGTAAGCATTATGCAATGCTCTTCCATAGGAATAGAGCACTCTGGTGGATGGGCGATCTAAGCAAAAATAGAATATATCGCTTAAATTCAGCCTTACTGACCGTCCGGTTCTGTGGCTCAATGGATACCGGCCTCTGGGTCAGAAGCGAAGGTTTTAATCCTGCCTCGTGGTGCTATACGGGATAACGGATTGTCTATAGCCGCACTGAATGGTCGTAATACAACGGAACAGCTGTCTGTGGATGACACAATTATATATATATATATATATATATATATATATATATATATATATATATATATATATATATATATATATATATATACCAGTGACATGTGGTGTTTAGTATTTTGGATGTGCTGTGTACTAGAGATACACAAATATTGTAGAAAGGAACGGAAAGTGAAAATCCTCTCTGGTAAGATGTAGGGGATATTTTTCAATTGTAAACTGTAAAGTTTCAAATAACTCACTCATTTGATCTTACAAACAGCTAAGAATTAAAAAGAAATAAGAGACTCGATGGAAAACAAGAAAATGTTGATCGGACACTGATCAGCTGGTAATAGTGTTTAATCAAATTCTGTTTCCTCTCGATTCTCTAATTTTTATAATCGAAACTTCAACTGTCCATTATTTTTTACAAACGTTAAGATATTTTTACACTTTTGTGCATCCATAGCACACATCACACCTAAGATACAGAGAACCATACGCCACTGATTCATGCATACATATTGATAAATCTGACAAGCAAATTATTGTTTGAAACATTTCAGTGTCTCCATACAGATATTTATTAATCTCTGTGTGTGCATATATGTACGTGCGAATGTGTGAGATTAGATCTATTGCTATGAAGCTCGCAGGAGATCTCCGCTCATTCATTATTAAGGCTGTGAGTATCAGATGTCGGTTATGCAATTAAATTAGAAAAAGAGGAACATTTCGCAGGAAGATTTATTCTATTTCGGCACCATCCTCATGAAAGATGAATTCAATACAACAACAGTTGTTTCAATAAAAGATGCCAGTGTACTTTTCATCCGCCTATTTTCCACATTCGTCTCGTTTATTCGAAACGGCTTTTAAGCCTATGCAATAATATCTTATTTATGGACTATTTTCCGTTTCAGCTTTTGCAGATTAAATGTATTACTTGTATTTTTGCTCAACCGTCGAGAAAAGTTTTCCTGAATAACATGTGTAAAATCGGTAACACTTGAAAATCTCTACGAAATTTAGCTCGGTCTTGTAACAGGCTGCAATAGTGGGTACTTAGCAATAAGCAAGATGACTACTTCAGCAAAGTCTTGAGAGACTAGACTTTCCACCAATGCTCTTCAGCAAAGGCCACCTTTGCTGTTTGACTCAGAAAAAGTGCTTTCGTCTATTCTGGTACAGGGCAACAAAAATGTAGTACCGATTGCTCTTTACACAATCAGGTAGACTAGTTCGCTTTGATTTGTTCTAGATATATCTAAACTTATCTTATTCTCTCACTAAGTCAGAACAGTTCTGTACCTAATGAGAATTTACAAGCAATTGTATGGAAGGCAAGCTTGGTATAATTCACAACGGATATTCACTAAACCTTGCTTGGTTTAGTTCATTCATATAGCAGCTGAGTACTCAGTGAGAACCAGAGTTGCTACATTGTTAGTTATGGTATCTTAACTACTTCTCGGTGAAAGATGTCTTATTCTCTTTTCAAGTATTTCACAACAAAAATAGAGTAAATAAGCCCGGATGCTGCAGGGTCAAACTCCACTCGTACTTCAATTCAAGCCGGAGATGATTACAGTAACTTTTGTATTGTAAATATAACGAAAAAAAAATTATAAAGATATATATATATATATATATATATATATATATATATATATATATATAAATACATACGTACACACACACACGCATATATATATATATATATATATATATATATATATATATATATATATATATGTGTGCGTGTGTGTATGTGTGTATGTGTGTATGTAACGCATCAAAGGCAAACGGCTAACTTCAAAGCTTTCAAAAATTGGAAAGCCAGTAACCTCTACATTTTTCCTTTATTAGATTAATGGTCAAAAGTACTGCTGAAAGATCACAAACCAATGGAATATATCTGGACATGCCTTATCTTTTACGTTAACTTGAAAAGTTGATCCAATTATTGAAACAAATACTTCGTCTATCATCTTCAATAAAACTTGTAACAATGAAAGACTAACCCAAATACACATTTTCCAAAGCTATATGAACGCATATATACATAGACAGACAGAGAGACTGACAAACACACACACACACACACACACACACACACACACACACACACACACACACACATTTCATGAATTACATCTCAATGATGGGTTGAGATACGTCCTAAGTGATGTTATGGATCTAGGTTCATGAAGGGTCTCGGGTTTCCGGATTTCAGCATCCCTGTGGCAATGCATAACGATTTTCGATCGAAAAACTCTGTAGATGCTACCCGTTTCACTCCAAAATATGACGTTTCAAACAACTAATGGGATGCTGTTTCCGGTCTCTATCGGTGAACCAACAATTATTTTACACACACATGTATAATATATATATATATATAATACGTAATGTCTTGGTCTTGCAAAATAAGATTTGGTTGAAGACGACACACCTACCAAAAGACTGCCAGTGATCTATCCCCGATGGGTATATAGTGTGAGTATCAGTTGATTTGATTGGTAATATAGCGATACATGTTATAAGGAGACCCAAGCAAGTTGGACAGACAAGCAAGTTGAATGGATTGTTTCTATTGTTGCTTCCACGACTTGATGATTCCACTGCTAGCCTCATTTTGATTAGGAAGGAATGTGCCCGTTTTTCTAGGTTTGAGCCATATGTATTGTAGGCAAAGATGAAAGACGTTTTTTATCCCGATGCGTGACTTCTTCACTTCGAAAATCATGTATCTAATAGGCGTGCTGTAACGTGCAGTTGATAATAGCCTAATCAATATTTATGAGAAAGGACATTGAACAATATATATATATATATATATATATATATATATATATATATATATATATATATATATATATATATATATTACATTTCAAGTCTCTTCTATCAAAACTTTTCTTTAAGGGAAAATTGTATCCAAACCATATGGGGCTGTGTAGTACATTGAGAGTGAGGTTACTTGGTACATTATTCAGAAAAAAAGTGATACGCAAAAAAAGGGAAAGAAACAAAAGGAAAAGAGAAACTAACACCAATGATGAATCAACGTGGCCATCATATTCCTAAAACCTCTCTTTTTACTCAAATACAGTTTCCATTAATGTTGATATTGCTGTCTGTTTGGATATTTTGTATTCATCCATCATAACCACTTATTCATCAAGTTTGTTATTACAAGTAAGAGAAAAAACTTGCACAATCAAATTGTACCAACAATCCTCACTGCTTGGGTCAACTGACACACCTTTTCCCCAAGCGTTCAAACTGGCTTATACGACCCATACAAGGGAAGTCCCTCGGACTTTTGGTCCTATTCACATTCACATTGATTATTTTACTCCAAAGCTACACACAAGCGAAAAATGTACCATCTTGCCCGGTATCCCCCTCTCTCTACCTTTTTACACACACACACACATATATATATATATACATATGTATACATACATATATATATATATATATATATATATATATATATATATATATATATATATATATATATATATATATATGTCCCTGAGAGGCTATTATATCAATTATAAAGGTAGCAGACAATATTGTTCGGTATGGGTGACTGCAAGACTTAGTGTAAATTACGCAATTGCTATCATGCCGACAGAATCACTAATAATTAACCCAAACGAGTAGGCTGTAATTAAAGTAGTCTGCAATCTTTGTAATTGATGATGGATATCAATTAGTCTACTGGAGAATTCAATCCTTAACATACACTCCAAAGCCACTGTAACTCAGACATCATAAATTAATCAAAGTCGGTTGAGGTGGATTGTCCAGGTAACTCAATCTGTACGTCTTCTTGCTGTTCAGGAAATTATACACCTGCAGTCTGTAAATGAAATGGTATTTTTTTTTCAGAATAAAAATGTTCGAACCTCTACTCAAAAAACAAGAAAACAAAAACAAAATAATGAGGGAGAGTGTTGCATTATCAATGATGTTGCTTTGAGATATTGAAAGAGAAAGTGAAAGTATGTAAAAATGGATGCGGTTAGTCAATCAAAAGAAACCGTTGCATAACCAACTCTTTTTGCAGCATGCCGCATTGGAGGTTGACAAAAAAAAACTAAGTAAAGGAAGATCATTGAACGAATTACTTCTCACATCTTTTGTTGGGCAGAGATCACTAAAAATTCGAATTTTCCAACGAAACGTGGATGCTAAGGAACCCACTAGCACACGTTAGCATTGCAAATTGAACCACCAACTAGGGAATCATTTTTGGTGTGTGGGGTGGGGAAAAGGAATTTTTTCCTCTATATAATGATGCATATCCCTGAAAGGCTATCATATCAATCGACAATATTGTTTGGTATGGGGTGATGGGTTGAATGTTTAGATTTCCAACCAGATGAATCAAATGTTTGAATTTTCATTGATTTGGTTCGTCACCCAGCCAGCCAGCCAGCCAGCCGCAACTTATAGATTGAAGATAGATAGCTATTTTGATACTTTGGGTGACAGTTTTGCCCGACGGTTTCAATTATAAGAGAAATTCATACGTCAGCTGTGAGAGATACGCCTTCTTTTCATCTTTAATTCATCAGAGGAAACGAGAAATAGAGAGACAAAGGAAGAGACACTGATAACAAAATTGGCATGAAATAGGTTTAGCTTGATATGGCACAAGGCCAGGAGCGCACGGCTCCCAGTGAGCATCTGAATTCGCAAAACAGTCGTAATAGTCTACTAGGCAATCTCACCAAACAATTACCACACCGTGAGACGCTCCCAAGTATTTGTGTACAGATCTATCCTACTATTCTATAGTGCAGCATGCAAATATTCTGTCTGCCACAACTTCCACATTCATTATAAGTTGATTCGTCGAAGCAATGGTCGATCAATGGAGAGAGAGACTGTTTTGCTGAACAGATTCTCTCCGTTCCTTTCTTCATATTTGTTACGTTACGAAACTAAAAGTTTGCAAAAAATCTGGTTTAACATTCGATCTAGCTGAACTGATATTTTTCCCCACAATAAATGAAACAAATAGAAACATTAGTTATTCTATCGAAAATATTTGACATCTAAAAAACTGCCGGTACTTTCAGAAACTTTTATTCGATCCCATTGATCCTAAAAAGAAGAGTATATAACCAATGCATTCTCTCGATAGTCATTTATGGAGCTGAAACATGGAACACAACCAAGAGACTGACCCTCAAACGGAGAAACATGCAAAACACGCATTGGAGAATCATGCTCAACTTTACATGGAGAGATCACAAGACAGCACAGTATATAATGAAAGAAAACAGGAGTCCGATACATCATAGAAACTATTAGAAAAATTGAATGGCAATGGGCTGATCATGTTACAAGAATGCAGACAACCAATTGACATCACGTTTCACGACATGGATCCCCAGGGATCACATGTGGAACTGAGGCCGACAGAATTCGAGATGGAGAGATGAACTAGACAAATTTAAAATATACTGGCCCCGCAACGCCCATGATAGAGAAAATGTGGTGGATCTTGGGGAAGGTATATGTCCAACGACCGACGTTAAAAGACTGATGATCATCATGTGGATACTTTCTGGACTTGATTCCCACGCCATCTTATATTCTGTCAGACAGTTTCGCATATCGGGATCAACGTTGTGAGCTGAGATGTCCAGCGGTTGTCTGCTATTCTTGCAACATGATAGAGAGATCTGATTAATCTTGAAGAGGGTCTATGTCTAACAACGGAAGCTAAAAGGCTGTTGTTAATGATGATGATTGTAAGATTTGCCTGAAGTTTTTGATTCAAAACGTTTTTTTTTCTTGCAAAGAAGATATAGTGGGAATGACTAAAAAATTCCCACCAGAGAAAACAACTGAAACATTCCCACCAATCATTGAAAATAGGTATGTCTTGTTAGTCACTCTATAGAAACTGTTATCTGGGCGACGTCGTTTGGCATCATGCTTTGTCAAGGGCGATGAATTGAAAACTCCGAAATGACTTAATCAATGAATAGATTACTCATCTCACCTTTTTAGGGATAGTGATCACTAAAAAAATGTCCGCATTAAAAAAAAAGTGAACACGCACAGCACAAAATAAAGAACTAATTTAGCATAGAATTATATTGTAAATTGACCACCACTGGAAGCTTATTTCGGGAAATATTGTTATAAAAGCATTAAAGAACATTTCTTATTCAAGACATAATAGGAAGTAAATAGACTTTCAGCCTCGTACCGCTATTGGTACGGCCTTTTCGCGTGATACATTTAAACACACGTAGCCAGCCAGCTAAACTCACTTGAAAACGGAAGAAACCTATGTTGAGGTTGACAGTTTTGTTTGATGGTTCTGAATAGAGGAATGTAAAGTACTTTTGAAGATGAGTGTTTCAAAGATAAAGACTTTTTTTTTTCAAAATATTTTCTCTATCTAAAATGAAATATAAAAATGTTACACATTTAGACAAGCCAGAAAAAGTCTGCCCATCCGTCTGAAGATGCAGACGTTGATATTAAGGATAAATGAAAATCGTTGAAGACCCGACCAGAGGCCAATGTTATTTTGTTTTATTGATATCTTTTCTATTCGCTTTGTATTTTTTCCATTATTTGTTTTACATTTACAGTCTGGGAATGTATGGAAAAAAATTTGATTTGGAACTTTCTCCTGAATTCACATTATATAGAACGTGGAAGTTCTTATGTGTCTGAATAAAAATAAAAGTAAGCTGTTATACAGCTTTCTTTTATTCTGAACCTTGGAATATTCTTTTTGAATCTCATGGATTTCTGCTACGGTAACACCTGAGGAAATTTAAAATAAAAAAAAATCAGTTTTGAAATTCAATTTAAGTTTTATGAAACATCTACAACTACAAGCAGTAATTTACGTGCAATACATCCAAAGCAAAATACTCGGGTATGATTGAATACGATTTGAATCATTATGGCTGACAGAGATTCGAGATGTTTTTCTTATGTCTGTCGGGGACCTTTAGGTGACTAACGAAGCCTTTGTCATTTGTTGGGGTTGCTGGAGAAAGTATGGTTGCTGGAGGGGGGAGTCTCGCCTTGCAGCACTGCTTACTAACCTCTGCTTTTGTCCAGCGGTTGGTTTTGGAGCCATATTCTACTAAAAATCTTCTTATTTGTGATGAGGTCGCTTCAACACACTTTCAGGGTAGTTCAGAAATTATTGGAAGCACTTAAGAAAGCGTAAATGATGCTGGTGTGCGATTCAGGTTTGGCATCATACAGGAGGTTGGTTTTTCATTTTTTTTGACTTTCTTGAGGTTCATACTAACCCAGACACAGTTTTTCGGTTTTACCAAACGCTTTTTTTGTCTTACCCGGTCTATTTTCTATCTCTTTGTGCAGCCTGGTGTCAGAGAATATTACGCAAGCTAGGTGAGGGAAGTCCAGAAAAAACTTGGGACGTGGTTGGGCCGATGACAAGAAGGCGCTTAGTACTTTTGTTTTTGTGTGGGTTGGTGTACAATGTGAGGGGGCTGGGAAAGAAGAAAACGCTTGGCTGACGCTCCTGACACTGGCTGGAGTAGCCTCTTTTCAACTAGATCTGGCCAATGTTTTCCAAATTCATTGAATAAAAATCTACAATCGCCGTCAATGGGTTTTACTCAACATTCAGTTTGACTTCCATTACTCTTATTGATGATTTTATTCATTTTTAATGTTGAATTTAATATTTATCGTCAACAATGTATCTCCTCAAAAAAAAGTTTTCTAAATCAAGTTTTTTTTACTTATGTCAAAAACGAATTCGAGAAAAATAAGAATTTTTTGAAAGCCTTCAACCTATACAAAAAGCAGGCCTGCACAGGTATGCCTGGGAGTGTGTGTGAAACTGCCATGGAACCGCACAACCTGCCAGCTACACTAGTAAATACACCCAAACTATGTATAAATATTTATAGTAAAAGTTTAAAAGATCCGACGAGAAAATGAATTTTCAAAAAAAGGTTATTCTGAAAATGTATCAAATTTGAGTATTTCTTTTATCTTCCAATTGTTTATATTACACCACGTGTTTTTGCCTTCATGAGCCTCTTCAGGTGTTTCTCTCTTTTGTATTTTCACTTGAATAAACTCGTATGATTTAATTCCATATATGTATATATGTATATATGTATATATATATATATATATATATATATATATATATATATATATATATATATATATATATATATATATATATATATATATATATATATATATATATATATATATAAAATGGCACTTTTTGTGAATTGTGGTTTTATTACTTTGAGGGATCATGTGATTTATTTTGAATTTTCAGTTTTGTATATCCGTTTAAAGGTTGGAAAAGGGGCATCTGTTATACAATGAAGTATTTTATTGCATCTTTTTCGGTTGATAGGAGTTTTATGTTTATTTATTTTGACCATTGTTGTGTAGGGGGGATGGGCCTGGTTGGTCAGCCTTCTTATCACCTTGGATGATTATGATTCAGTCTTGATGTATGTATTTTTCAATTTTGGCACCTTAAAAAGAAAAATATTTTTGATAGAGTCTCAAAACTTATTGATAAATCTCTGAATAAAAATATTGAATAAAAAAATATCGAATAAAAACAATTTTGTATAGTCTGTTTAACAAAGGTTTGTATTTGTCTATTGAATTCTGTTCTTCAATCCCTAGCACACTATAATCATCTGTTTGGAAGACTGACATTATTTTTACGTGTCCATTACTACATTTGAAGATGTGTTTTGAAACATAAATTCATGTTTTCAGGGATATTGATATTGCTTCTGTTGAAGAGATGTTTGATTATTTGATGATTGTTTACAGCCTATATAATTCTCATCTTAATTTGTACACTTAATTATATATATATATATATATATATATATATATATATATATATATTTATATAACATTGGAATTGCGTGTTAGTTTTCTCTTTATTTCAAAAAGTCGGTTGAGTACTTGGATGAAAAAAAGGATTTTCCTTCAATAAGTATATTGCATATTTAAGATTTTTTTGTTCCATTCTGTAAGTCTTTTTACAGTAAAATTTCAAAAATCAGCCGATGTTAGAATTTGTTTTGAATTTTTAGGTTGGCATTCACTGTTATTTGCTTTGATCCATTATGTAATGCTTTTTATTCATCTGATCATTCCTTTTGAGTTGAGTTAAATTCTGATGTATTTTAAGGTATAATTCTGGCTTGCAGATACATATGTCAGAGGTTGGTCACTGTTATATTGAAGGGGGATTACTTTAATCCATTTAGCTAGTTCTATCCCCTTGTTGATCAAAAATATGTGATAAAGGGTTTGACGTAATTCATCATAAAACGCGATTTCTTTACAGCTATATCAAATTGTGAAGTTTATATTTTGATCTAAGTTTTACATCATGGAAAAGACATTGATGTTGTCCTATGAATATTTTCTGATGATAAAACTATCATTTGATAATTCCCCCCATGATTTCACAGAATCATTTTTCACTTTGTTCATGCATTTTAACCTTATATTTTCATATGAAGTTTTCATCGAAGAATGCCAAAGTAGAGGTGGCTTATGTTGGTGCCAAATTTGTTCCAATGCCAGTTCCCCCAAATTTGAATATAATTGTTAATATCAAATTGAAACGAATCGTTTTTTTTTAATAATTAAAGCTATGCTATCCATAGTGGATTCTTCATTAAATCTTTGCTGTTGTATGTCTGAATGTTTTTGAATCCGATATGAAATGGTCTGTTTGCCTTGATCATGAAGTATGTTACCATATTAACTAGTATCGTCGAATGTTGTCAAACGTGTTTTGGGATCAGTTTGGTTGGGTATGAAGTTTAGGAAATGGATGTTGTCCTAGATGAACCTTTTCAGTCTTGTAGGGATGGTTGCAGTAGTACGTCAGTTAAATTGCTTGATCTATTTGTTAGGTAGGCTGGTACTATTATTATTGGTCTCAATTTTTAGGTCTTTAGCGTTTGGTATTTCGATGTAATCAAGGACTTCACGGTTTAAATTTCGATAGATTCTACTTTTGTGTCTGTACTGCATTTCGATTTCTTCTGACTCGTGGAATTTTATAAACTGTAAAAAATGCTGGTTTCAGAATCGAAATTTATCAAATAATCTTTTCCTTTTCCTGGTTATTTTTTTTAGCCTACGTACATTTTTTGGTACATAACCTGTTAATTTGAGATAATATCCATGTTTTTTCTTCTTGAATTTTAGTCAGATAATATTTTATGTTCACGATAACTACCACACCTCCTCCTTCCACTTTTCTTATGATATTCTTATTATTTTTGGATATATTTCAAAACTTTTTTCTATCCAAATGAGAGATTATTGCGTACAGTCAAGTATTTTCTTGTAATTCTAGATGCCATAGTTTTTCTTTTTGAATAGGTGTCTACGTCCTTGTTTTTCCTTTAATCCGGACGTAATTGAGATCTTTATTTTTTTTACTAAGAATCATCTCTTCTATCTGAATCAAGTGACTTTTCAATTCAGATTTACATTCGAATTCTCCCAAATCTCCTTTTAATTCCATAAAATTACTTTTGAAGGTTTAGGCTATACTTAAACCCCAAGCTCATTAATTTATACGATGATAAGGTGACTATTTATCTATTTTTTTTTTTTTGGTAACTGAGCCTAATTCTCTTATCTGAGTTGTCTTTCCTATAAGATATTTTTTGTACATTTTGTTGTCTCTGGAATGTTCTGTTGCAGAAGCATTAACCGATGTAAAGTTTATTATCCGTTGTTTGTCGTTTTACGGTCTTGTAGTATCTGTATCAATTTTCGTATCCGTCATGATATACATCAGCGTATGATTTGGAATAGTTTTTCTATGTCCTGTCGTATGGTATTGTGTTGATTTTTACGGATATTGTTTCTATGTAAGATATTTTCATGCCGAGTGTGTGTCCTAATGGATCTGTTTGTGTGGTATTTTGTAAAATGGCCGATTCGTTTGCCGTTGATATGCTGGTTACTTCGTCTATTATCTGGTCATGAGGATTTATTCTCTTTACTCTGATGTCGTTTTACCTGTTCAAATTGTTTGTCTCTTTGTTCCTTTTTTTTTCAGGGCCTATTTTGTTCATCTACCACGCTTTCTTCATTAATTAATTTCTATGGATTTCTTGTATTTTTCGCGTCTCCATTCCTCAGAAAAGGATGGTTGTCTTTCTTTGTATATAAATATATATGTGTGAAATAATGGATTTTATTATTTGTCATTTATATTTCTCTATAAGTTTTAAGTATAAAAAAATAGACTCTCCTTTCCCCGATAATGTCCCAAGCAGGGATCGGAAAAAATCGAATCATTCAACTGAAGAAATACCAAAGGCTCAGAGACAAATGTGTCCATGTAGCAAATCCATTGTCACACCGTATTTAAAGTTCTACTTCAACTAAAAAAACCCACCACACATTGGATTCTGAATTAATGATTTGTAATCTGGTGTGCGTATATATATATATATATATATATATATATATATATATATATATATATATATATATATATATATATATATATATATATATATATATATAGATAGATAGATAGATAGATAGATAGATATAGATATAGATATAGATAGATAGATAGATAGATAGATAGATAGATACACACTATAATTGTCTGCATTGAATAAAATAAATAGAGCCGAGATAAACCGTAAATAAGCCAAATGAAAATTGAGAGTCATTGTGGTCATTTGGGCCTTGGCATTACCGATGGCTGTTTAACTCAATGGTAAGAGCAACGCTATGTTGTCGCAGCTACCCTCTTGATTGCAGGTTCGATCCCTGCAGCAGCACAATTTTCTTTAATTGTTTATTCTGTTTACGTTGTGTTGGATAAATGATAAATTCACCGTGTAATGACGGGAGATAGTTTCAGTATACTGTAACGTATTTATAATATATATATATATATATATATATATATACATACATATACTCATATTGCACGATGCATATCTATTTTTCAACATGATATCTCTCTTTGCCAGTACTTTTAATTCGGTTATGGATCTCAATAAACATCGGAAAATATTTCAGATCAAAATCCAGCTGATAACTACGCCTCTATGGCTACGGACTTATTGATGAGCTGCTTAACATAAAACTATAAGTAAAACATAAACAGCGAGATAAGTCGTGCTGCTTTGTTTTGCTTTCATTAAACTGTTCTGAAAAAAAAATTCTCTCCAAGCTGTAGCTATATACATGTTCACATAGATGTGCATATGTAAACACATGCACTCACACACACAAGTATAGATATGGAATAAATTTGGAAAAGCTAAGTAAAAGTCCTGAATATATTTCACTATAATTTTTCCCCTTAGATATTGCCGAATTATTTTCGTTAAAATATTTTGCTTCTATCTCTTTTTCTTAATTATACGTTCATTGTGTGGTCCCTAAACTGACGTACTTGGAACGAAATGAAGATTGTTAGTGCCATTCTCTTCGAGAAAAACAAATTGGAACGAACTTTTATGACAAAAGTTTTAAAGTACAAAAATGTGAAATGCATACAAACAATTTTGCTCTCAACCTTTTGACAGTTAGTGATCAATCATCATTCAGACTGCTTGTCAAATGAAGTATGGTCATTATAAATTATTCATGGCTTCATCTTTTCAGTTATAACCTATTATTAAAACACACGTATAGAAAACCCAGTAGGCGTATGAGGAGACGAAGAGGAAATCATATTAAATCGCAGGAATCAGAGATCACAGAAAAAAACAAGCCTGGTTGCAGCAGAACCAAACTCCTCTCTAACTGCAACTTTTACTGCAACTTTTGTATGGCATAATCATCAGGTTTTTTTTATCCATCTCGTATCTTGCCAGCATCAGTTCCGTATTTGATCTTGGGATCCATGTTATGGGTCATGATGTCCATCGATTGAGCAGCTAATTGCTATTTAGGTTTACCTAATCGTTTCTATGATGTTTCGGAATCCTGTTGATTCACTTGAATACTGTGCTGTCTTGTGGTGTCTCGATTTTATGTTGAGCATGATTTTCCCATGAGCACGTTTCATGGTTCTCAGTTTAGGCTTCGTGTTCAAGCTCCATCGGTAACGATAAGGAGGATGCATTGGTTGCATACTCTCCTTTTTAAAACTAATGGGATTTTCATCGGAGATTTGTTGCCCTAAGTGGATATATCGGTTTACCTTTTTCTTAGCTTAGTGTTTTGATCGTTGAGCATCTTTTTTTTTGACTTGTTTCTTGTGAATGGCCTTGGTTTTGCTCAATTCTATGTGAACGCCAACTGTCTGGCTATTTATGTTCTGTTTTCTATCATTAGTTGGAGATCTTGAAGGTTCTCTGCAAAAAGATGTAGTCGTCTGCAAATTTGCCGTTTATTCTGATTAGAGAAATCAAATAGCAATGGGATAGTCATGTTGCTAGAATGTCAGAAAACAGCTGGACATTACTACTCACAAAGGGTATCTCCAGAGATCATATGCAAACCATTTGCCGACGGAAAATAAGAAGGCGTGACAAATTCAGAATGAAAGGAAAGTTCTGGCGAATCTTGGGGAATGGTCCATGTCCAACAACCGGCGCTGAAAGGCTGCTGCTGCTTCTGATGATGAGACAAAGATGACATATCTAGTGATTTCTTGATTATAAATCTTATAGATTTGTTTGAAAAATTACCATCATTCAGTATTTCTGTCTGATTCTTTTAGATGAGGGAATATCATTCTGTAATTTTTTGCGGACTTTTGTCCTTGTTCTGTTTTTTTTTTTAATGCAAAGTTTTGGCTGTTGTACCCTACGGTCACCTTCAAGTGATGAATAGGTTCATGGCTGTTGTAGGCTAGCACAATTGACGATGTCCGCTGAGGTTGCTTTTGCACCCCGAAAGGTGTCCCTCAAAGTATCAACTCCTGACAAACACCAGTTGCAGCTGACAACCATGGAAAAAAAGAAAAAGAATCACCCATACCTGATATTGGACAATGGAATGCAAACGTTTCCATGCAACTGACAAGTTGGACGTTCCCTGACGAGACAGTAGAAAAAAAATGCAGCAATTCGTCACCTGAACACAACAGAAATTTATGAAAGGAGAATGATTTTTTGAAAAATTGTTTATAATGTACTATGAAGACAGTCGTAGGGTACAATGTTGGGTTGATAAAATGAACCAAAATGCGGACTAAAGTTCGGAAAGAAAACACTAAATGATGCAGACTTTTGTCTTGTTCAGACGATAATGTCAGGAATTTAAATCAGTCTTTGCTCAGTTTTAGCTCATAAAATGTAGAATGTGGTAACGCATTGTTGTTCTGTGTCCACTTGTGTACAGAAAAAAGCGTTAGAAGTGTCCTTACCCGCGCGTGTGCCTTTCGAGGAGCTTGTCTTCTAATCTTGGCATCTGATCGGTGTGAAGTTTATTAACACTGACGGAGGGCAGGGGGGAAAAATTCATATTTGGACGGACCATTATAAACCGAGGGAGACGGATATTTTGTGTACATCGTATTTGCACAGTCAAGTCGGGTATGAGAAAAAGGTGACATCAGCAGTTCATGGAAGGTTTTTGTCTATAGATCTTTTCACTTCACACCTGAAATCTTCAGAGGATACAACGCATCCTTTGTAGAATATATACTCTGGAGACTCTTGGGACTGAACAACAACTCAACAGTACAATAAAAACCACCGAGAATCCTTAATACGCTTTCATTTCACCGAAGGTTTCGATTTTTCTAATGCAATGTTGTAGCACAACACTTTTTGACTTTTAAAGTCAGGCTAAGTTAGCAAGTCTGGATGAAAGAACCAAGGGAGTATATTTTGATGTTAGCAGAACATGCCAGTGATAGACTTGGCACTGAATAAATTTCTAGTGAAGAAGGCTGCAGAGATAAGTGGTCTTAAGCAAGGGATTGGAACGCACAAATAAAATACGATTAAAAAACATAAAAAAAGTATGGATACGTCACCGTCCAAAAATAGGTGTACATTCACGAAAGAAATGACTTTGTCGACTAAGTTTCGATGCAATAGAGTTTGATCATAAAGGATACATGATGATATCTGATTTTAATGTGTAACGCTTCACCAGAAACAGCACATAAAGCTACGTTTGGTTTAAGTGGAAATGAATTTAAAAAAAAATCTGTTAGCGTTGTATCCATTAATGGCTGACTTAGTTTGTAGATGTTTGTGTATGTATGTATGTATATGTGAAGATTGAGAGAGTGAGAGAGAATAAGTAACAATTCTTTGAACCTTTTTCTCATCACTTGTCACAGAAACACGTGATCTACATTGTCTTTCAGCAACGAATGTTTAAGAGATGTCTTATATCTGAATCGATGAAAGAACAATATCTTATTTCACGCTTTTGGAAATCAATCAGCTTTCGCTTAATCGAATTTGCGATTCCGGGAAATTGAGACTTAGTGTTGACCTCGGCGGGAACTTTTATGTACTTTTCGTCGGAAATTCAATTTCACTGATCGCAATCAGCAGAAAATTCGGATTGAATCGATCGAACACCATTAAAACATCGTTGTTACTTGATTAGGACAAGTGTATCAAGGGATACACAAGTAAATCGTAAATAAGAAGTATCTGAGCAACAGAAAGTGTTATTATTATTATTATTATCATCATCATCATCATCATTATTATTATTATTATTATTATTATTATTATTATTATTATTATTATTATTATTATTATTATTATTATTATTATTATTATTATTATTATCAGAAATCCAGCGTATCAATATAATAATTTAGGCTTCATAATTTGAGGCTTTTTTCAAACTATCAGAATTTTTTTACAAACAGGATGTTTTTTTTTCAAAATTTCATTTTATCAATTACCTGTTTGAAGGCCATGTCATTGTTAACTCTTGAAAGTGCCAAAAAGTTCCTCTTTACTCGTGACCCCACTCGCCAAAGAAAAGTGTTGTTCGTCACTTTTGACCCCAGCTGGAAAAAAATTTGATTGAAATATGAGATCAGGTAAAAAATAGCTTTGAAGTGTGTTATTAGAAAATAAGGTCAGGAAAAGAAAACAACTGGTGTGATCAGAATAGACGATCTCTTGAAAATTCATAACAATTGACAAACATTTCATTGCAGACGAATAAATGTTTGACTAGAAGATGACATATTAGAGAGGAAAATATATATCTTGCATCTGATCATCTAATTACATATGATATAAAAACTGCCATTCACAAGGACAGGGAGATGACAGCCTTTTCGTGTTAATCGAGAAGAGATTTTCGGTTATTTTCATCTACGAAGGTGGTCCACGCGTAGTTATACCCCAGTACAAGCACCTACTGTGATATATTCAGTTCTTGGTATAGTCTATTGTCAAATAAAGCTCAATTATACGTCATCGTTGAAAAAGTCTGGAAAGAATTCCTTACTGTTCCATAAAACTATGATAAACTTTCTTTTATTTTAGTTTTTTCGTTAGTTCACTGATTTTCCAGTCACGGTATAGGCTCAGATAGAACGTACAGTTAATTCTCATAGGACAAAACATGAAGTCGTCTTATTTGCTGCTGCTATTGTTGAATGCGTTTCAAAGAGACGCTTTCGATAAAAAGAAATATTACTTAACTGATCACCGAAACGACATCGATCGAATTTGAGTTGTATACACAAGCTGAACCAATGATTATCCGTTCCCATCTTTTTTAAATCCGACTCTGTGAGACCTACTCAAGCCAAACACATACAGCTTTAACGAAAAAATATCACAATTATATTCACATAGGTTTGAATTTGATTGTACAAGCCAATTGTAGTGAAATAGGCTTTAGGCTATCAGGACTCGTTTGAGCTAAAATATTCAACTATTATTACAATCCAAGAAATGGGATATTACTTTCGGAACAGTATTATTCAAACAATACAGGAAAATATGTTATCAGATACATTTTTCCTCACACAATTCATCAAATAAGAAAGTTTTTTTAATATCATATTCTTATGGGAAAGTTGCTTTTACTGAAAAAAATATCCCATCGGAAGAGACAAACGGATAGATGTGATCCCGTAGTTTGACAGGGATTCTGAAAACACATCATTGGTGTTTCCCATCGGATGCCAATATCAAAAGTTTGTTTACGTATAACACTACGACAACCGACATAGAGCTGGCAATGGGAGAAGGTATAGTAAAGTCAAATTGAGGTCAGCTCTCAAGAGAGATTGTCCGTATACCTTGTAGATGATCACTGCAAAGATTGTCTCACTTGTAATTGAAGTCGTTTGAAGTCAAAGGGCAAGGTTGGTGAAATTATAAGAATCCTGGGAAGTAATACATTACCATTTTGCTCACCCAAGTGTACTACTGGGATGTTCAATGGCCTTGAAAATTAGCAACACCTATCCTATCTTGTCTTTCTTATCTCTATGTATTAAATTACCCCAAATAATGCAATAGAGATAATAAATACCACAAAATAATTCGACTGATGAATTTGGGGGTCAGATTTTAAATCATCATCCTACCATTTCTGGTAATTTTTTGTACTTCACAACAAACTTAAATTCTTGCCACATTTTGTTTGTCTAGAAATTACATGATGTGATTCATCGACCTATATATCCCTCCCCCTGTCTGTCTGTCTGTCTGTCTCTCTTTATATATATATTCAAAAGGGGTAAACTCAAAAAATGTATCAAATTAGAGTATTGTTATTTAAAAAAAAATTTTTTTTTTTATAACAAAACTCAAATTGAATTCATTTTCGAATTACCGTCTCTTTGAGATATTTATTTTCTCGTTGGATCTTTTCAAGTTTTGACTTGATATATACATATATATATATATATATATATATATATATATATATATATATATATATATATATATATATATATACATATACATATACATATACATATACATATATATATATATATATATATATATATATATATATATATGTGTGTGTGTGTGTGTGTGTGTGTGTGTGTGTGTGTGAAAGACTTTGAGCAACCAAAAAGTTTTGGCTTCTTTGCTTTCAAATACGCAGACGTAATTCTACAATGTGTGGGAATCCCAATGATTCGACTCAGGTTTCTTCAGTTTTTAAGCTGGTTTGGTTTGCTATCTATGTATGTATCATAGGCAGCTCCGATTGTCTTTTGAAAATTCAGTTTTTTTTTGTGATTACTACCATATAGAAGGCGAAAAATTAACCCATTCATTGATCCCCCCTTTTTCTATTTTTTTTATTGATCACTAGACTATTGCATTGTTTTTTCTACGCTTTTTGCGTTTCAGGTTTACAATTTTTTTGCAGTAATAAAATTGTTGACAACCCAACAATATCAATGATCTGTATTGGAGGGAAAAGCTTTTACCTGTCAAGATTCTCACATAACCCCTGGACAGTTTATGAATAATTGAGGGAAACTATCAGAAAAAAAAGAAGTGTAATATAAAGATATTTAAAAAGTTTTGACTTCCCTCGTTTAAAGATGATTAATGCATTCTGAAAGTATTTGTTTACTCGACAAGGTGCCTGGAATGGTCTGACCAGCCGTTTGCACAGATCATATCAGTTATTGGTTGGTAGACTGACTCAATCATTCCAAGTGGCCTCCTGCTCGGAATCAAAGAGCAAGAGGACAATGGAGTTGTCTACGAGTGGAGATAAATTCATTTAAAATGCAAATAATTAGATAATGATTTGTGACTTGGCTATGTGTTTGGCTAAGAATAAGCTATTATCGTAAACTTACAAGGATAAACAATTATAACAGTAAATATTGGAAGAAGAAGAAGAAGGAGGAGGAAAAAGAAGAATTAGAGAAAAGATGCAGATGAGGAGGAGATAAGGAAAGAGGGAAATAAAAAAAATTAATTGTGTTGGCTGATATATATATATATATATATATATATATATATATATATATATATATATATATATATATATATATACATATATATATATATATATATATATATATAATTAATGGAAAAGGGAAGAAATCAATCGACAAAGCAAAGAAAAAAAGACAATTCTAAAAAAAAAGTTAAAAAATAGCGAAACATAAACTACGCTAAGTTTCAGCATTATAAATGTATATAAATCCCTGTTCGTAGAACTCTGCAGTCTTCGTCGTTATTTGATATCAACCTTTGTTTTTCTATGGTCAATACAAACACGCACTAAGTTTGTTGGCAAATATTTTCTGTTGTGATGGCGTCTTCCTAGCCTTGGCAAAGCGGACACGAAAGACAAACATATCCAGCCAGCCAGTAGTAGTAGAATGCACTCCCTGAGTAGTGAAAAAATCGCGTGAACAGTTTCAAGAAACACATACCAGTGAAAGGATCATATATTCTGGTCTGTAACTCAAACAGCAATATTAATTTCCTCACCTAATTGGTTTTTTATATAAAGTTAAGGCTATGCTGGTATGTCTCTCTGCATAGCTATTTTTCTCAATAGACCAAAACTTGCACCTCCATTTTTCCTAGGGTTCCCATTTCCGAAGAATGAAAAAACAAATTCTTTGGCTTGGGTTGATTATTTTAAGGTAATTTTTTTGTATACGCAGTCTCTTTGTGACTTAGGAATGAACATACTTTCGTTCGATTCGACTTTAGAAATAATTACTATAACTTAATGCTCGTGCTGAGAGGAGAATGGCATTCTTTTTATGGGGGATATTAAAATGTCTGGGTCGCATATTCTAAATAAAATTGGCCTATTCGTTGCTTTAGAAGACAAAAAACAAGACAGAACAAAATAAAGAAAAATGAAATTATCATCTTCATCTACGACAGAAATTATTTCTCGCTATTGTATCGATATATTCTCATGTTCTCAGCTCCATGCAGAAAAACATTCCCACACTGAAAATAATATTAACTTAGCTGCAAATTGCACGATACGATTATTGGATTTTACAAGAGCAAGTTTTTTTTCTATACTTGCTTTAATTATCTGTCAAGAATAAAATTGGCAGTAAATTTACCATAAACAGTGTTTGAACCCCAAAGCTGACTATGGCATCCAAAGCTTGAGTTGATATTTGAGCAATCGAAATTTTATACAGGGCCTGTAATAATGGTTATCTCGGTAGTTGGTATCTATTTCAACTATCACTGACAGACATTTTCACTGCTCAATGCTGACTCAGGTGTGATTACCAAACCTGGAATTATGTAGAAGATAGAGTCTGATGTATTTTACGAATACACTAGTGTTTGTAATGCTATTAAATTGGCTTGGAATTTGATATTGTGCTGTAAGTGCGTTTCCCACAGAACATTGGATGCAACTGGAACATTTGCAGTAGATTCAAGCAAATATAACGGTAACCTAAGAAGAAATTGGATTAAAACTTAGAATAATCCACCAAGAAACACAGACGGAGAAGCATCGGGAGAATTAAAAAAAATGTTGACTGATCTAATTGGGGAAAGTAAAAACGTAAGCTCGTGTGTGAAGAGAACCAAAACGAAAGTAAAGTTCAACTTTAAAGTGCCCCAAAGTACTATGAAAATAGAGGGTAGGGATCTAGAAGAGGTTGATGAGTACACTTACCTGCATCAGATACTGAAGCTGGAGAAAAAAAAAACACGAAAGCAAAATAAAAACGATGCATAGAAATCGGCTGGATAGTATTTGGTATGACCAGAGACATATTGAAGATAACCTTGCCTATTGTTCAAAGGGTAAAGTATCTAATGAATGCATAGTATTAGCTATGACTTGAATGGAAACTAAAGGAATGAGAACCACCTTCGAATCTCACAGAGAGACATGGAAAGAGCTATTCTAGGGATAACAGAGAGATGGAAAAAAATCAACATGATCGGAGGAAGGGCTAAAGTGAACAAAATTATACAATCGATTAGACAACAAAAATAGAGATGGACAGGATATGAAAATACATAGAGCAAGAAGCTAATCGATAGGTGTGCAAGGGACAGTAAACGTAGTAGGAAAACACCAGACACATGAGAGAGAGGTTGGAGGGAAAGTTTTATCGGTAAGATATTGCAAAGGTTAGCGCAATCGAAGTCGACGTGGAAAGGAGGTAAGATAGGTCTTTGTCCAATAGTGTACTTAAAGTAGATCATATATAGTCAAGAAAGCTTTACAGCTTTAAACACTGAACATAAAAAAGCTTTTTTAATAGATTTTTTCCGTCACTTTGATCACCCATTTTTCAATATCTGTCAATGCAACTCACGTGGTCTTCTGATGTCTTTTTTAGCCTGTTTCCCTTATATTTTGTTATTATTGTACAACATATAAATTGTCTCTTGTTGGGATCATCAGTTGTTCACCATGTAATCGTTCCGGTGGTTTTATAAACCAATCAGTCATATCAACATGGCACCCCAACAATGTTGATTAAACTCCACCTTCCTTCATTATATTGTTCATACTATACATGTAGTTTGTCAATCTAAACATAGTTTCATGTGTATCGTATGTTGATATTGTTTTATACGACATATTTATTTTTTGAAACAATGCTTACTTATGTAGGTTTCCCCGAATGTGTTTTTAACGATGAGGGATAAATAAGTATAACAACTGACATGACTCACCCTTCGTGTCATTTCTATTGAATGTTCACCCATTTGAATATAAAATCAGTTGTATCGGTTTTAATTCCAGACTGAAAGCAAACCAACTTATGATATCATCTTCAAGAATACTAATTACGCCGAAAATAACTTCTTCGATTCGATTCTCTTCGAACATATTCAACTGAAAAAACTTGACAATTTTTTCCACTAACCATAAAGTTCATTTTTCCACGTTGTATAACAACAACCTTCAATCGAATATTTTTTTTAAGCACTTTGAATTATCCAAAAAAGTATTCTTATATACACGATTGGAACGAAACCATTTTCTAGCGGGTAGTAACAGCTCAATGGGCGATTCCATTGATATAGTTAGACAATTTGTTAAATGGTATTCCATATTCAATCCCCCACCCAACCCAACTACCTATCAGTCAGACAAATCAACTAGAGCCAAATGTTTTCCCTTTACCCTGGTCCCAGTTAATACAATGATCTTTCACACTGACAGGGACTGATTCCATCTCTTTTGGTTGACTAATTCCCTTAATGATAGAACAATTTTATATATTTTGATCTACGTTATTCATCTATTCTATTTTTATATTTTCCTTAACGTATTCTTTATTTTTCGGTATTATTTCACTATGGGCGAGCTGATAAGTCATGAGTCCTGTATAAACTAGGTAAAACCTAAAGATTAACGAGCTCGTTTTATAT
>OY735202.1:25517267-25592267 GCA_963457665.1 Thysanoteuthis rhombus
CAGAGGAATATGTTGAGTAAAAGGAAGATTGGCCAATTGAAACGAAGGAATTGCTTTTCGTCTGTCCACCCGAGTTGGTTTATGAGAAGACTTGATCAATCAATAAAGCTTTTACGTCGCAATCAAGTGGGTTTTCTTTTTAAGTAAGGAGAATTGTGCGTGAGACCGAACAAAAACTGTTGCATTATGGGAAATAGCCTGAACGCATAAAATTCTTTTTCTGTCTCTTTCTGATGAATCGATTTTGTGGTTGGCGCCTAAGATTTGACCTGAGGGGAAAATTGATTGCGAAGGAAGGACATCTTGGACTGCAACGCTTATCTTTTGTTTTTATTATATTTGGTTATTATTCTGCACGATGGAAATAATTCGACGAATTCACAAGAGGAGATTACTTGTGAACACGTCCATACTTTTTGTATGCGGATGGCTTGAATGCTACTTTTCAACTATTGCTAGTGAGTTCAATCCTCAGTTAGTGAACTAAAATTGAGTCATTTTGCTACACTTGGCTGAATTTAGCTTTCTTCTGACTATTTAGCAAAATCACTAAGCTGATACATTGACATAAGACAATAATTGTGGTCACGATGTTTTCGGGACAATCTGTGGGCGTATTACCATCCACACATCTTTCGAACCTGCGCTGCCTCCCCATACATGTTGAGAGATCAAAAAATGTAATATCTTTCATTTTCAGGTAAAAAATTGTACTCACACGATAGGATCATAATCGTCTTGGGTGACGAATTCTTTCATTTATAGTGTATTCCTTGGAGATGTCACACCCAAGCTACTATTAGTTTAATCACACAAGTCTCTAACAAGTTCAAAATATCAACAAATTCCTCGAAGTTTCCATCAAATTGACCCTGGAATCATTGTTTTATGGTTGGATATCCACTGAAATGTTGAAATATATGAATGAAAGATTTTAGTCAAAAACTGCTACATCAACTTGATATTTAGTCCAATGTTAATGTGCTTTTTAAAAAGGCATTTTCTTTTGTCTAATCCAAATCCCTGTACATTTACAATGAAAATTCAAAGCCCTAAAGATATGTTCAGGGAATCAATCGTCCATATAACCATATTTGAGCTGATAAAAATTTCTATCGGTCATGAAATATTAGCGTCAGCAATCTGATATATTTCGTTACGTAGTTTTTTTTGTTTTTTCACGATCCTTGTTTTTTGTTAGTTCCTTCCTTAACAACGCTTTGGGTGATCAGTCTACACTTTTCTATTAGTAACTAAGGTATACAAAGGATCACATTAGTTTTATTTTGTTGATAACTTGGTCATTGTTACTCTGAGTGGTGTCTTTTTACTGAAAAACTGATGACCTATGGAATAAACAGGAGGACTTTGCCCTTTTGAAACCAAAGTTCATATGCAGAATCTCATTGAAAAATAGGAAAACTGAAATATTCAGCACATACAGTGTCATTAAATAACCCCAGTTTGATACGGTAGCGTGAGAATAAGTATCATACTGAATCGTTATTTAGAAAGTGTCGAAAATTTCGTCTGAAGAGAAAGACAGAAGTGTAACATTAGCTAAAAATGCTCAGTTTTATTTCGGGATTCACTTGTTTAGACGTTGTGAACAAAAGACCAAATATAGTTGACCACACCTGGAGGAAAAAATAGAGAAAACACACCTCTGGAAATAAGTTACCCTGATATTGACCTACCCACCACACACTGGAGTTTACTAAGGTTAACGGAAGTTAACTGATTGAGTTAACTGAGAGAGCCCAATTAGCAGGAAAAGGCAAAATAGAGATCAAATGTCAAAAAAAAAACGTTACTTCACGAAAAAAGAATTTCAACAATAAGATATGACTCGTAGAATCAAAATGCCAAGTTATGAGCAAAACTTTTTAAAGACCATCGTTCGTGAGAAACAAAAACAAAGATGAGGATATTAGTCGGAAAATCACCGAATATATATCATTAATTTTAATTTATTGGTTTTTTCTGTTCTTTTCATCTATAAGACAAATTCACGTCAGGAGAAATTTTCGTCAAACCTTCCATCCAGCATCGCAACTGGCTGCCTTCATTTTTATCACAGGCTAATTCAAGCGATGCGAATCTCGAGGTTTTCATTAAGTCTGTTCATGTTTTTGGACATTTTCACTCACTTTTTGATTTATTTTTTATAAAGAAATATCCTATTTCTTCTCTTTTTTGTTCTCCACATTCATTCAATTATTCCCTTCCTGTTTTTATTGCAACCATTCTTTTCCCCGCTTCATCTTTAATTCTACTTCCTGTTTACCCCGCCCCGAGTTCATGGTTGTCGACATCATTTCCTTCTTCTGGTTCATCATAACCTGATCGTCGTCTTCATCCCCTCTTTCTACCATGCTCCCCGTTCGACGTCGTCGTCGGCTCCCTTTCTTCCTCTTCTTTCTCCTTCTTGTTCCTCCTCCTTGTTCACTTACTGTTTTTCTAGTTCATCATCATCATCATCATCATCGCCATTATCTTCTCCTGATTCTAATTCTTTTCATTCTATTCCCTTGTTCTGTTATTATATTCTCCTATTCTTCTTTCTAATTTCTTCCAGTCCTTCAATTCATTCCCGATTTCTTCCTCTACTTCATTGTCATTGTCATAATTATCCCTTTTTACGAATGTTCTTTGTCCATTTCATCCAAGATAATTCTTTTTTCGTTCCTCTTTCATCATTCATTCATATTCTTCAACTTTTGTTCTTAAAATTTTTTTCCCTATTGAAACAATTATCATTTCATTCACGTTTCATCATCATCATCATCATCATCATCATCATCATCATCATCATCATCATCATCAACTCTTTAGTGTCAATTGTTGGACATAGATCTTCCCCAAGATTCACCAGTCCTCTCTCTCTATCATGGTGGTCACGGAGCCAGTTGTTTTTTGTTTTTTTTAACTTGTCTTGCTTGTCACGCTATCTTAATTTCTGTCGGCCTTAATCTCGCACGTGATTTCTGGGGATCCAATTTCTGAGTCGTGATGTCCAGCAGTTGTCTGACAGTCTTGCTGCATATTCAGCCCCTTCACATTTAAGTTTTCTCATGGTTTCTATGATATATCGGACTCCTATCTTTTCCCTAATATACTGTGCTGTCTAATTATCTCTCCATTTGATATCGAGCATGATTCTCTCATCTGCACATTGAATGGATCTCGGTTTGACAGTCACTCTTTCGGCTAGGTTCCATGTTTCAGCTCCATAGGTGACTATTCGGATGATGCATCGGCTATACTTCCTTTGAAACTATTATCATTCACTTTCATTTCTCATGCATTACTTTTTTTCATTTAGTGCACAATAATCATCATCATTTCCTTTTCATTATTCTTTTCATCCTTGTAGCTCACAATCTTCATCGTCCTCCCTGTGGTCATGATCCATGTTTCCTTCTCCTCTGACTTCATTATTATCATTATCAGCATCTTTGTCTTCTAAACCCATCATTCTTCTTTTCCTTTTCCCTGATTCTTCCTATTTCTTTCTCTTTTTACCAGCACACAGTTTGGCCACATCGTCATTTCTCGATGCAGTCAGATGTACTGTCTTATTGGTAGTCTATCGCTCTGCCATTTGATATCTGTCCAGCACTCTGTTCATTATCAATGAGTCTTACAGTGTTTCTCCTCAATTGATCTGTTATTCCGACATTCAGTTAACTGTCGGACAATATTCTTGTTTCCTGTTAGACTGAATACATTTATCAAAACCCCAAACATCCAGCCACGGGATGTCCTCATCACTTAAATCTTGTTTGTATACCATCAACACATTTACTGTGCTTCATGGAGGGCATCAGGAAATGAATATCATTCAGAGATTTTCAATTCCAAGTTTGGGATGTACTTATTTGATTGCTGACACGCTAATACCCAAAATTTGTTTAATACACTCTTCCAAAAATCATCATCTTTAGAAATCTTTGACTGATCCAGGAAAACAACCAAGCAATGTGACTTCTTTTTAGAATAGAAACAAAACATTCCTCTATTTTCATTCCCAGACATGTATATCGATAGATATTTGAAGTCTGATTTTAATGGTGCTCTTCAAGTCAAAGAGGTGGTCGCCAAAATCAAATCATGATCCTGCTATCATTGAGACACCAGAAAGTAGATTCCTGGAAACAGGAATGCTGATATCACATACCCGAAAGGCAAAATACAACACAATGTATTTTTTGTGAGTGACTGTTAAAATATTTCGATCATTCAGAATTTGCTGCAAACATCCACGGATTCTCCTGACGCTACACATTTACAGCAATGAAAAGGTGCTGTCTGGAGACGGAGTAAAAATTTGATAATTTTACTGGTCAGTAATAATTAGCAATGGCCTCCTCAAATGGTCAGAAAATGTATCCTTCTAATAAAGTTATGAATAGGTCAAGCTTACATAGATGTTTTATGAATGCTAGCATGCTTTTAGGCGATTCTGTTCAGACGATAGTGAGCCCTTATTTGCAGCATCTTCCTCCTACTGACCACAGCAGATGCTTGCTTAAAAGGTAAAATAAACCACCATTTCTACGCACATCACGTACCTATGTGCGTAATTGCCAAATACGATTGCTGGGTATATCGGTTAAGATGTTGGAAACCAGGTAAGGATGAACATCCAATATGAAAACCTATGGTAAATCTGCTCGCTTTCAAAAATCAATAAACACAATCTCAAACGAGCGAGTGTTGGACACAAAACTCGTACGAGGTAGATATATCATTACAGTCATATAAGCTATGCGCAAAAGTTTCAAGCAATAGTGCACCCAATCTCTACCTCGAGAAAGAGCACCAGGAACTTTTGCACACAACTAATAGATGAATAAATAACATACGTAAGCCAACAATTAGAGTAGGCAGTATAGTTTAAAATCTGTTTACGAATCACAAAAGAAGGTTTTCACTTTTTATCAACTCTTAAAATATACGTCAAAAGAATACATGAAAAGGGGAAATAATATTTCGGATTTTTAGTTCGAAATTTTTTTTGCGGTATTCCCATATAATAATTACATTACAGCGCGAGTCAGTGTTCCCTTAATTCGCTTCTCTCAGTTCTATATTTTAATCCCTAAAAAATCTAGTTTTTAATCACCAATTACTGTATTTCACAAATGCATATTCTGCTACCCCAGATCGAGCTCCACGTTCAAATGGGAATTACTTTATCTCGTATACAAATATACAAGTATGTAAAGAAATTATGTTTCTGTAAATAACATGCATCAGGATTTAGTTGTAAGTTTCCAAAAGAAAATGCAGATTATTTATACTGATATATAGTACTAAATAAGTATTTATCGATTCGAAGGGCGCTTTGTTCTTGTTTTTCATTATTGTGTAGACAGTGATTGCTTGAGAACAATTCTGTTTTTCTTTGGAAAACAACTCGACAAAGAATTGAATTGGAGAAAAATCAACAATTCCGTTTCGTCTGTAATACACAATTATAGAATTTATTTAATTTGGTTGGCGTCAATTAATTCATATTTGCTGCGAATCGATTGAATTGATATAATTACTAGATAGGAAGACATAATTGAATTTACTCATTAACCAATCGGTAATGTAACGAATCAGAATCAGTGAAAAACAAGTGTCTTTGCTTAGAAGTGGCGTAAACGTGCAAGTTGATTTTCTCGGAAATAGTGCTGGCCAGGTACATGTGTTGCTGTGATAAATATTTATTTGAGACAATGATAGTGGCCTATGAAAACATCAGAGAATATGACGCCTAAGAACAGATATGTTAGAAAATCAAGCTCGTTGATCCACAGTTAAAGCAATGAATTTCTGAGTTTTTCTCAATGAGATTTTAACTTGGAAAATTATTGGATCCGCCTGTAATATTTCTCGTGCTTCAGGATCAAGCATTTATTGAAAACTAGCATATTACCCGCAAAGAAATGATTCTGTATGGATCAGTACTTTTGCTTCGGATCCGAGTATCTGTGTGCTCTGCATACAATCAGTGTAAATCACCGGCCTTTCTTTAGCATCTGTGTGTTCTAGAGGAAGTTGCAGACAGGAAAAAGCAGAAAAGTCGCTTGTTCATTATACAGTTCAATACATGCATTTACTTTACTGATGCATTCTGTACAATAGTATTGTGTAACGGTGTATGTGTGTCATTGCTCTCCCCTAATAACGATGAGGGCTCCATGGGATGAGGTACGCACTGGCAATTGTTAGTGAGATCCCAATCCGGCCTGTCAGGACGGTCAAAGCTTCGTTCCGCTTTGTTTTACCTGTTATCTCCCAATGGTCACTCATGACCAGACTTGATATTTCTTAACTTCGGTGAACTTGGAGGGGCCGATATACCCAAAGTGATTTGACCTTAACCCCTTAGTTTCCAAGTCTTTGCTCTCAGTAATTAATGGAGAGGCATTGATTACCATTTTAAAAAAGTCTTTGGTATGACTCCTTGGTAGATTGAACCAGAGGCGAACTGGGGGCAGGCCGTCTTTCATCATCATCATCATCATCATCATCATCATCATCATCAGTCTCTCAACATCCGTCATTGGACATAAACCTAGACCTTCCCCAGGATTTGCCTCACTCCTCTATCATGGGCGTCGCAGAGCCAGTACTTTCTGAATATGTCTAAATCGTTTCTCCATCTAATATTCTGCCGGCTGCAGTTCCACATGTGATCTAAGGGGATCCATGTCGTAAGTCAGAATGTCCATCGATAGTCCACAATTCGTGAAACGTCGTCAGCCCACTGCCATTTGAGCTTTCTCATGGATTCTATGATGTCCCTGACTTTTGTTTTTTCTTGGATATACTGTGCTGTCTTGTGGTCTCTCCATATGAGGCCTTGCATAATTCTTCCAGGTGCACGTTGCATAGTTCTCAATTTGCAGATCCGTCTCTCGGTTAGGTTCCATGTTTCAGCTCCATAAGTGACTATTGGGAGGATGCATTGGTTATAGACCCTTCTTTTTAGGATCAATGGGATCTTCTTATTTTCGAAGCTTGAGCTTGCTCTGCCAAAGGCTTGCCATCCTAGTGTGATTTTTCGCTTGATTTTGTACTTTATTTTCGTCTTTGCAACCTTTTGCCATTATAACGAACACAAAAATCATGGGTCCTACTTTTTGGCTCATAAGGTTGTGCAATCGGTTCTTGGGACGAATGTTCACTACCCTTAATGACTTATGTCTTAATAAGTTCATTGAGAC
The DNA here is from genome assembly GCA_963457665.1 of Thysanoteuthis rhombus. Lineage (NCBI taxonomy): Eukaryota > Metazoa > Mollusca > Cephalopoda > Oegopsida > Thysanoteuthidae > Thysanoteuthis > Thysanoteuthis major. The sequence goes on from OY735202.1 coordinate 25,524,491, forward strand.
ATTTGATCGAATCAAAATTTCGATATATATATCCAATTATTACTACCCATTTCTTTCTTAAAATTGATTCCTAGATTCCATTTTTTCATACACCCTGAAAGATGTCCTTAGGGACTTAATTGTATCTCCGTAGTATCATAGATTTAATAAAATATTATTTACTCACATAAACGTTCTCAAACAAATAATCCTGCCTCCGATCACGTAGGTTTTATATGTAAGGGCAGTGGATTAAACCCTCGGCGTTATGTTACTTTTAGTAATTAAAAGTGAAAGACAAATACCGTTTTATTCGAGAAGAGAGAGATCTGAATTAACACTGTTATCTTCTTTACTTGGATCTTGTGAGTACAATAGCTGGGAAAAGCGTAAGAAGTTTGGTCGGATTATAAAGTGGAAACGAAGTACACCTTTTTTTTTTGGTAGACTTCACTTTTATTGAATAGCATATTGGAAAACATTATAAATATCTTCGGTTTATTGAGTGAAGAAGGATTTTTTACAATAATTTCCTTGAAAATGAAAAAGAAAATGATTATTACTTTTATTAAATAAAAGACTTTTTTTCGACATTAAATTTACTTAAGAATATTTTGGGAAACGAGAAAAAGTTCGTTGGGTTCATTGAGAAAAAAAGATATTTCGACCTTTACTTTATTGAAGAACATATAAAAAGTTTGCTCAGTTTATTAACAAAAAAATGAAGGACATATTCTTGACATTAACTCAATTGTACAACATATTGGAAAACTTGAAGATCATTCAGTTTGTTAAGTAAAAATAAAAGATATATTTTTACTTTCGACATTACCTTTATTGAAAAACATATTGGGAAACGCAAAAATTTGTTCGATTTAATAACTGAAAATAAAGGACTTTTTTTAGCCTTAACTTTATTGAACAACACACTGAAAACAATTTAAAAACTATGTTCGTTTTATTAAGAAAAAGAAAAGAAAAATTTTTTTTTTTAGATATTAACTTTATTGAACGATATATTTACCTTTCTGTTCCATTCTGTCCTGTTGTCTTCCCGTCAAAATCATGATTCTATCTCTTGAGAACTTTTTTCTCGGCAAAAAACTACTCTAGGAGCTTTGGGGGCTTTTGTTTCGGGGATTGAATCGTTCAGTGAGAGAATCTAATGAAGACAAGTAGGACTATTGACCAAAGGTACAATATATTGATGATGAAACACAATTTTCAAGCCAAGCTGTAGAAATTCTAATCTGGTCATTTGGGAAACAGTCCTTGTTAGTCACTTAGTAGAGATCATTATATAACTAATGTTTTTTGGCATACCAGGTTGGGGATAACCACCGAATAGTCACTTATGGAGCTGAAACATGGAACCTAACCGAGTGACAGATCTGCAAATTGAGAACTATGCAACGTGCACATGAGAAAATTATGCAAGGCCTCATATGGAGAGACCAAAAGACAGCCCAATACATCCGGGAAAAGACAGGGGTCAGGGACATCATAGAATCCATGAAAAAGCTCAAATGGCAATGGACTGACGACGTTTCACGAATGGCAGACAATCGATGGACATCGCGGCTCACGACATGGGTCCCCCGAGATCTCATGCAGAACCAAGGCCAGCAGAAAATTAGATGGAGGGACGAGCTAGACATATTCAGAAAGTACTAGCTCCGTGACGCCCATGATAGAGAAGTGTGGCGAATCCTAGGGGAAGGTTTACGTCCAACAATGGATGTTGAAAGACTGATGATGATGATTCTGTTGATCATGATAACATTATCCCAAAACTTATCAGAACTGGCGATTCGATGGGAGTCAAGGTATCCTTCCCAGTAATGGTATTAGATAACTATTTTATGAAATCAAAAAAAAAAAAATAAAAAAAATAAATGGATTACTGGATGGCAATAGAACTGAAAAAAATAGCTATATTGATCGATGATGTGACTGGAAGCTCTGTGAGACGTAAGCACGCGTACCTTGAAAACAGAAACCCCTTTTTTCTTAAATCGGAATCCGTTTACTCTGAAAAGAAGATTACGTAACGATAGAAATAGATTGCGATCTTGCAGTTTTTTCCTCCCAATTTTGGCTCAAACCCTTCAATTCACCCATAGGAATTACTTTTGAACAAATCATTCCACTATATGGTTCACTGAGCAAAAGGACGGTAATTGTCGTCCTCGCTATTTTACTCGTTAAGTACCTAAATGCATTACTTACGTAACTTATCTTGGCTCATTGGCGCTCAAGTTTATTTCTACACATTGTTGCCCACGATGTAAAGACGTTTTGATATTGATATAGCATAGTTTTCTTTAGCAAATGAAAAAAAATACATCAATTTATTTGTTTTCGATGAAAATGTGTTCGCAATTAGCAACATCTTCAACAAATTTTATTGAGAGTGACGTATAATAGTTCAAATTCAGGAAACAATTTTATTCTGATCATAAAGAAAAAAAACTTTCGTTCCTTATTAACATATTTCGGGAGCAAATGAGTTAAAAATTTGGGATATTATGAACAAGTAATGAATTAAATAGGAAGAGAACAATCTTATCTTTACGTCCACTTTGTTAAATGTTCTGAGTCTAGCGTTCAGTTTTATAGCTTCGGGGGTGCTGTTACAGAAACAACACGAAAAAAAAAGAGGATCTAACAAGAAGGAACAGAGATTGACCATTTAGGTTTTATAGAACGTGTTAAACTATTCCAGAATGTTAGGTTTAGCAGTTGCATGTTCTCACTCATAGATTTTTCAAGTGCAAAGGTCGCTCATGGCCTTTAAAAGAAGTCAAGTTTGTGTCAGGCCGCTTATCTTCTATTTTGGGACGAATCTGCAACTGCCCCAAGGAAAAATCTGGACGAACAGCCAACGAAAAAATCAATTCGCTAAAAACACTCTCTTCATCTCTCCCTAACACCTACACACACACACACACACACACACACACACATACACACACACACACATACACACACACACACACACTGACACATCCATATCATTAATCATATGAGCAAACACACAAGCTAAAACATGTGCAACACATACATGCAAGTACCGATTATGCCTTATGAATATAAAGTAAAATACATGATAGAGAAAGAATCAATCATCAAAAAAAAAATCTTATTTTTCGCAGAGAAAAGAGGGAGAGATATAAATCATAGCTTACTGATAAGATACGAGGAAGAAAACTGTATTCTTTTTTTTTTCCTATACTATCTGCATCCTATATTTGTACCCTGACGTGTGAGCGCGCTTGCAAGCAGAAAAAAAAAACGAAAATTCTTTAGGGAAAATTTATATATGATTTTGTTTGCGCGTTTGGGTAATTGAAACCTCTTTCAGTAGACGTATTTTTTTGCCGTAAATCAAACATCGGTAAATCATTAAATGTATTCTCTAATAATTAGAATAAATTGGCTTTCCAGTGATTCGATTGGGAAGAAAATCAATAAATATGATTTGGTATCGTGAGAAAAATGTTCATTTGAGAGAGACAGATAGATAGATAGGTAGAGAGAGAGAGAGAGAGGGAGAGAGACAGAGACAGAGACAGAGAGAGGGAAAGCAACAGGACTCTTCGTTGTGGTTAGTTGTTATCTTATTTTTTCTTTCTATTTCGAATCCTTTTATCTCGACGCGGTTATCTTCTTTTTTTTTTCAGCGACTACATTACCAGCTTTAGTAAGGGAGGTAATTGAATGAAAACGAACACATCTTATTAAATGAACGCTTGCACAAACCATCTCGAATCCAAAGCAAATAAAAAAAAAATCAGATTCAATTAAAGATACCAACTAGACGGAAACCAGAGGTCTTCCTTTTTCAAGTGTGTTTTTTCAAATTGGTTGGTTGGCTTCATCTAACACTGAGGCACACGCACACAGATACAGATACAGAGACAGGCACACCCCTTTACACCCCCAACACACACACACACACACACACACATATATATATATATATATATATATATATATATATATATATATATATATATATATATATATATATATATATATCAAAAAGTAACATTTGGACGGAATTATATTTGCACTAGAAATCAATATAATGCATAGAATTTTTTTTTTCAGTTTGTAATTATGGAGAGGAAGGAATGAATGTTTTTCTCTCCCTTGTAACAGGACAAAATGACTCTATTCCAGTCAGGAAATCTGACTGTCGTATTCTTTTCTATTTATAAAATGAAGGGTTGCATAAAAAAGAACCTGACCTAATACTGTTATTAGATGAAATTTTATTTGAAATTATCAATGTATAATGTTCGATCAACGTAAATCATGGAAAAAAATATTTGATTAAGTGCGTTTTCTAAGAAGGGGGTTGAGTTGAAATACATACATTTGTTGAGAAAAGTATTGGCTCTTTTCAATCATTAAGGTACAGACTTATCAGTGTATCTACGAACGTGACTGCTTTACTCGAATAAAATCCTGCTCAGTACCAATACACATGATTTGTTTTTCTCAATAAAAAATAAATAAAAAGCAAAGAAAGAAGACTATGAAAACCGAAAAAAAAAAACAAACAAACATTGAAATATCCTTCCGCTTGGTTAAATAGTTCGTTTTTTTTCCAATAAAATAATCCCGGTATTTCTTTCGAAACTTTGAAGTACTTGAAGTTAGGGCAAGTGAACAAAGTTTTAGAAATTTATCAATATATTTTTGTCATGTTCCCGGCATTTCTATCAGTCTTCCTGGAATAATAAAAGAGAAAAAAATTGGTAACATCGTTACGGTAATAAAAAAATCCTCGTCTTATCACTGAATCGAAAAAAAAGAAGAAGAAAATGAAACATACAATCGAGAGAGCAAGAGAGACAGAGAGAGTGAGAGTGAGAGAGAGAGAGAGAGAGAGAGAGAAAGGGTGGGATGGATTGAGTGAGTGAGAGGTGAATAAAGAAAATAAATAGTATGATTGGAAGAGAGAGAGAGAGAGAGAGAGAGAGAGAGAGAGAGAGAGTAAGAAAGAGAGAGAGAAGATAATTGTCTAATTAATTTTGCCATTTCGAGCATATATAATCCTACCTATTCCATCCTAAATCGGGGCTTCCCAAACTGAAGGTTGCATAAAGATTATTGGACCCGGAGAAACATTCAAATTTTTTTTTATCCTCAACATTATCACATGACTGTGTTTTTCAAGACAGTACATGAAATTTTCTCCCTTATTGATCTTATGTTTTATGCAAGGTCTCAATGCAATGCACTATTCTTCTCTAATATAAATATTTCTTTTGCTCTTTTGAGATATATATATATATATATATATATATATATATATATATCTTTTATAAATGACAAGAATTTCCCAACTACGGGTAATTTATAGATTTTACCATTTGGGATAAACATCTCAAATATAGATATGTGCATTTGTACAGGTCATATTTCTAGTAAGAGCAAAGTTAATATAAGAAAAAAAAATACAATCGAAGACAAACAAGGAGAGGGACACAAAACTAAATATTAAGTGCCAGGGAATTTGAAGTATCGAAGAGAAAACCGAATAACGCCACTGGAACGAGGTATCATCACGAGGTCGCCATAACGTTTCATCTCGTATATTTGCAAAGAAAAAAAAATTAGATCCAATCAGACAATGGTACTGATTGCACAATGCATTATCAGAATTTAAAAAAAATATGAAAATTGGTAGTTTAGTCGTTTTTCAAAATCGTCAAATATCACGTATATATATATATATATATATATATATATATATATATATATATATATATATATATAAAATAGTGTGTCATCCACAGACAGCTGTTTCGTTGTATTACAACTCTCCAGTGTGGCTATAGACTATCCATTATCCCATCCAGTACCACGAGGTAGGAGCGAAACCTTTGCTTCAGACCCGGAAGCTGGTATCCTCTCTCCACTCCATGGAACTGGACAGTCAGTAAGGTTGAATTTAAGCGATATATTTATTTATTTATCGTATATATTCCTCATCCACCAGAGTGCTCCATTTCATGTTGGAAGAGCATTATATATATATATATATATATATATATATATATATATATATATATATATATATATATATACTTACAGTATCCCTAACATACCCACATCACTTCCCTCCAACCTTGACACTCCTCCCACTTCACTGGCTGGACTTTCTCTCACTCAACATGATGCCCCCAGCAGACAGGATACCATTTTTTGCTCACAAAACAAAGCTCCTGATGGTGGATACATGTTCCACATTAAACCTACAACACCTAAAAGTACTTACACACACACAGCACACTACTAAAGATGGGAATACCCCCCGAAACATGTCCAGACCATTGATAAAAATATTTATTGATAAATAAACCCAACTTCCATACACTTTACTCCCAAGTCTGTCTCATCCTTTACAGTTTATATATATATATATATATATATATATATATATATATATATACACACACACACACGCACACACACACACACACATATATATACATATATATATATATATATATATATATATATATATATAAATGATAAAAAAAGCATGAAAATGACTTTAATCTTGAATCCAAATGTACTTAACATATCCTCATAGAATATTCTACATATGATATTATAGATTGCGTTTCATATGAACGGATTTATTTGATTCTCAAAGAATCCATATTTTGTGAATACTAACTTTTTTTTGAATTTTAATATAATTTTTTTTGTAATGAGAAATGCTTTGTTTAGAATACATTGTCTGCAAACGTCAATAGACGTCAATAAAATGTAAAATAGCCTAAAATCACTGAAAAAGTCGACTCTTTCCTATATTCTTTGCAGAACACAATGAAAAATATCTGTTTCCGTATCATTATGCTGCAAAATATCGACGTAATGTTATGGCTATCGGGTATCAGCGTTTATTTCGTCAATATGGCTGCTTGTACTATTCGCGAGTTTGTTTTTTCTATCAAACTGCAAGAGTTGATATCATAATCGTGAATTCGCCAGAGATTTCAATTTAAGACTTTTGAATTTAAGACATGAATCAAAGAGAGAAAGGGAAAAGAAAGAGCGATGCTATGATGTCATATCGTGTCAACTTGCATTTGCGAGTTCTCAGTATTTCTTTTTTTTATAAACATTGAACTTCTCCGACGAGAAATATTGTCAAACCCATAATGTTGAGTTTTGACTTAATTTTTGTTTGCCAAAATAATCACGATGACATCACCAAAACTAGTAACGTCATCACAGTTCAAATAAGAGTTACGTATGTAAAAACCGATGATGAATCAACTCTTTTGATTCAGGTCGATTTTTTCTTATCACAGGAAATGCTAATGAAGGAATTGAAATGAGATACGTAGTTTTTGACTAATATTCTATGGAGAAATTAATTCTGTTTTGTTACCTTTTAAGACTTTAATGGTGCAAAGAGGTTTAACCCTAGCGCAGTCATTTTTGTTAAGATATATTATTTCGCAAGACATTGTAAACCGTCATTTTTTGCCGAATTGCACTGCATGGAATTCTAAAATCTTCGTAGATTAATGGAATAGAATCGGAAATTCGCTCTTGATTCCAAATTCAATATCTCCTTTATAGTGATAGCAGATGTCACAAGACATTCATGTACAATAAGCATACTCTCAATTAATACAACCCCCTGGAATGTTACATAAAAAGAAATATTCCTTCGACGAATCCTTCTTATATATTACTCTGATTAGGATTCCAATCTGCATTTGATTAATTTTCTCGATGATTTTTCCCTCTTTGAGAAAAATAACAATTTGTTCTTGCTAATAACCCGATTGAGAATTGGCAAGATTAGATCAACAATTCTTCTTTTGTCTTTACTTCCCAAAATATAAGTACAATGCATGTCCATTTTGGATTGTTCAAATTTGATAATAAGTAGAATTTAACGATGATGATGACTGAGATCAATGAGATTTCTCTAGTGACCCTTAATTAAACAAGAACCGAAAGTTCAATGTGGAGTCAACTGAAAAGTTTAAACGTTATCATTGCCAGATAACGTGACCCTGATTGGGAGATGATATCAGATGAAAGGCATCCTATTTAAGAACCCCTTTTCCGGAGTTTCGAGTAAAACGGACTTAAAACAGCCGAGAAAATTGGTTTTAAAATACTAAATTTAAACGTCATGATTGCCAGATCATGTGTTCCCAATTTGAAGATTTTCATGCGTGAGAAGCATCCTATGAAGGGACACATTCTAAGCAAATTTCAAGTAAATCTGACTCAAAACAGCTGATGAACAATCTGGTTTTAAACCAACCGACCAGAACCCTTACAGAGAGGCAAGGACACCTCTAGAAAAAGCTTTTCATAATTTTTTTTTGGCTGTCAGCTGTGAATTCTTCTGGGCTTCAGACTGTTAGAATTGAAATATGTTTCGACCGTTACTAATATCAAGTAAGATCTATTTTCTATGCTAATAATAATCTACGAATGTCATTTATTATTCGTTACAAAATCAACCGTTCATCCACAGTATTGACAAATGACATTTCATTTCTAGATTCAAATGTGATTGAAGGGAAATAACTTGTAAAATGTTACTGATTGTATGTAGTGCAGGTATTGTATTGAATAGTCGTCAGTTTGATGATAAATAACTTGTATATTGCCCAATGGAAAACTGGTGCTACACACTCTTCCCCGGAAAGCAAAACAATGCGTGATTCAAGTAAGCCAAATGCATAAGTGCATACATTGGACACTCATTCATTGATGTAATTTTTGTTAAGTGATCAATGCATGGGAACAGTGTTGGAAATTCAATCAAATGTTTTAAAATGGCGAAATCATGAAATCCATCATCATCATCATCATCATCATCGTTCACTGGACAAAGGCCTTTCACTGCTCCATTCATGCCAACTGCAACTGTGCTAACCCTTCCCATGTCTTAACTGCAAACTTCTCCATCTCATGTCTCAATCTTATGTCTGGTCTTCACCTACTGCGTTTGCTATCATTAGGGCCCGGATTAAAGCAACTGCCATCTTTACTTCTTGTTGATGCTGAACAAAATAAAGGCAAAAGTAATGTTTAGCAATAGCATCCCGACTAAGACTCATAAGAATTGAGGGAACAAATTTGAAAAAAAAGTTGGGGAACACATTTACTTATTACTTACCAAGGTGATAAACACCGGGAAAAACCATGAAAGCGAATGAAAAAGACATAAAACAATTGTTCCAAAAACTGTAAGTAAATTTACTGACATATTTAAAATCATCTTGCCAATATGCTTGACAAGGAAAGTATACAACGAATGGATAATACTGGTAAGGATATCGCCACTAAAATGCTCCCTCGCTATCATATAAATGTGATTGGATAGGCATCTACTGAAATTCCAGTCTGGACACATCTCCAGTGATATTCCTGGAATCCTCAGGTGTTTTCGGTTTTCCAACTTCATACATCCTCTTTTGGGTGACCCTACCAGGGTTGATCAACCTCCCCACCCAGTTTGTGTCCTGACTCTAGCTACTTTCACCTCGTGGCTCCCCTTTTTTGAGTTCCTATAATATCGAAGCGGGGACTAACTTTCAGCCATTTTACGAAAATAAACTTGGAAGTACGAATTATCTCTCCTTTAAATCAAATCCATTCTTTATGGATTCGCTTATTTCTTTTCATTTTCTGACACCGTGTAGTTCGTCTCATTTTTATCATGGAGTCACATGAGCCATAATTTCTCCCGTACTTCTTTAAGAATAGTAGAGATTAAATATCCAGTTTAGCATGATAGTTACATCGTAAATAGAACCCCCACTTGCAAAACACTTGCAATTTTTTTTATCAAGATTAAACAAATTTTTGATTGCACAAAAGTCTAAAGGATTAGATGCAGCGGACATCGAAAGAAAAATTCCTCCTAAAAAAACATGGAATAGGAAATTACCTAAAAATGTGCTGTGTCTCGATTACTAAAAGCAAATACTTTTAGAATATTTCCTATTAAATGCTTAAGTGTAATTAAAGATTCATGGATTTTAATTTGCAAATAATCTAATTTTAAATGCCTTCAAAGAATCATTAGGAATGCCTCCATGAATCTCCATTCTTTTCAATTTCAAGATCAGATATATTTTGTATATAACTACTAATTTATAGATTGTGTTATATTATATCGGAACTTTATTTGAAGTGATCTTGAGTTATTACTCAGTGAATGCATCATTTAGCCTTGACAACGTAAATAGAATAAACAATTAAAGAAAATGGGACTGCAACAGAGAACGAACCTACAAGGTGGCTGTTTCAACGTAGCATTCACATTTCATAAGGTAGCCGAGTTAACGTGGCGTTGCTTTTACCATAGAGCTAAACAACCGACAGTAATCCAAAGGGCTAAATAACTGTTTAACTCAGAATTCCCATTTTGTTTATTCAATTTGTTTTTTTTTTTCGATGCGACGATTACGTAATAAAGAAATGGGTATATGATCCGACAGAATGATTATAAATTGCATTGTATCATATTGAACTCTATTCAAAATAATTACCCGTTATTACATGTTGAATGTACCATTCGTCTTAGACAGCATTTATGGAATATTCAATTGAAATGGTACTGTTGCAGGAATCGTACCCACGACCAAAAAGTACCTGCTTCAACATAGTGTTTTCATTTCATATTCTGAAGATAAAACCTAGTTAAGAAAACCCAAAAGCAATTTCGTTGAACTCCAGTCTATATCTCTTATAATAACGGGAGATCATTTCGAATCACGTTTCAATATAATATAACGCAATTTATAATCATTCTTTCGGATCATATATCCATTTCTTAATTACATATCTTATAAATATAAATGCAATAAGTCTGGCTGCTACTGGGTCAAACTCCACACCATCTTCTCTTCCAATTGGAGATGATGACTGCGACCTCCTTATTGTAGATACGTAATAGATAAATTCATATATATATATATATATATATATATATATATATATATATATATATATATATATATATATATATATATATATGGCTTGTCTCTTTGGAAAAGTTGGTAAGCAAATCGCTCGGCAATCTCTTGGTCATGATTTCCATTCGAAGTAGGGAAATGTAAGTTTTTATACATCATTTTGGTTCAATGTGACGAAATAAAAAAATGTGAGGTATTTACTCCCTTCAATTAGGTGAGGATCATTTTTGTTCTTGTTACAGGGGTTGAAAAGACTCAAATCCAACTTGGATTAGAGTTAGATAAAATTGCTTCTATGTTTTTTTTTTCCACCCCTGTTTTGTCGTTAAACGGAATGAAAAGTTACTCCGTACATTTTTTTCGGGTTAACTCTTATCTATTTTCAATCTGAGATAATTGCAAGTAATGATTTCGATGACAGAAAAAGTAGCCAAAACCTTTCAAAAGTTGCCTAGATTTGGCTTCCTTCCATCGTTCAAGCACATAATATTACTTAAACTTGTCCAGAAAATATTTTTACTTTCCTGAGTTACACTAAAAATGAAATTATCCTTTCTTACAAGGATATAACATAACGTTCTCTGTGTTGCGTCTAGCGACTGTATTTTACATCTCTAAAAGCAAGGAAGACCAAAAATTGCGAATTGTAATGTTTTGTTGGGGGGGGCAACAAAACATTACAATTCGCAGAATACCATAGACAACCACACTTGCTGTATATATAATAAATCTCGAAATAATTGGTTTTCGATTGGTGAGACCCTATACCACTTTTTTCATTAGTGTCTGAGTTATCAAGCTCTGAAAGGTGTGAATAACAGTTACCGGGTCCTGTCTTTTGGGAAAGTTCAGAGTATTCTTCAAAATATGTTCTATCGAATGGTAAAAACTGCATTCTTCTATTCATGATAATATATAAGATAATGGACAGTTTTGTTACCTGTACATTTGATATGAGCAACCTCATTTTCGGTTCAGTCAAAACCTGCTATGACGTTCGAACGTAAACTAAATCGCTTTGGAATATATTCAGGATGGCACAAAGATCAGCGAAAAGGGCCAAATCAAGGATAACACATAGACGTAGGTGAAAATTGAAATGGATCATGACAAAAACTGAAAGATATAAAAATGACTCAGCGTTGGACGGAACTAGACGTGAGCTTTGTACCATTGGGCCACGAGTATTGGCACCAGGAAACATAATCAGTTTTTTTTCAACCTCTTGACATTACCACTCATAATTGAATAAATCAAACAATAAAAGAACCTATAACTTTGGCATAATCAAATTTGAACAATCTAAAATGTTTAATAATTATTTTAGTATGTTTTTGTTACAATTTTATTTTTGTCTTATGGCTGCAATTTCAATGTATTTTATGACGTCCTGGAGTGCAAATTTCATCCATTTGAAATGGCTACATTTCTTTGGTGATAATTATCTTTATACATTTATCTTCATGTATTTTATCGAAACTTAGAATGAGTTTGTACTTAGAAAATAAAACTTCCATGAAACCTGAATAAGATAACTATAAAAGAAAATGTTTTTTATATATATATTTTAAAAATTGTTCATATAACAATTTAGCTTTAAATTTCTAATCTTTAAATTTCAGTTTTGTGTTCATTTGAACCACTGAGAGACATTTTTAACTCAGGTATGAAATTGTCATTTACCTGTTCTCGTGGAATACTTGCTATTTGAACCTTTACCACAGAATCTTTATCTTCCTACCTTCAATTTCAAACGACTATACAAACATTTTAAAACATAATTTAACAACAAATGTGACAAGAAAATCTCGTAAACAGCTAAGAATATACCAAAAAAGTGAATTTATCCGTCTGAATGTTTTGGGGGCTTAGCAAATTCTATTACGTTTTACGTTGTCATAATTCGGCATTCTGCAAACTTTGCATAGAATTCAAGAAATACGGGAAAATCGATAAAGGAAAAAAATCCTTAATATGTTTCGGGAAATCCATTATCAGACTCTTTCTGAGTCAGAAGCAAACCATTAAAGCGTGAAAGATTGATAAAGAGATAAACTGTAAAAATGGCAGTGTCTGAATAAGAAATCCTGGGGAAAAAAATCAGCAAGAAGAAATTCCTAAAAATAAAACTTTTTTTTCAAGAAGCGTTTATCAATTTTCCATTGCTTCGGAACAAAGTTTCTGATATTTGGCGTCAAATGCAACCATTGCTTTCTTTCCCACATTCACGACAACCACAATTCAATCTCAACTGGAATCTTTCGGGTGTGCCATGATGGATGAAGACATTAGGATTTTGATTCTGATGATAGTTGTTGATATTCAAGTCCCAGGAAAGAAATGCCAAATTTAATTGCCGAGATATTTCCAAAATATTCACAGCCTGTAATGACAGTATACTCTATGATGGAATATAACCACGAACACATACATGAAAATATAGAGAAAAAATCCCATAAGCAAAATAAAAAAAAATGCCACAATATATAAGCCACCCTCCCTCAATTTGCCCAAAAGCGAGAAAATAATCAGGTCTATATTTCATGTGCATCGAAAATTTATAAAAAAAAGTTATCAGTCATAGATTTAGATTTTAAAAGAAATCAAGGAATATTGGCAATGCTTCTTAGAGTTGTATTTCAACATATCTCAAAAGAAACCTTGCGCACAGGGAGAAACACATTAGCTCTCTTCATTGATCATTTGGATTTTTTCCCATCTTATTATTTAGCTGTTTATTGCAACGTTAAGGTCTTTCTTAAATTCCACTGGCGTTACATGAGTGGAGTGGATCGGAAATAAAGGATGAGCCTCCTCGATGCTGGAACTGGTATCATTTTCCCGAGGGAGTCTTTCTGACAGGGACATCACTTTATCGATCAGGTTACGGAAACCAATTGGAAGACGTAATTCAAATTTGTTTACACTATGTTGTCATATACAAAATAGTCTCAAGTTGTCTGTATCTCTTACATGAGGTGTTGTAATTATTAATTTTCACTTATCTCTTTCAATTTTACTATTGTTGCCATAATTCCACAGTAGAGATTATATAACAATAAGAAGCAAAGTTTGATACCTAAAAATTAAAATAAGTACAAATAAAATTATCCAATCATTAGTTGAAGGAAGATTGATATTAGTAAGACTAAGCCAATTTCGGCACACAGCCACATTGATCTAGCACCGGAGGAGAAATGCTGTGAATAACTTGGCAATTATGGTACGCTAACCATTTTCAAACGATTAGAAAGTCGAGTCAGTAGAGAATTAGGGAATGTCGAAAATTCCTAAAACTATGGAGCGTGCAGCGAAAATTAAGAAAACTAATTAACTGAATAAAAGGTCTTAGTGACTCGTTTAAAATAATCAATTGAGTTTCTTAATATGTCATACCATTCTTTGATATCCCACCTCAAACTGGACTTGATTTGACTAAACAGAGTTGAAAAACTTAATCTACTAAGCAATCTTTTTTCTAACGGAGTAATATACCTTTTAAATAAATTGTCTGGTTGTGTTAAAAATAGCACTACTGCAGAGCTTTTTTTATAAATAATTTAGATGAATTTAGAAATTATGTGAAGAGCATGAGTCTACACGGCCGTTTTGGGGATCCGTCTGATGAAATTTTCGAGAGTTTCTGATCCGTAAATTGTGTTCAATTGTGAATATTGTTTATATTCAAGTACATTTAAAGGTGTTGCTTTTTTAGCTTTAAATTCATTTTAAAGTTGATGTGTGAATATTGTATGTAATCGTAGATTCCTGAAGTGGCATAGAATAATAAATAAATAATAAAAAAAGATCACAACACCTTCACCTTATTCACAATTTCCAAATTATGTGACAAATAAAATAATGTTACTCCAAACTAAATTTTATCTCCATTCAATAACCAAATTCTAGGTAAATAGCACTGTATTTATTGGCCTTTACTGCTATTGTAGTGACCGGTCTTTTTTTTTTTCAATTCAATTTTTCCAATACAAACCTTATATGCGGTGAATACCAAAACATTAAATGAATACGTTTGATATTTTTTCGAAATTCAATTCCATTTCTTTCTTCCTTTCCTCCATTTCTTTCTAGTTTCCATTTAGCTTCCTCCGTTCTGTTCCGTTTTGTTGAATGCAAAACACTTTTTTGGTCACACAAAGTTGATTAATTGCTAATCAATAATAGGAACGGAAAGAGCCTCGTGTTCCAACCATTTTATGCTCTATCGAAAGGCTTAGCTGCAGCAATTGTGATTTATTGCTCTCGTCAAACTGGTTGGAAAAAGATATCTTTCCATTCCCCCTTTTTAGTTATTTTTGCCCTTTATCAGAAGTTGGCCACAAAGAAAAAAGAAATGTCATCAATAAATCTTTCAGTGAAATTTTGCGTAGGATTCTGTGTTGATTCAAACAGTGAATGATTTTTTTTCAATTCATCCCCGGCCCAGTCTTTCAATGTAGCATTTTTGAATTCTTAATACAGGTATCAAGTTTTTTACGGATGTCAAAAGTAACAAGCCTGTTTGCTGCAGGGTCAAACTTCCTTCCTACTTCTATTCCGACTGGAGTTGATTACCGAAATTTTAGTGTCGTATATGTGATAAAATAAACCCTCACATAATGTTTCTCAGTTTGGCTCAGTTCGTAGTCGGCTAAAAGAGTCGCCTGCTAATCACTCAGTTATGATTTCGAATCACTGTTAGAAACTGCTCATTCTTTATTTTAATGGGTATTCGTTTAATATCACGGGATAGACGGGCAGTGAAGAGTTTATTTCCCTTAAATTTTGTGAGGATTATTCTCGTTTTTCTTTTTCTTACATGAATTTCTATTTATCAAAAAGATAGAGGAAAACAAATTATAATCAGGAAGAAAATTCGTATAAATATATGAAAATGGTATAATATTGTCGATTTTCATTGATTTTGATATTAGTTCACCAGTTTTTGAAGGATATGCATTACCAAGAGGCTCAGGTGTCGACCGCACCGGGTAACACTATCAGTTGGGACGATGCCAGAATTACTGTACACAACACTTCTGTGCAGTGTCTCAGTCACAGGCGTCGTTGCTGTCCGTGAATTTGTTTCTGTTTATCCTACGCAATTCTTCTATCTTTGAATACAATTCCATACATATTTCTCTTCAAATTCAAAACGTTATTTGACCAATCATTGTCCATCGATGCATCCCATGTAAAAGTGAAGTTTGACATCAAAATGAATGTGATTTTCATATAGTTTTTTTGTGTTTCTACATGGAATTTCCACTTCAGCTACATGGAACTACATTAATGAAAACAGGCTTGATCAGTCACTAACCTGACACCGCTATGTTACTGACGTCTTTTTGCAGCATGCAAGGTTAGGGGTAATCAATAAGAGCATTTGAAGAAAGAAGAGGTGATCAATGAAAAAAGTTTCTCTTCTCGCCTTTTGTAGGGCAGTAATCATTAAAAAGTCTAGAAAAAAATACGAAAAAAGCAGGCACAAACTATGGACCAATTTAGTATGAACTTACATTGGAAACTAAAGGCCTCACAAAAATACTATTCGGAGAAAAGGAAAAAAAATGTTTGTCGACAGATTGAAGTGTAAAAATTGGAAATTTCAGCACTTTAGCTCCATTGATATGGACTGTACACACTGATTCATTCATAGCCAGCCCACCGGACAAAAGATTTGAGAGGTGTAAATTTGATTTCTAAGTTGTTCAATCCAGTGCTGTTGCCATTACGTTCCTTAAATACTGGAATTGTGATTCATGAAAAACTTTAGTACAAGAAACAACGCTGAAGATTCTGTATTGCCTGGGTCAGCCTGGAGGATCATAGGAGGTGAGGTAGTGATTTACTGCAATGAATGGCACCAACGCTAATTATACCACTGCTCTGGTAAGTGTTTACCTCGAATCCACTGTCAAAGTTGGATTGTCACAAAGTCACTGGTCATTTCATATTAAAAGTATCATGCTTTTCTAGAGTTTTGGATATAATCATGATTTCACTTCCAATTTAGAAAGAAAGCAAAGTGATTCATCGCTTGATTTCCTCCTCTTTTGAGGGTCTCGTGGAGATTCGTTGTCCTAGGTAGACGTAGTGGTCTACCTTGCCGAGGTTTGCATCTTCTATCTTGACAGTTACATTTTTTATTCTCAACATGATTATTGCGCATGATTTTCGTTTTACTGAAGTTCATGTGTAGGCTGACTTTTTTGCTTTCTTTCTTTCAGATCATCTAGCATTAGTTGGAGGTCGTGTAGGTTCTCTGCGAAAAGGACAATGTCGTCTGAAAATTTAAGGTTGCTCAAACATTCACCGTCTATTTTGATTCCTCTATTATCCTAGTCCGTGTTTTGGAAGGTCATCTCAAGGCAAGCTGTAAAGAGTTTGGGTGAGCTGGTATCACCTTGTCTTACTCCTTTTTGGAGCTGGAATGGTTCAGAGTCCTTATGTAGCCTAATGAATGAGTTGCTGTGGTTGTATATCGAAAATACTTATCGATCAGTTTAATTATTCACTTCAAGTAACACACGAAGTAATAAGATGATAAGAATGAGGATCCTTCATCATTGAAATACAAAAACACCCATAGTAATACCATCACTCTTAATTTCTTTTTCACGTGCACACACACATACACTAACCCACCTCACAACACTCGTGTCGTACGAAGGTTAACTGAGTATATATCGATACCCTGCTTCGAAATCTACTAAAAAGAGATAAATACAGTAGTCCCCTTCATCTTCGAAGATATGTTCCAAGACCCCTGCCGAATTCCTGAAACTGCTTAGAGCACTGATTTCTCTTTACAAAACTTATGATACAATAGAATAATAATAAAAACATACTGCTATAGAAGTTATGTGATGAATAGAAAATGTTTTCTCGTTGTATATCTTAGCAACATCAGCATAGTTTCTTTCTTTCTTTATAAAGACGAGAACTTTCACCTATTCAATTAAAGGAACTATTTTACAGCTCTCTTGGGCATATCAAAATTGCCATCCTCTCTAAGTTTTGCGCTTCGGGGCCATTATCAAGTAAACATTGTTTATTTATGGGTTGACAGGGGTTAACAGAAACCGTGGAAAATGATACTGTAGATGATGGGGGACCCTTGTAATAGATATTTAGTAGAATGAACCAACGTTGACATTGACAAACTTAATCTTATCTATTCCTACCGTACACGAATTTCAATTTGATATAAGTATTATCCAATCTTTGCCTGAAAAAAATTGCACTTGAAATATCGACTTGTACACGAGTACATAGATACATCTTTTGTCTTTCTCTCAATCTTGAGTTCAACTGGAGTTGACTCATCGTTACTAGAACAAGAATAATCTTCACCTAATTCAGGAGAGTAAACTTTTCACTCTTTGTCTTTGCTGTCATATTGAACAAAACAGACATTTGAAATTAACATACCCTTTACTATGAATTTGAAATTACGATCAGCGCATAGGTAGGAGATTCTCTTACTGACTGAGGTGAATTGACATTTCTTACGTATCTATCGATATTTATGTTTGAAGTAGACAAGGGTTTTTCTTTCATTCTAATGAATAAATAGATTCCTAAAAGCAGCATTTCCCTACCAAGATTGAAGACCAAGTGATTTTAGCCGACTCTCTTACCAACTGAGCCAAATATATGACACAAAAGTTGCAGTAATCATTTTTGGTCGAAACAGAAGTAAGAATGGAGTTTAAAACTTAGCAGCAAGGCTTGTTCCCAGGTCTCTGCATTTTGCTCAGACTTACATAATCTCTGTACTGCGCATGCGTAATCTTTTATAAACATGAACGAATGCGCGCATCTCATCTTTCCTAATGCACTACACTAGTCTTTGATCTATTGACGTTTTTGCGCACAATTTAAATCGATATTTCCTTTTGCAATAATCCTGTTATGAATCGATTTTGTTCTTAGAAGGGAAGCCATGTTGATTTTTTTGTTTGTTTCCATTTTTTTTCTGTTAACAAGCTGTGCCTCCTTCAATAATTGATAACATATCGAATCAAGGCACACACTACATACCAAAACAAACTTTAACATAAATATCTCTAGGAAATAAAGAAAAACAAAGGAACCCTCATACACGCGCACATTTGTTTATATTACATTACTGCATTGTTATTATTGCCTGAGACTCAATATAATGATCAATAGAAAATACAGTTCCGATTGTGTGTGCCATAAACACAAATCAGCAAAAATATTGAAAGAAGAGAATTGATTCTGTGAGGTTATTAAATTAGGTTCCATTGTGAGCGAGCAAAGAATGCAATGTGTTTGTAACACGAGTTTTTAGGTTCAGTCCACTTATGCAAAGAGAGGTCAAAATCAAAAAGCTTTCATGTTTGTAAGAAAATAGCAGAATAAAGGAATGAATAAAATAACACGAATAAATGAATAAAAATACAGATAAATTTACAACCAAAATGCATAAAAAACCACGAGCAAAAGTCATGTTGGTACATTTTATAACCATCTAGGGTGCCAGCCGTAACGCTATAGTTTTTAACCCAGTCACGCAATCTTATTCGTTATTTTAGTGTGTTCTATCGAAACATTTTTTTTTCAGTAGTCCCCATCACACTAAATAATTGTAGCTATTACAGCACATAGTAATTTTGTTTTGCCCAATAAATGTAAATAGAAAAAAGTCAAAACTCCTGTACACAAACTGGCCTTGGCCCTAACTAACCAACCAAAAACTTCACCTCAACTTTAGTTTCTATTTTATCTCGATAAGCTGATAACAGCCGAGTTGCCAAGACGTCCTTAACTATTTCATTGACGAGTTGAAAAAAACAAAAACAAAACAAAATAGCTCAAACTCCTCCTGGTGTAGTTCAGTGTTTTTGCTTTATTTGAAAATCTTGATCAAAGAACGAATGAGATGTTGAACTAGAGATGATGTTTGTTTTTCAGTTAAATGGAGAAGTCGTTTCATCTGATCACTTTCGACCGTTTGAAACGAAGGTGTGAATTACCATCTTTTTTTTTGTCTGTCTAGGATTGACTTCTCTGCTTCTGCTTCCACTCTTGGTGACCACTGTGACTAGCAGGCAACTTCACACGTATGCATGAACCATGTGACCTGATTACGTGTTCTACTCACGTTTGACTACTTAGAAAACCATGACTTTGTGTGATCTAGCCATGCTGTTATTATATTGAGATTATTCGCTTGTGAACTGATAATAATCCTCATTGTGCCAAGATTACAGCCTCATGCGAAACGATGCTAAACTTTGTAAAAAATTGCATTTTACTCTAATTTTAATGATACCAGTTGATATGTTATCAGCGTTACTATAGAAGTTCAGGTTTAGTCTTTGGTGGGTTCATTCCCCTTGGCAAATCTGTTTCGATCCAGATTTGGGATCCTCATCTAAATTCTATCGTTAATGTTCCATGAAATGACGATCCCGAGCCAAAGAAAATCAACCACAGTAACTAACTATTTTAAGTATTTTCTATTAAATTCAAAAAACGTTTTATTACAATTAATGATGACATATAATGCACCACTTTTGTAGTAAGATGGGTATCTTGCGCGATCTAGTTGCAATCAGATTTAAAGTCAATGAAAAATACCCTATTGTTTGTTGAACCTAACAGTTCCAGCTTCGCATAAAAACCGAAAAGATCTTGCAAAGAAGAGCGTCTTTCAAAGACTCGAACGCAAAAGCAAGAAAAGTTTAAACTTCACATTCAACTTACTGATCAAAGATAATCTTGTTACTCTCGGTGAACCTACTTGAAAAAAAAATTGTGATTAGTTCGCTAGCCAAAATTCTACAGCAAATACATATTCTAAAGCTTTAGCTTAGTTCGAGTATTTATTTTGTGAGTCTCCTAAATATGGATTCGATCTCCCTTAAGATCGTTCATTAGTTTTCTCGATTTGAAATACACAATGATGCAAACAATTTTCATCGGGTAATGTATAATATTTCATCTGAAATGAAATACACGTCCAGAAACTCCCGAAAAGTTTAGATATTTTATCTGTCGTGGTTTGTTAATGTTTGTCAAGTTTTCAAATGTCAGTTGCACTTACGCTGGTTTTTGTAAGAGAACTTTGTATTGTCTTGTTGGAGGG
This sequence comes from Thysanoteuthis rhombus, assembly GCA_963457665.1. Lineage (NCBI taxonomy): Eukaryota > Metazoa > Mollusca > Cephalopoda > Oegopsida > Thysanoteuthidae > Thysanoteuthis > Thysanoteuthis major. The sequence continues at coordinate 25,545,569 of OY735202.1, forward strand.
TTTTCGAACTGATAATAGCAGTGAGAATATTGTGAAAATGTCAGAAGGTATGGGTATTTTTTTTTGAATCCTTAAGAACATTTCAAGTTTTTTTTGCGTGTTTTCGTTTAAAAAATCTTCTGCTTAAACGTCATTTATATATTCTTCCATGGCAAAAGAATTTTGCTGCTGCTAAAGTTGGCAAATATTCTTATCACTTTCTTAAAATTTAATCGCGATACCCAGTCGAGTAAATAAAATTTGATTTTTTGTTAGGTGCACGTGAAATGGGTTATAAAAAACTTAATCCTTTTATTCTGAATAAATATTTCCCAAGTTCAGATGGGATTGGTACATGGCAAAAACTGTGGAGTATCCATTGTGGATCCAGTTCTTTCCACTTTTACCTGACAATTATGCAAGCCGAACCAATCTACCAAAGACACCTTTGAAATCTCAAGGGAATTCAATTTAGTTCAGCATTGGCACCCTGAAGCACCAAGCAAACCTCGATCTAAGCTTATTGCCAATAGTTTACGAGACAACATAGTTGAATAAACACCGTATCACAGGTGTTCTTTGCAGTTAAGGGTCCTAGGTTAGTCTATGTGACATCCAATGAGAGTCAAGTTCACTTCGTTCTGACGGCAGCTGCTCTTACGGATCTTGTATAAAAATGATTTACGCGTATTTGAAATAAGCCTTGGTGGTCACAAGCTGATATGCAGAAGACATCAGGTATTGAATCGGAAATTTCATCACCTGATATTTTGAAATAAGCAAAACCTTTGCGGGTAGAGGTTTGTATCAAAATGTTAGTAAATGATTATTTTACAACCGTTTTTTCTCTCAGAATTCTTCATTTCATTTAGGCTTGGGATCGGTGAAAATCACGCGAACATATATTTAAAAAAAATCTTTTTTGTTTTTTAATGGTATACAACCAATATATTCTCTCGATAGTCACTTCTGGAGTGGAAACATAGAACTTAACCAAGAGACAGACCCACAAACTGAGAATCAAGCAACGCGCACGTGAGAGAATCATGCTCTATCTCACATGAAGAGATCATGAGACAGCGCAGTATATTATGAAGAAAACGGGAGTCTGAGACAGCATTGAAACTATTGAAAAAATCAATGGGTAGGCATTGTTGCAAGAATGGCAGACAACCGATGGACATCACGACTCACAACATAGATTTCCAGAGATCACATATGAAACTGAAGCTGACAGAATATTAGATGGAGAGATGAACTAGACAAATTCAGAAAATATTGACTCTGCAACGCCCACGATAGGGACACGTTGCGAATCCTGGGGAAGGTCTATGTCCAACGACAGGTGATAAAAGACTGATGATGATGATGATACATAGATTCCTGCAAACTATATTGTTGCCGAGAAGCAAGAATTGGTGGCACCCATTGCTCTGGTCGTTATCCTTAAGTTCTAACAGTACGATACATTTGTACGTATCCAAATGTATACGTTGAAGAATGCAATGTATACTTGAATGTTATACTTAATTTTTCAGCCTATGGTTCTGAAACGCCTTCTCCTTCTTTCATCTTTATCAAGAAAGTATTTGCCACAGGATTTCATTACAGGAGACTCAACATTTGAATCACAGAGACCGGAAGAGAGTAAAAATGTGAATTGATTCAAAGACAATAAACAATCCTCAATGACGAAAATGTTTATTTATTGTTCTTATTCGATGAGATATATTGGGGTTATTTGCTTGCCATAACACTCAATGGGCACATATCTTAAGATCAAATTTTGGAGTGGTTCATACTAGAATAGCTTCTCTGGGACATTTGAATTGAATCAGATTATCCAATCAAGGCCAGAAGATCAGATCTAGTCATTGTAAATACTACCAAAAAATGCGTGTGTGTGTGTGCATATAAGGAAAAAAATAAAGAGTAAATACATATGCAAATGCAAAATCGTAACAAGATAATAATGCAAGAAATATTGCTTAACTACAAAAAAAACCAAATTCACTTATCTAATTCAATCTAGAATATATGAGAAACATGCCAAACTAAAGGAGAAATTATAGAAACATATTCTATCAAACGTACAACAAAATACATCGACACAGAATTATTCTGATTAAAGAAATTACACAAATACGTACGAATAAATACGGACTTAGAATAGGCAACATCTAAAATGACATTACACGAATGGCCTCAGAGTCAGACGGACTGGCCTGGTTTATTGTCTAGACTCAAAATGAAAGAGAAAGGCCAAAATGTTACATTCACAGTGTAATAACAGGAGATCATTTGGAGAGTTTCAATATAATATAACGCAATTCATAATCATTCTGACAATTCATATATCCGTTTCTTAATAACATATACATATCACGGCAGCAAATTGAAGAGTGAAAAATGAAAAATGGAGATGTCAAGTGTCATATCCCGAAACTTATTATTTAGGTGAAACACAATGCATCATTACAAGGCATCTTCAAGAATTGCAGCACAGAGAGTGAAACCAGCAACCTGTTGCAGTCTGTTACATGTTGAGAGCAAGAATACAAATACAATATGAAAGTTGAAGAACTTAGCTGTGTCTCAGAGAGAAGGACGGAAAGAAAGCTCTGGGGAAATTGGATACTTGACAAAAGGGTTAGTTTTGACATAGTATAGTACAAAAACAAGGTACTTGTGATAAGTATATATGAGAGTGTCTAGATAGTTAGGTACAATGTATGCTTGATTTTTAGATAAATTAGATACAATAGTCAATGTATGCACCGGAGTTTGTGGATTCTTGTGTGTGAGGGTATTTGTTTGTGTGTGTGTTTGTGCTTCATTCTCTTTTTCTCTTGGAGGGTCATGAATTAATAGCACCATGATTGCAGTGTGCAATGAAAGTGCTATTACATAAGAAAAAGAAAAGAAGCCAAATGATTTAAACAACTACAGCTCAATATGCCCACTCAACTGCATTAGCAAAGTGATCACCTACCTAAACAACAGATATGCTAGATGAAATCAGCCACAAGATCAGATTCGATTCAGAAAAAGCTACTGAACCATAGGCCATCTCCGTTCAGTAAATCAACTATAAGAGAAAACAGTAGAATATAAAATGCCTTTCGCTGTAGCATTTGTCGACTTCAAGAGAGCGTTCGACCTAAGGAAGTCTCTAAAGCTATCGATGCTATCATATAACAAGGCGTAGACCCTATATATGGCAGAGTCTTAAAACATATGTACCGACACTCCAGATCCTTTATTACGCGACGTAAAAACTCTGAGCCCTTCCAAAGGGAGTAAGACAAGGTGATACCAGCTCACCAAAATCTTCACAGCTTCGAATGGGAAAAGAGAGGAATCAGAATCGACAGCAAATATCCAAGTAACATTAGATTTGCAGATGATATCGTCATTTCTGCGAAAAACAATAAAAAATCTCGATCTGGAGATTGTAATGCTAGACGAACTGAACAAAGAGAAAAAGAGTGTTGGCTTCCACCTAAACTTCAGTAAAACGAATGTCATGTACAATAAACATGTTGAAGGCAACAACACGAAAATTGAAATCGAAAACTCAGATCTGAAAAAAGCAGACCGCTGTATCTACCTATAATAATTGAGAAGAAGAAACCAAGCGAAGAGTCACTGTAATAAGGCATGTTTTTTCAGTAAATCAAAGCTCAACCCTTGAGAACAAGAAAATCCCATTAGCCTACAATCAATGAAACCTCCTGATAATCACCTGTCGAGCTCAAAAAGTGAACCTGACCAAAAGTTTGACCCTCAAATCGAGAAACATGCGTCGTGCACATGAGAAAATCATGCTTAACAAAACAGCACAGTATATTAAAGATAAACAGGAATCATGGATATGACAGAATCCATTACAAAACTCAAATGGCAACGGGCCAGTCATATTGCAACAATTCCAGACAACCAATTGACATCATGACCCACAACACAGATACAAGAGGTCATATGCAAAACTGTGTGTATAAATGAAAAGACTGGATCAATAACGCCAAAACTGCTACTTTGGAAAAATTATCTAAATTTGATATCCAAATCTAGACTCGAACATTTTGCATATATCTAAAAGGTTTGTATTGAAAGAAAAAATTCAAATTCAGAATTTTATTTCAATTCTTGAATTTTTGGAAATGGCGCTAATTGCATATTTGGATAACACTTGTCATATACGTGTACACTCACACGCACACGCACACCAATCATAAGTATATACTATCAAGAAATGATATGTAATTCGACAAAAATATACCCTAAATTACGTTATGATATTCTGAAACTCTATTTGAAATGACCTCACATTTTTATACATTGAATGTATCATTTGGCCTAGACAGCATGGATAAGATAAAACAATTAAAGAAAATGGAGCTGCTGCAAGAAACGAACCTGCGATTGATAGTGAAGCTGCTCCAACGTTGCATTTTTCTTACAAATGAACCATTTAGATATCAAAATATATCACGCAATTTATAATCATTTCTTTCGGATTATATGTCTATGTATTAATGATATGATTGCCCATGTTAAAAGAAACAAAGAGAGCTAATACAGACGGTGAATGAACAGAATAAGAATTTGGAGTTAAAGCAGATATTTGGGCCTTTGCATTACTGATGGCTGTTTAGCTCAATGGTATATGCAACGCTACGTTAAAGTGGTTTCCCTATCAATCGCAGGTTAGATTCCTACCGCAGCCCCATTTTGCTTTATCATTTATTCTATTTTTTAAAGATGCGTAGGCCAAATGATATATTCACACACACATATATATATATATATATATATATATATATATATATATATATATATTTGCGTGTGTGTGTGTGTGTGTGTGTGTGTGTGTGGTTCCCTGCCTGTGTGTAACTGAAATCTCATCTAAATCACTCACGCAATGTATATCATATATTTGTTTAATTCTCTTCCTATGAAGACGTTGTCTCACGTCTGTCAAACCAATTACAATATTTTGCTAACACCGACTCCTGTTTGCATTCAATTTAATTACGCAGAAGCCAATCAGATGGATCGCTCCCGGCATGTCTCGGGACCACGCTTACAACGTTATCCTCAACACAAAGAAACATGCAGTTGTCTCTGCATGGCTTCCGAATAATTTATATATAATATTCCAAATCCTTACTAGTGATTTGCCGTCAGTTCCACACGAGGATTTCTTTTCATTTGAAAGATGAAAACAATATTTCCCTCAGGGATTTGAATCCAGCTGAAAAGTCAGCTCATTAGTACGAGCACAATCGTTGGCACACCTACTTGTATAATGAACAGTGCAATTTCCTCCATATCTCTTTTCGTATCTATAGACTCTTATACTCTAAGGTAAGTATTTTTCTGAATAAAATATCTCCTCCCCACCATTTGAAAAAATGGATTCTCCTCCTGAAACGGATTGAACAGTTTATTTAAAGAAAAAAAATGATCTCATTGAAATTCAAATTTAAATGATTTTTATTCACCCGCAATAACCAGTATACAATGAAAATAGGTTAGTGGGTGGAGATTGCTTCATTAGAAAGATAGAAGAATTAGAAATCTCAGGAAGTATCGATATCTTTCAGAATTACTTCGATAATCTAGAATACTGAGGATGGCTTTGGAATATTGACGAGACCTTTCATCACGTGATATCAAGTGAAAACCACCAGTTACTACAGAGAGAAAATTCGGTGAGTTCAAATAGGTATAATAAAAACACCCAGAAGAATTTAAAAAGAAATCCGAGAAATAATTGAAACCATTGAGAAAACATCATTAAAATCGGCTAGAATACGGAGAAGGATGCTGGAATATCGAGGAAACTTACAGCCACTTATACTTCCAGAAACTTTTGGTATGAGAACTCAACGAAGAGACATCAATTGAAAACCTCACAAAAAATTTTCCCAATGAATATTATTGGTTTGTCCCTTTAGAAGAAAGAAAAATCTTTATATCCAAGGAATACAAAAAACGAAAACAAAAGAGAAACTCATAAGAAATAGAAATAAAAGCGAATGATAAAAGGATATGAGTATTCTAAAACCGATTGACTGGATCCTAATTTTGTTAACAGAGTTTTTGAGAAATCGTGGGAGTGCAAATACAGAGGAAAATGGACAATGAACTTCATTCCATTCCAGAAGTATTGATTTTATTCTTAAAGATTATAAATTTATCTGCTATCGATTATGCTTAATCTACATACGCGTATGTTTTGCATCCGATCGAATAAATAATGTATATGGTTGTGTTCATAAACTGACTCATCTCTGTGCGCGCGAAAATATAGGTTAGCGTACGTAGGTGTGAGTGAGTACGATTGTGAAGCATATTTATCCAATATAAAAATAAACAATATTTTTTTTTAAAAAGCAAATCCTGTTTTCTTTCAAAATAGAAATCATTACAAAGAAAAGCAGATTCGGATTGTTTTTATATTAATGATTTTTAAATTTTATCCGAACATCAGAGAGAATTGAGTACAGCTTCAGTATAGGCTTTCCGAAATAAACTTATAAATAAACCAACAGAAAATAGATATTACAGAACATTTTAAAATCCGTCGAAAGTTATTGCTATTTTGTAAATAGACACATATCAGTAAAGCTACTACTTATATAATGTGTACATGTATATTTTTTTACTTATGAACTTTTTCAAGGGAGACATTTGATGAATGCTAATTATAGAATAGTTTCTCTAATTCTTTTTCAAATTCGTTGAAAAAACTGGTTTATCTTAGTTGAACATGAATAAGTTAATGCAGGGCTGCATAATGCTGTTAATATTTTACAAGCACAATGCAATTGCAAAACTATCAAAATACTGCTTTAATCTTTATACAGCATCGGTTAACTAGTATACAAGATAAATCCTCAAGTTTTCGTCTGAATTTTGTTTGAAGGGGTCCATTGATCAGTATGTATGATACGGTTGGAAAATTTCCCTCGGCTATATGTTCATTTTTTTCCACAACATTTTGGCCGTGTACTATTTGGCCTCTGTCGAGTGTTACTGGTTTTGGTAATTTCATATTCTAAAACCGACAACACCCGACGAGGGCTTGCGGAGACACTGCCGAAACGTTGCAAAAAAAAAGAAAAGAAAAAGAAAAGAAGATGAGGAATATAATCCAACCATATCATACATAACAATTAAAATTGTAGCCATCAACACACTGGAATTCGGATCTAACATTACAATTAAGTTCACAGAAGCCATCCGTCCAGATGTGTTAGGTTCGATTGGGGAAATGGCTTCTATTTTTACGTTATTACGATTATGTTGTCTGTGTCTCATCAGTTGTTAAGTATATTACTTATCTGTTACAGACAAATTATCTATTATAAGTGTAACTATTTTGAGATATTGTTTTCAGTTTGACCTCGCACAGATGTTCCAAATAGGTAAATCTATTTAAAATTCTACAAATCAAGAGAAGTGAATAATCTTTAACCGTCCAAGTTATTAGTTTCTTCCATCTTACTTTTGTTGCTCTTTATCTCGTCGGAAACTTATTCTGACCAATGTTGCTTGCTTAGCGGTCGTAGGGGTTAAAAATGACCAGATCAACGCGACAAAAAGAAACAAAAAAAATGGGATAAAAAGAAAATTTTATCAAAAACTAATAATCATAATACTTCAATGTAGAGATTCTGACAACCTAAGATTATTGCGTCTTCTACTTCAAAGTCTCAACAAACAATATAATCTGGAGTAAAAACCGGAAATTGAAGAATAACCCCTGCTTTTTAACTCTCACTGGGTAATCGGTGAGGCGCTGTCAATACCAAACAGAGTCTCATGGGGCGTGGAGGTGAGTTCACACCTGATTAGAACCTTATTCTCTATTTCTGATACATCATGCGCACTTAACGGTTGTAAAATATAAAACTGACCCGATCTTTACCATAAAAAAACAACTAAGACGGTTTGGAAACAAATTGTCAACAATGTATAGAAAGAACGTATTAAGAAGACTAGCTTGATATATTGGTAAAACGCAGATCTCTGAATGAATCCAATTGAGAAGAGGAAAGTAATGTAAAAAGTTTTATCTTGGAACAGAGGATCGAGAACCATAGCAACCAGATTTCCAACTTGAACTTAATCGAAATCGGTTCAATTATTTCAAAACGAAATTGTGATTTTAGTTCGATAGTGAATATTGCAGGTTTTATTGAGGAAATGAGCAAAAGAACAAAACTTTGTAAGGATTAATCTTTTGCATATTTTATGAATCTTCAGGGTATTTATTCGAAATTCGTTTTCTGAAAACCCAGTTGCAGAAATGAGATTGATATTTCATGAAGAAACTCAGACTGAAACAAAGCATAAAAAATTCACACCTAAGAAATCAAAGATCTTGGGTTATTTTATAGTTGTTTTTTTAACCTTATATTTTATAAGAATTTCTGTTCAGTTTCTACATTCTATGACAAAAACGTCTTCTTGGACAATCTTCTTGCAAACTCATTAAAAATGTGTTATTTGAATTGAATAATTTATTGATGATTCAGTATGTTTTCTTTTTTTATAGTAGAATCTCATCCAAATATTTCGTGATTGCTCGAATTTTTTAACGGGGAAAACATATAAGAAAAAGAAATCCAAATCTGTATTATAGCCCCATTGATTGGTCGACGGAAAGGATTAAAAATCGAATCAAGGGATGGATTTATCTAGAACTGAACTAGATAGAGGTCAAATGTTTCATAGAGAGGAAGCGATAGATAGAAGGAGAGAGATGTTATTATAAGCAAAGAGAAAACACAAGCCCGGTGAGGAATTGAAGCCTTGAATGACGGATACGAAAAAGAGAGAAAATGATTGGGTGAAGGGGGGAAGGTGAGGAACGAAGTGCTGAATGAAGGAGAAAAATGAATGAAATGGAGGATTAGATGAGATAAGAAAGGGGGAAAGAGAATGAGGAAAGGGAAGAGAGAAAGAATGGAGAGAAATGATAATCTTCGCTTTCTCAACCATGGAAGCGATAATCGCAATAGAGTTTTATTATTTTTAGCAAATCAATTATTCATCAAAAAATCGAAATTATTTGTAAGGGTCATTGCACATGAAAAGCAAGATTATAACCATTTTCAACTGATGAAATTTAGACGATACGAAATGAAGAAACGCATTGATTGGACTTAGTTCAGTTTGACACAGGGATGTCATTACAATGGGAAACACAATAAGTACTGAGTTCCCTATACGAGAAATAATCTGCTAGACGTTGCTCTTCAGCAGGCACCCTAGATATTGGGTCGATTAAAATATTTTTCGTATCATAATGAATCTGATGAATCATTGATCTTGTCAATGGTTTCTCAATATTCTTTTATCTAAATAATGTCTTCCAAATGGCATAATAAAGAGTATAAAGAGTTGGAGATAAATAATAAAATTGTCTGTTCTGTTTTACTGTTTTACAGTGAGCTTTTAGAAAATATTCTCCGATACAGTTATTGGATATTCTCAACCTGAAGACAATTAAACAACTGTAGTCACCAGAGTTTGCACAGGGTTCTATCTTATTTTCAAATATATATGTGCATGTTTATGTGTTTAAGTGTTTGTGTGTCATTGTGTTCCACCGCTCCTGGCCATAATGTTTTGTTTATAGACTTGAAAATTTACACCAATACTGTGAACGAAAAATATTTCTTTTTTCTATTTTTGTGAAAAAAAAACCCCCCAGCTTTTTCGACCATTCTCAGATTCTTTTGAATCTGGATTTCTTTGATATTTTCACTTCATCTTATATGCTTTCCAGTGGAAGTAACATAACTTCTCGAGAATCTATATTTATTGATGTTTTTTAACGCTATTCTCAGATATGTCATAAATAAAATTCATTCCGGCCAAATTCATTCTTCGATGAATTTTTCCACATGACTTCAAATTTTTGAAATGATTGATCGAAATTTTTTCTGAAAAATCCTTTCAATATTTTGTGAGAAAGTGAAGAAAACGACTGCGTCATTACGTCCGTTCGCTTTTATTCTTCTTTACTTTACTGCAGAAATTTGATCATAATTCACATCCGGCTTGCAAGGTTCTTCGAAGCGTCCCGATTGGATATTTTGCTTTCCTCTTAAGATGCTCGACAAGGTAGTGGGTTATGGAATCAGATTTACCCGTCATTTTGATTGGTTGTAAACCATTGCTGAAGAATCCACCCTTCCCTGCTATTTAGTCATAGCTGGAGATGGGAGAAGAGATGGATTCGTGCGTTTCATATGGGCGTTGGAGCGAAGTGAACACCAGTTGTCATAGAAAAAATTTTGATGATCGACTGATCCCATTCTCTTGGCTGTCAACCATTAGGCCATCCACACCTGTTGGAGGTGATTATATCTGATCAAAAAAGAGTAATCGTTCTTTGTTCTTGATTTTTCAAAAACTCGATAAGTTCCTTCAAGGATCATCATCATCATCATCACCACCACCACCACTACCACCACCATCATCATCATCATCATCACCACCACCACCACCACCACCACCATCATCATCATCATCATCAGTCTTTTAACGTCCGTCTTTGGACATAGAACTTCCCCAGGATTCGTCACAATTCCCTATCATGAGCGTCGCGGAGCTAACATTTTCCAAATTTGTATAGTTTATCTCTCCACGTGTTGTGTCGTCCTCGGTTTCTCATGTGATCTCTCGGGATCCATGTTGTGAGTTGTAATGTCCATCGGTTGTCTTTCATTCTTGCAACATGGCCTGCCTATTCCCATTTTAGTTTTTTAATAGTTTCTACGATGTCTCAGACTCCCGTTTTCTTCCCTATGTACTGTGCTGTCTTGTGATCTATCCATGTAAGGTTGACCATGATTCTCTGATGCGCACGCTGTATGCTTCTATGTTCATAGGTCTGTCTATTGTTTAGGTTCCATGTTTCATTTCCATGAATTAAAAAAAAAAAATAAAAAAGGCAGAAACCATCAACCAATATCAACACACAGTTCTTTAGTTTAAAAACCAAGTTTACAAAATCACAAAGATTTATGTTAGTACCTGCTTTAGTGTCTGCTCTGTTATTTGGAAAGAATCATTTATACTCTAGTTTGAGATATCTACTATTTACTCTTCCTGTGTGTTCTCATGAAAGTTATCTTAGAATGAAAATGAAGGGTAAGAATGTAACGTTTGGTGAGATTCTGCCTGTGTGCACACTAAAGAATGACGGTACATGCGTGTGATGGCCTTAGAGTAGACGAGGTTCAGAAGATAACACTTCAAGTGGTGACAAATTGGAAATTGTAGCCAAATTCGAACGAGACATTCTGAAGTGTTTTCATCCAAAGTGTGAAAACCTTTGCTGTGTGCCAAGTTAATTGGATCTGTCGACACAGGCTGTCAGAAGCAAAGTAAGGTCTTCGGCACCGGACTGAGGGTGGATGTTTTTTTTGTAGTGGTCGTTATTTTCCGAGTCCACTCGGGACTTGGCTGCCACTCGTTCGTATCACCTCCTGTTTACAGTTTTTACTGCTTACATTTTTCTAGTTTATATCTCAATACTCTCTCAAATTAATACTCTCCCTGTTAGATTCGTTTTGAATTTAGATGCCCTGTTTTTCGGTAGCTTCTACAAAGAGAATAAAGAAGAACACGCCTGGTTGTTCCAGAGTAAGACTTCACTCCTACCTAAAGCCTACCTGAAGATGACCATCGCAACTTTTGTGTTGTTTTTATAATAAATAAAATATTATTAGATATAAACATATATATTTTGTATATATGTATTTTCTAGGACGATATAAACCCTCGTGTATTCGTAAGATGAGATTTTCTATTTATGTAGATCTCGTCAGCTTGGCTCAATTGGTAAGAGAACAGGCTACTAATCACTTGGTCGTGATTTTTAATCAAAGCAATAGAATATCAATTTTACATATCAGTTTGGTCTAACGTGACGGAACGGACAGTGTAGAGTTTACATCCATGAATTTGGTGAGGATTGTTGTTGTTTATTTTTGTGGTGGGAAAACATGGTGAACTAAAGACTTAGAAAAATCAGGTGAAGATTGTCAACTCTAGACTTGGACAGAAGCTTTGACGTCTATTTTTTTTATACATGATGTGTTCCTTTTGTCTAGTCATTCTTAGTTCACTACAACATTACACTTTTTTTCTGTCCACGACACTTCTCCTTCTTTACAATTGTATTTAACTCCAGGAAATCACCAGGACGCAATCTCCAAAGAAAGTTGACACACAACATCTTTTTTTTCCCCATTTCTCTGAAGAACACAGACACAGAATTGACGTGTGAATAACATATGTTAAGCTATTGATCAGCTGATAGAAGCTGACAATAATTTTTTCAAATTCTATCTCAATGAGAAAGTATTTATTTGAAACGGAGTTCAACTGAGTGATCTCCATTAGTTTTGCTGAACGCCATTACTTTTGGCATGGAAAAAATTCAATTAAAAACTACGGAAGATTCAATTAAAAACTTCAGAAGATTCATTTGTAATTGCATTAAAGGAGTCTCTCCATCTAGAACTTCGTGCATTTAGTTCTTATCTTATTTCCTTGTGTTTTTTTCCTGTCGTAAACCAATTGATATCCTCCCGGGCTTCTTCCTGATTGGATTTTCCCTTTTCTGACTACATCTATTAGTTCAGCTTGGGGCTTTTTAAACTTGACAAAAGTAATTTGCTAAACTTTTCTTTAAAAGTTAGACGATACAAACTCATGGTTTTACAGAAAACTGCATAAGCAAATCTACCGTACTTAACAGAAAATTTGTCTAAGTAGAAATACAAGTGAAATATCGGACTAAACGATGAATACTCGGAATTATTGAATTTATGATATTCTATCTTTTCTAAGTTGACCAAAATTCAAACAAAACGAAAAAATTAACGAACAAAAATAATTCTCCTAGGAGTTTTGAACGAAGACGACGAAAGTTCTATCTTTTTAAAGATGTATGTGTATGTGTGTGTGTGCACTATTTAATTATTCTCCCACCAGAGCAAAATGTGACACAAGGTGGGGGCTTTAGGTGGGGAAAATAGGAGTCGCCCTGGAAAAATTGCTCTAGCCGTCGCGGCCTCGGTTTGCTAAGCAACCAAAACAACTGCCGCCACGAAAGCGTCAGGCACGAGCCCGACCTGTTCCGTTGAATGCAACGGAACAGTACTGCCCTTGGATGCTATTTATTTACTGCCCCACCAGAGCAAAATGTGACACAAGGTCGGGGCTTTACGTGGGGAAAATAGGAGACACCCATCCAAAAATGGCTCCAGCAGATGCGGCCTTGGTCTGCGAAGCAACCAAAGCAACCTCCGCCAAGAAAGCGTCAGGACTAGCCCGACCCATTCCGTTAAGTGCAATGGAATATTGATGCTCCGGCGTGCCATATTCCCTGCAGCTGGGCCGACTAATAGAAAGGGAACTCGAAGGTTCCCAATGCGCGTAGCAATGCACAGCCTCATTAGAACCTCATTGCACCGGCACACTCGGTCTTTGACACATACCCTCTCCGGCCCATTCGGCAGAAAAGTTCTCCGCAGGCTCTGCTTGGGAACAGATACTACACTTAAATCTATGCCGGAAAGGCCAAATGAAGGGAAACACGTATGTGGGTTTCTTTATATATTTGTTTGTGTGTTCCCAGGGCTCCTTACCATACTGTTTTGTTAACAAACCTAATGAGTGAAATCAGAACTCCACGAGACCCTTTCTAAAAAGGTTATTTTTCTATTTTTCTGAAAAGAAAACCCTTCTGACCTTTTTAAACCCTGCTCTTGCGAACTTCATCTAAACATCCATATTTTGCAGAATCTAAATCTTTTTATACGTTTTGGTTTTTTACTTTATTTTATATGTTTTCCCGTGGAGCGCACCAGGGATTTCATAAATAGACTTGAAAATATTTTGGAATAAATAGAAGTATAGGAAAAATTATTCAATGGAGGAATCAAGCCTATAGCAACATTACTATTGTAATTCTTCGTTATGAGATTAATTTTGTTCTTTTAAGTAAATGGCTTGGGTTTTCATTTCGTGTAAAGTGGAGGAATGTCGGTTTCGAGTAAAAGATATTGAAGCTATCGATAAACGGGCTAGAGTCTTAGCATACCTGAAGCCACGAGAAAGAGAAAGTCCGAATCATTTCTATTACAGGCAACATTTATCAATTTTCATTATTTTATTAGTTCAATTTTAGTGTTGAAAATTTTCGATCAATTTTCTAATGCTGCGTATCGATTATAAATCTTCATTGAATATGGAAGACATGAAATCAAAAGATTCATGTGGGAATCGACGAACACTGAAATAACTTTGGAAACAATTAAAGCTGAGATTTTCAGAACAGTTTGTTTCATTTTCGGTTACGATTAGACTAAAGCTCGGAAGAACATTTAAAAAAGTAATTTGTATCATTTTCAATTAACAGCATTTAAAGCACATTACACTGCCACAATAATATGAGAAAATGTCAACACAAGTGTCAGTAGTTTCTAAGTTGGTCTGGTTCGTTTCGTACGTAGCACGGGCAAATATTGCATTCATAGATCAAGAAGGCTGGAAATTTAATCTACTACTTATTATGTCTAGGATTTACCCTCTAAATAGGTTTTTAGTGGATGGTTCTGTTTGCAATGTAATCTTATGCTAAAGTGATCAATTAGCATGAATCCAGTAGCATTCACGCTTGTTTTCTGAAAATTCAGTCTTGTCTACTGATCGCTGCCCAACAAAGGTGAGAGGAATAACGAATACATTGCATGGTCCTTTTTTACTAAATATTTCATTGATCACTCTACCTCAGCATGCTGCCAAAAGACGATGGTCCCATGATGGTTTCTATTGGATGACTATTCAAATCTATTATTGTTATTATCAGAGTGCAAATATTTTTGTATGAGATTATGGATCGTTTTAATGTTCTAAATTAATTTAGATTTCATGGACATTTCTCTTGCAGAAAGCCATTATCGTTTAAGAAAAAAAAAGCAATAAATTTTAATGATCGAAAAAGTGGACATTTGATACTAATTTCGACTTTCATCATTAACAAAAAACAATTCTGGGCACAAAAAGGGAAATTATTTCAAGAATGAATGTTTAATAATCTTGTCAAAGAGAGGAAGACGTTTTTAAAAGCGGTAATATCTGAAACAAAAAGAGACCCATAAAAAGATTGTTTAAATGAAAAGTTGATAAATATTATTTTCAATCTATTTGTGCATGCTATATATATATATTTATTTTAAAATTCAATTATGATCCTTTGCTGGAATCCCTGTGGGCGGCTAGCATTGAGCAATTGTTGACTGATTAAGTTTGCAAACCGTTGTGAGTAATTTCAATCTCCGTTTAGCTCCAACCCACAATAGCCTCGTACCAGAAAAGGATAGGCTTAGTGAATATCTGCTTTGACTACCTGCCTTGATGGTTAGCAATCTGATCTCGCATTTCAAAATTAGTGAGTTCGACCCTGCCATTCTATTGTTGCTGTAGCGGGCTAAACAGTTGATAAAGTATTCCTCTATCAACCTGGGAAAACAAGAACAACACAATCTTTTTTCGCCCGTTCCCGTTGCAATTGCAACAGGATTCATGGATTGCCTTTTGTGTATGTGTTGGTGGGGATGTTGCTTGAGAAACTAATTTTCGACTATTACTACAGATACTACTAGTGTGAAAACGATTACAAGTATGGCGCCGAGAGAGGTCTGGGGAAAGTGAAGGGTAGTTTGAAAAGTTACATTGGAGACACAGCAATCAAAATCAAAAATGTAGAGCTGGAGAAAGTAGACCACTACATCTACCTAGGACAGCAAGTCTCCATGAAGTCAACAAAAGGAGAAAAAATTAAGCAAGGAATCACATTTGGTTGGTGAGCTTTCGGTAGGGCAACTTGACTTTTAGGAACGCACTGATCCCACTAGTCCTAAAAAGAAAGGTATACATCCAATGTATTTAACCTGTAGAGCTAAAGCCCAACCAAAAGTTTGACTCTTAGACTGAGAACCATGCAGCATAAACACGAGATAATCATATTCAACTTCAAGAGATCATAAGGGGAGGGATCATGAAACAACATAGTATACTGAAGAAAAAGACAGGAGTCCTAGACATCACAAAACAGTTAGAAACTCAAATGGCAATGGGCTGGGCATTTTGCAAGAATGTCTGACAACCGCTGAACATCAGGCCTCAGGACGTGAGATCATATGCAAAGATTGTGGCCGACAGAAAGTAAGATGACGTGACGAGCTAGATGAATTTAGAAAGTTCCAGCTCTGCGATAATAGAGAGGTGTAGAGAATCTTGGGGAAGGTCTGTGACCAGCACTGGATGCTGAAAGGCTGCTGCTGGAGATGATGAGATACGGTTCAAGTAGCTTATATTTTTATTGCAGCTGAAAGTGTCAACAGAAAGGTTACGAGTTCGAGTTCCTTCAAGGGCTCATCCTTTGTTTCCGATCCACGCTTTTCGTTCACCGTAGGAGACTGACGCCCATTGAATTGCAATAAAAAGCAACAAGACTGCCTGCTGCAGGGTGAAACTCCACTCCAACTTCTATTCCGACTAAAAGATGATTACTTCGACTTCTGTATTGTATGCATGATAAATAAAAAATATTGAAATATACGCATATTTTTTGTAAGAATGTATTTGATAGAACGAATTGAGCCCTTGCGTAACAGAGCAATGCATTCTTGTTAATATCTAAAATATTTATTCATCCAGCTCAGTCAGACAGTCTCCCAGCAATCACTTAGTCGTGAGTCACGGTTGGGGATGTGAATTTTACATACCGGTTTGAAACACTAGTTTTGGTGAGGATTGTTCTAGTTGCTTATCTTCTTGCGGTGGAAAAATAAAGTCAACTACAGTTTTAAAGTTCGACAAATAATTAAAGTGAAACTAAATGCTAGTCATAAATGAACAAAAACAAAACAAAACAAAAACAACAAATGATAATAATAATAATGATAATAATAATAACAATGATAACAATAATAGGAAATAATACTAATAGTAGTAGTAATACTAGTAGTAGTAGTACTAGTAGTAATAGTAGTTATTAAAAACTGTTTGAAATTAAATGGTTGCAAAGTATAAGGTATCTGTAATAATGATATGATAATTATTTACATTGGGAAATACTTGCTATGTAAGTGAACTACAATTTCCAGTTACGTTTTTGCATTCCAGAAAAAAAAAAAACTCTCATACGACACTTTTCGTCTTTGAATCTGGGAATCTTTGAAAGAAAATTCTGCTCACTTTGTATTCATTCGCTTCATGATATGATCTGTGTAATAGTTTCTTCTTGACAAAACTACTGTCGAAAAAATGTATCAGTTGTTTGAACACTCAAGTGAGTCCGACTATCTACGACCTAAAAAAAGAAACAAAAACGTTACCCTCTGATAGCAATGATGAGGAGGAATACAAAATATGCCAGTGGGGCGGGAAAGCCTTAAAAAAACGACAAAATTTCTATTTATTTACTCTGGAGGCGTAAACAGAATCAAGTTTGTTTTTGATAAACATCTATAACATAATATTTCTTCTGTACAAGGGGAAAAAAGTTTGAAAAGAAAAAACAACCCATACTGCTGATGCAAGAAACGTTTTCGCGGATTGCACAAACATTATCACTTTTTAAGATCATATATAATTGGAAACTGTCAACCAAAACTGTCATAAAACCTGTCAACATAGGTTTATCGAGTTTCTAAGTTAGTCTGGCTGCCTAGCGGGCTATGTATGTTGGTATCACGTATACAGGTCGAATCAACGCATGTGGGCATTGATAAAGTAAACATTTAACTTTTTTGTCTGATAAAATGTGCTTAAAAAAAAAAAAATCTCGCTGCCCCCAAAAGTTCTCATTGTTGGGGGTCAAATAGCAATGTGAGCTCATGCCAAAGTGCTCTTTGGTTTCTGTTCAACAACATTCACGCTTGTTCTTGTAAGAATCAAGTCTTTTTTTTAATTGATCAACCCTAACGAGAGACTAGAAACGTAATTTATTCATTGATCACCCTTTGGATGTTTTTCACTTGATCGCCTTCAGAATGCTACCTGAAGACGTTTGTCGTTTGACGGTTTCTATTGAATGACTAATCAGACCTGGATAGCTGAAAAGACGTTTTCTCAAAAGGTAGCTTCGATCAAGCGACCAAAAAAGACATGTACTCAATTCATTTTTTAATTTTTTGCAAGCATTCACAAATAATCTTTTTTTGGTTCTAATTCCATATTTCTTTTCTCTTTCTTCTCATTTATTCATTGAATGAGTCATCATTTTCTTTCTTTCATTCGTTAAATTATTCTCTTTTTCGTTCGTAAATCCATCTTGATTTTTTCTTCACATACATTCTTTCTTTGTTCTTTTCTTTTACATTTTCCCTCTTTTCTTCTTTTTTTCTTTCTTTTTTAAGTACGTACTTCTCTCCACCTTTCATTCGTTTTCCTTTCATTCACTCATTCTTCACTTACATTGTTTTCTTCTAGGCACTCGCTCTTATTCCGTTCATTCATCAATCTATATTCTCAGCTCCTTTCATCAACGATACAGCTCATACCTGTACTCTGCATTTCCTTGAACGATTACTACTATAGGCTTAAAGCGCAGTAAGTCACAATGTAAATATCGGTTACGTATAACAGAATATTAACCCCATTTTTAAATCATTCATTTTTGAGTATATTATAACACTTGGACGATCTTATCGTCATATATTAACGTTAAGACTTTAAAATTTTATGTTTAATAAAAACATTATCAAATATCAATTATCTTGGTTCTTTATTGGTTCGCATTTGTAAATTTCGGTCGAATTCAAAAGATTGTTGGCGAAAAAATATTTGCCTTGGCGTGAAGAAGACATAAAATATGTGTTCTCTTTGTTGAGCAAATTTAATTTACAAGACGACAGTGTGTTCTTATGCACCATTGATGTGAGATTATACAAAAATTGTTACCTCCCTTGCTGAATAGTTCTTTTTTGCTTGTAATTCTTTAAATTTTGGTCTAGCTTCTCATTGTTAAACGTAAGCATTATTCAAATGATAACACTTTGTTTGCATCTTCATGCTGTGAAAAAAGTATTCGTCTTTTTTATGTAGTGCCATCGAATATATATATATATATATATATATATATATGTGTGTGTGTGTGTGTGTGTGCGTGTGTGTGCTGATGAAAATGACGATTGCAAGATTAAGAAATAAATATGATATAAGGAGGTGTTAAATCTCGAAATTTTTTATCATCATTGGGTATGTTTTGACGCATTTCGACAGTTGTCAGCTATTTTTCAGAGAAGCTCACAGCGGTGCAGAGAAAATAGAGTGTAATGTTCGGATCAAATCACATCTACACAACAATCATATACATATATACGTATAGGTTTCAACTCTCCATTGCTCTTTATAATCACTAACATATCTTTACGTTTTTGCACATATGTAGCACAAAACACATCCAAGATATAAAGTACTGTACACCACCAATATGTAGATAGTAGCTGGGACACTCGGGAAAATTATTCCGATTTTGCCTATGCAGTGGAAGTGGAGTTTATTCTTTAATATTTCTTTGTACACAACACAACAAATACATTATTCTCACCGAGATCTTATTCTTTACTCCCGACGTGCGTTGTTTACTGAGTGATAGGAACTTATAAGCTTTTTTTCTTTAAAAGAAATTCTTTTAACTTCCAATCCATGAGTCCTCCGTTTCGTTTTTTGAAGGAGAGAGATTAAAAGTTTGCTTGGAGGATAGAACTATTCAAGTTGTTACTTTAATTCATACATGAACCCTTACTTTACGTCAGTTGTACGGAAACAATGATTTATTTCAGTGTGGTGAAATATACATATTCTTTATATAAATAAAAGCATCTACAGAATAATTGTATTTTCATAGTATCTCAGTCATAAAGCATTATAATTAGCGGTGGTGAAATAATTATCATAATCATTTACATTTCTTAATGGAACTACATATTCTAATAATCTATACCATAGTCTTTCCCTCTATTGCTAAAAATTTCCAATATTCGATCTACTCTTATTCGCTTGTACCATACATATTTGACCTCTCAGTCCCTTGTACCCACTTATGGTAAAAATACATTGAGGTCTACTAATCATATACGAAGCATAATCTGGAAAAAATCGATCAAGTCTCTGACAACCCTGCTTCTCTTCCAACATTGTCAATTCACGTCCTCCAACCTCTCCCAACAGATCTTACTATTTCCCTTCAAACTCTGGTCCAAATTTAGTTGCCCGTCTCTGAACTTTCTCTGAAAGATTGTAATCCTTGGTCGAGTATGGTGTACGGCTCTGAAGTATTTAGGTTATTTCACACGTGAAATAAATTATTACAGAAAAATTATTAATTAGGTTCAGGTAAATTTCTACTTTTTTTGTTTTTAAAAAAAATATGATTTTGAACGGTGGTACGATAGACGGAAAGAAAGTTTCCTGTCAAGCATTATATTCACATCGTGAATAGTACCCCTGAACCAACATTTTTCCCCGAGCAGCTGACTCTTATCAAAAGGAAACAGGGGTGTTATTGATTAGAAACTTAATATCTTTTTTAGAACTCAAATTTTGAATACGTTTTTTCGAAATCGGTTGTATTTGCTTATTAGGGACTGAAAATACTTTAGCTATAAAAAAATGGCTACTTCTGTTTAACTTTGGCGGTAAATATTCCGTTGAAATTTACGGTTGCAGTCGTGATATGTTGTTTAGTGCTGCTGGTTGATAGGGTCACGATTTGTTTTTTTTATTACAAAAAAATAATCTCAAAGAAGGAAGGGAAAACAAACAATTGTTGCATAATAAAAAAAATAACTTTATTTCCCGTGAAACAAGAAACAATATGAATCATTTTGATTATAGAATTGATTTTAAAGACATAATCTTATTTCATTTTATCATTATGTAAAGAGAATAAGAATATAAACAAATATATTTAAAGCCAAAGAAGAAACAATTAAATCTTATTTATCTTTATGAAATTTGTGTAAGGAGAAACGCATCAAAAGATAATTGAAACGACAGTGTATCAAAGGAAAGCGGAAGTAGCTATATTGCTAAGTCGGCCATTTTATAACTATACTCATAAGTCATAACCTAAAAACACTTGAGAAAAATTGAGATTTAGGTAAACAGTAATCAATGATGAAGGATTTTAGCCAGATTTCTAAACTTGAAAAAGAAGTTCTTTTGCGACCAATAAGACGAATACAGTTTGTTGGGAAGGTTTGTTTCGATTTGGGTATATTAGAGAAAAATTACATTTGCATACACAACCGAAGCAAGGAAGATATATACGCACGAAAAACTTGAGATTAAACGAACTATTTAGTTGCAGAATTATACCATTTGTTATATATATATTTATTTAACAGAAATATCAAATCGTGTTTGTTCTTAAAAGTTTCGCAAATATCCAAATTTAGTGTCATGTCCATCTCAGACAATTTTCCCTCATTTGCATGGATGGTGGTCCAACGCAATGATAAGTGCTCCTAGCTATCAGCGGGAAGGTCGCACGATCACGAAGTATTTTAAAATCGCTATTTGGATCATTTGTGTTCACCGAATTTATATATATATATATATATATATATATATATATATATATATATATATATATATATATAGAGAGAGAGAGAGAGAGAGAGAGAGAGAGAGAAAGAAAGATGCCAAAAGGCATCGAATGAGAATGACAGCAGAATTGGTCGGTCACCTTAAAATAAATGGTTATTAAACTCACACTAGCTTTGTGAGATTAAGGTG
This sequence comes from Thysanoteuthis rhombus, assembly GCA_963457665.1. NCBI lineage: Eukaryota > Metazoa > Mollusca > Cephalopoda > Oegopsida > Thysanoteuthidae > Thysanoteuthis > Thysanoteuthis major. Next base: position 25,567,394 of record OY735202.1, read on the forward strand.
GAAGTCAGCGAATTTTCTCTTCTGTCACAATGACAGTTCTAGGTCATTCTGCCGAATGCGTATATATGGAGCAATTCAGTCTAAGAATCGATTTGAATATTAGCAAACAGCCCGCTCATGTGGAGGGGCACATATCTCAGATTTATACATTACTATGTTCTAAAAATAAGAGCTAGATCTGACGTTGCAGATAAGCAGCTAACTTGAATTCAGTCATCAGCTCTATATAGTTTCATTGATGCATTGTATTCGAACCCTACAGAGAAAGACTAATGTTAATCCTGACAAGAAAATTATCGAGGCTTGGAGGTAACGGATTTTAGAAGTGTAATTACTATCGCAGGCATTGACAATTTTTTACCCAAAATTTGTATCACACTGTGTAATTGAATTATCAAATTAGGCGTGGTCTATGTTTCTTTTCTGCTTAAAATATATTTCGATAGATTTTGTTAGGTACCCTTTTGCGTATTCAATTATGAGTATGCATCGAGAAAAAATACCTGAAGACGATTTCATCAAATGTCTACCCTTCCACCAACTCAAATCATTGGGATATCTTGTTGGAAACTCTTCAAAATTTGAAGAGATTCACTAAAATGAATAAGTCGTATCGCATGGTTCTGATTACAGGTATATCGAAATCAGAGGTATTTAGTACATACCATATGAACGAGATAATCATTTTCAAGTATCATCGATCGTTTAAACGTTTAACTGTTATCAAATGTCTGTATATATAAATAAAAGTTTCGTAATCTTCGAAACTCTACGGTCTATAGATTTTCTGAAAGAAAAATAAAACGCATAGGATGTTTTTTTAGTTTAACATGGTTTTGGGGATAAATTTTTCGTAGGAATTATTCTTGTCATGCGAAATCTTGCAGTCTGACTTCGTAAATCCTGCTACTATTTTCCGATGTCTAGATAAGAGATTAAGAGATTTCCCGCTGTCACAGTTCTAGAAATGTAAGCTACTTTAGTTTCCAAAAATAAAACACATTTCCCTGATATGGATGTCTAGAAAGCAAGATTATGTCGTGAGGCAAATTGTACATGCTCATAACAAAATCTATTAAAAATGACACGTGCGATAATGAACGGCTAAAAATGGCAAACCTTTCGGAGACTGTACTTATATCGGTTATGAATAAGTAGTTAAAAGATATTTACCAGAGAGCTGATAATAAATTATGGAACATGTCAATTAGCAGGAAATTTAATACAGTAATGTGGTGTACGGGGAAAAACAAAACGCTTGTCAGAGATCATTGATATTTTTTTGATAGCATTCTCTTCCATGTCATAGTTTTTGGTTGTTTTTATCGCAATTTGCTAAGACTGTCAGTGCACAACAGTGAGTAAACAGCACAGATAACAAATAGAGAATAAGCTCCTGGAGAGACCCGATCCGGTGTCCTATTTATTTTGGAGCAACCTATATCATCATCATCATCATCATCATCATCATCGGTCTTTTAACGTCCGTCGTTGGACATAGACCTTTCTCAACATTCGCCACAATTCCTTATCATGGGCATCGAGGAGCCAGTATTTCTTGAATCCGTCGAGTTCATCTCTCCATCTTGTGTTTTGTCAGCCTCGGTTTCTTATGTGATCTCTGGGGATCCATGTAGTGAGACATGATGTCCATCGCTTGTTTTTCATTCTTGTAACATGGCCTACCCATTGCCATTTGAGTTTTTTTAGTAGTCTCTATGATGTCACAAACACCTGTTTTCTTCCTTGTATACTGTGCTGTCTTGTGATCTCTCCATGTATGGTTGAGCATCTATTTAATCACTGTCCCACCACAGCAATATGTGACACAAGGTCAGGCTTAACGTGGGAAGAAATAGGAGCAACCCTTCCAAAAATGGCTCCAGCCGACGCGGCTACGGTTGAAAAGCGCTCCGTAGAAGCTAGACAACCTCTGCCACGAAATCGTCCACCAGGGGACTTGCTTCTTTAAGTGCAATGGAGCAGTGCTGCCCTGGGGTAAAGGATCCCCTGCAGCTAGGCCGAGTAATGATAGGAGAGCCTAAAGGCAAGTCCAAAGGCCTCCAATGCGCGTAGCAAAGCACAGCCTCAGTAAAACCCTCATTGGCTAAAGCTTGCACCAGTGCACTCAGTCTTTGATGTCAACCCACACATGATCTCCAGTCCATTCGACAGGCAAGTGTCAGTACCGATTCCTCGGTCTCTGCTGTGGAACAGATACTACACTTTGATCCCGAAAAACAAACCAGAAAAAGGTGGGGACTGAATATGTATCTAATCACTGTCCCACCACAGCAATATGTGACACATGGTCGGGCTCAACGTGCGAAGAAATGAGAGAAATCCTTCCAAGAATGGTTCCAGTCGACGCAGCTACGGTTGAAAAGCGCTCTGTAGAAGCTAGACAACCTCTGCCACGAAAGCGTCCACCAGGGGATCTGCTCTTTTAGCTGCAATGGAGCAGTGCTGGCCCAGGGTAATGGACTCCCTGCAGCTGGAATGAGTAATAATGGGAGAGCCCAAGGACGAGTTCAAGGGCTCCCCGATGCGCGTAGCTAAGCGCAGCCTCAGTTAAACCTCATTGGCTAACGCTTGCACCGGTGCACTCAGTCTTTGATGTCAACCCACACACAATTTCCAGCCCATTCGATAGGCAAGTATCAGCACCGATTCCTCGGTCTCTGCCGTGGAACAGATACTACACAATGATCCCCAAGGAAAGGCCAGAAAATGGGCGGGCTGGGCCCAATTCTCTCATGCACACGTTGCATACTTCTCAGTTTACAGGCCTGTCTATTGGTTAGGTTCCATGTTTCAGCTCTATAAGAGACTATTGGGAGAATGCATTGGTTGTATACTCTTCTTTTTAGGATTATCTGGTTCTTGAGAGTTGAGCTTGCTCTGCCGAAGGCTTGCCATCCCAAGGTGGTTCTTCGCTTGATATCCTCCTCTTTTGAGGGTCTCATGAAAATTCGTTGTCCTAAGTAGATCGACTGAGCAACCAGACTTCTCACAGCTTGCAGGGGATCAAGTGTTAGCCTCTATCCGTTATCTTTCACCACTTGTTCGGTGCCATATCTTGAAAAAATGTTTTCTGTATTTCTTCTTCCCAACCAATGAAAAATATATAAGAATAAAATATTACTACTACAACTTGTATGCGTACAAACGATAACAAATGTAGGCAGTTTCCCGAGGGAAAAGGGGCGTGATTTCGAGCATATCTTTTTTTTTAAATGAATTTTCGATCTGGGCTGTTTACCGACTGCTGCAGAATGACGGAGTAAATTACGATAAAATGCAAATACTTTTCTTTAAGACGAAAGAAAGTACTATTAAAAATAAATCGTGCTTGACAATACTTTATCTCGTAGAAATAACTTAGGATAATATCATTCGTCCAAAATTTATTGCTTAGTCCATGTACGGCTAGTCATAAGGTTTTTACGTCAGTGTTGTAACTATCATATAGTAATGAACATTATGATCTCAATTTTCACCGGAGAATCGACGTCTCAGAAATTTAAAAATCTGGCAAATATCAGCATGTCATCAGATTTTTTAAAAATTTTCAATACTTATTTATTAAAAGCAAATTGGAAAAAAAATTTCATTCCAACAATCGGAGGAGAATATTTTTTTTTACGTGATTCCTAACTTGTCCTTCATCATTTTGATGATTAATTTATCTATACTTCACCGTTTCCATTAATTTTTACACATCTTTTTGGTAAATCCCCTGGGATATTAATTATTAAGCATTCAGGAACTGCTCGAATGTAATCGATAATAATGATGAAAATTCAAAAGAAAGATATTGAGTAAAAATTTTCTTCCCGAACCAAATGTTTAAATTATAATTAATCGACTAGAATGAAAAAAGAATTGAAGAGAAGAGAAGTATTTTTCATGATTTTCCTGTTTTTAATTCCCAAAATAAGACTCCCAGTTCAAGCAATGCCAGGGTGTCATTCTAAGAAAAAAAATGAGCATGAATAATTTCTCAAGGGATTTATCCGCTAAATGTGTAAAAATCAATGAAAACATCAACTCATAGATAAAGTATCAAAATAGAAAGAATCAAATGAAATTTTTTTTTTTGATATTCGGAAAATACAATTCTTTTTTTTTTTTTCTAAAATTTGTCCTTAGATGATTTAGCATTGGATTTTTTTTTATATCAAAACCGAATGATATGCTGATTTTTGCTAGATTTTTTAAAATCTCTTAGGTGTCGATTTTAAGGTGAAATTTCGTCCATATTGTTCTCACCGACTATTATACTTTGATTTTTAAAAAACTATTTCCCCGTTTTTGTTTTCTTTATTTCAACGTTTCAATCTCCGATAATCTTCCAGAAATATCGTGTAAATAATCTTTTTTTTACAATCTACAGGGGTCAGGTGGTCTTATTTCTTTTTGGGTCATGCCTGGTCCACATTTTAGCAAATTTCTGGATTGGTAACCACCTATGCTTCATCATAATACCATTATGTATTGCTCTTTGACGCTTTATATTTCTGTACTACTTGACCAAAGAATAGAACTTGCAAATCCCCGAGAAATTAGATGGACTTTTTGAGTGTCCTCATTTATTAGTCCATGTCCTATATGATAAGCCAGAAAATTTAGTTGTTAGAGATGAAAAAAACCCAAATATGATACAGTAACATCAGCAGCAACAACAAAAACAATAAGAGCAACAACAATGACAGCATCAACAATATACCGAATGTGACGCAATAAAACGAAGAAATGAAAGGAAAATGATGCGCACATCAGGAGGATAGGAATATATTAGGGACCAAGCTCAATAGCAAGCAGTGAAGGCATTATACAAAGTACCAGAAGTAGTGCACCAAAAAAAAAAAAATTAGAAAACGAGTGTGCAGACAGACACCAATTACAGAAAAACGAGAACAAATGACAAAGCATATTACACACTGAATACAAAAGACCGAAGCATAATATAGCAGACGAGAGATCATGAACGTGGGTAGGGAATAACTATGTGATTATCCTACAGCAATAAAATTGGTAATATTTCAATAAAATATTTGAATTATCATTTATGCATTTAATAGTAATAAAATCATATTTCGAATAAAATAAATATTCTTTTCTTTTCAATTTATAGTAAAAAAAAATGAGTAACACATTTCTATAAAAGATCTCTCTTGTTTGATAAACTGGATATTCAATCAGATTTATTTTTCACTTATTTCTCATCCCGTAACGTTACAAAGAAGCAAATGCCTCCGTCGTCTGCTTCATTTATTTTCTACTTTCCAAAATTTGTGTTTCGTAATTGGTCAGTTTTTGACAGATTGCAAATGACGTAGAGAAATCGTGAAATGCGTACGTATAGAATGAATTTTCATTCAAGTTTTGGGACATCTACTTATCTTTATGTCCTTCACGATTTTGATTCATGTTATATTGCTATCCAATATAAGTATCATCCCCATCGTTAAAAGCTAAATGTTTAAACTTCAGCTTACACTGGAACTATGGAACAACAGAAGGGCCACCAATGAAGTGCAATTCGACTAGCGAGAACCCGCTGTGCTAGCTTGTAAACTATCGCTCTATAACAAACGAAGTTAATATTTGCCTTGAGAAAATGTACAATTTTGCTCAACTTTCGAAGACTAGTACTTTGGTGTTTTTTTTTTTTCTCTCTCAAAAATCAGATAAATATATTTATGCTGAAGAGAATGTCATATCTTATTATAATGGTTGGGTTTGTTGTCGAGCCATCCATGAGAGAAAATGCAAATGTCTGCTTTGTGAAAAGCGGTAATTAGCAAGTAACTAGACTTCACTGAAATGTTTTCATCTATTTTCTTTTGTGGCTTCCACGCCATAATTTCTTGCTTTCGTTTACATTCTTCATACTTCAATTGTATGGATGATTTCTTCTTATTTTCTTCTCCATAATTATTTCTATTTCTTTCCCTTCCTCCTTTTACTTTTAATAGCCTTATTACTTGAGATTTCAATTTTGAAGCAACTATATTTAATTTGGTCTAAACTAACCTGCAACATGACAATTTAATTTTGCTTATATAATAAATGCTCACACTTGCAAAATATACATACACATACAACTTTTCACAACGTCAACAAATGACAATAGCTGAAGTGTTTCGAAAAAATAGGAACAAAAATATCTCTACGCCATAATTTCTCTATAAGTTGGTTTTCCTTCTATTGTTTCGTCTAGTTCGACCATCGGTAGAATATTCCTTCTTTTCCTTTTTCTTTCTTTTCTTCTTTTTATCTCATTTCTTTCTTTAACTCCCAATTGTTATATTTCTCCTTCCATCCATCTCTTCCCCTTCTTCCTTTCTTTCCATCTTTTACTTCCGATCAACATTTTTTCCTTTTTGTACTTTACATCCAGCCGTCCTTTCTTTCTTTCTTTCTTTCTTTCATTTTCTATTATTTTTTTTTTACATTAGCCCATACCAGACATTCTTCCCCCCTCTCTCGTTTGCTATTTTTTCTTAAAGATTACTTTTCAACACTCAAAGTCACTGACTCAAACTGGCAAGATATAAATTCTCCTTCACCTCAACAATCGCACACATGGTAAGTGAATTTCGCTTTCAACTGAGGTCACCTACAAATAAACCCTTGCTCACCAACGCAGAGAAAATTATATTTGGTAAAGAAAAAGACAAGAGATATTCGAAATAAGTTCTGTAAGTTTTTTGGCAAAGAGCCGATCTTAAGCATAAATTCATATAACTCAAACGTGAAACCAGTCTTTAAATTCAAAGGTCATTGCTACCGAATTGTCTGAAGAAATTAGCATCAAAATAAGTTATTTTTGTGGTTTGGGAAGTAAAACATATTACTCCATCGCGGCCTGAGGCCATTCAATTACACTTCTATTGGTGTCTACAAGGTACATTTCAGTTCTGCACAATTTCAATCACTTTTCTGAATATATCACTGATCATTGATTCTATTGACTACACAATGATATAGACGCCAGGCCATGAACTCAGCAAACTCAAGAATCAAACCTTTGGGCAATCGTATTAGTCAGTGAAGTTATCACTATTTCATTTTCGCAATACGAAGAATAATGGAAGTATTACTGTATTGGGGTATCTAATTAAGCGTAAGCTCAATTTGTGAATACACACGCACATACACATACACACACACACACACACACACACACATATATATGTTTAAATTTCAAAAGTCTAATCAAACCCATCATTCTATAGATTAGAATATGAGCATCAAGTGTAAACAATTTTTGGGCCGTAGTACTGATTCCGGTCCTGCAGATCCTTCATTCAAAAACAAAAAAAAGAGAAAAAAAAAGAAAAGAAAAAGTGGCCGATATTAGAACTCTTTGAGGGGTTGTAATTCAAGCCAGTCAGTTCTATAACATAAACGACCCAAAAGTCTGGGAATTTAACGACTTGTAACATTTGAAAGGATAAATTCATGCAAGCTACCAGTCGAGAGTGTCTTATTTAACGGAATCATCGTGATATTTATGTTCGCAACGATTTACAGTGATTGCTTGCTTAATGTTACTCACCTATGATATCTACGCAATAGCATCTCTCCTCTTTGAAAGTAAGTGTTGCACTATTATAAAGCGCAACTTTGAAAGTTGAATAGAATTAATCGATTGATTAACTAATACCCGTATAGTTTATATGTGTTGATTCTTTCTTGGGTGCTTTTACCAAAATTCATAAAATCACTTTCTGTAAAATATATAGGGTACTATATAATGTCCATATTACAGTCATCCTGTATATATTTTTCAAAAGTGATATCCTCAAATTGAGTTGGTACTCTCAAGGAATTATAAACACAAATACAGTTTATGGTTAGTATTTTAGGGTAACTAATTCAAGAATTTTAGGTTAAACTTTGTGATAGTGCAACTCTTACCTTTAAAAAAGGGGATTGTTGATGTTTAATGAATGAATCTAAGCAAGCAATCGCTGGTTATCTTTGAAATGTTTCATCGTCAGTATCAAGAGGAGACTAATATTAGCGCCCAGGACGGTAAATTATAAATGAGGGAGGTGAATAAGAATTGGAAGATTGTATTGCACCAAATTTCCAAACGGGAAAGACTTGTGTGTCTTAAAGATTATACGAAATTACTGTATTTATTTAGGAACGAGATATGCAACTATTCCAGCAACAAGGTGTGTCTCAGCCTAATCTGATACTAAGTCACACTTTAGTTTGCATTCATGAGGATCGAACTTGCCAACCTACTCATTAGATCTTCGTGTGAATTCGATAATAATTGCACCATGACCACGCTAAGATGACCGAAATCTCGATTTATCGTAAAGTTCAAGCTCAATATTTCTATACCACTTTGATTTATTCGAATTCTCATACTATAAATATGTAGCCATATCTTCAATGTACTGATGTCACACTAGTGTTGGTTGACTTAAACCATTCACGCTATGTGTCCTTTTCGTTTCTATGTATCTAAGCTGACCGATACATGCCGAAAAAACAAAAAAAATATGACACACTCTTTCACACATCGACAAAAGTACACACACAGACACACAAAGTTGCACAGCAGATGTTGGTTGGTCAGTAGGTCAGTCACATGATCCAGACGTCGTTGAGTGTTATACATAACTTTTGTTTTCGTGGTATTCCAGGGGAACATTTCTTTCTCAAGTGTTACTTGGCTGCCTGAAACCATCAGCAGGTGATATTCCCTAACCTGACTGAACTCTCATCTCAGTCAGACATCGTACTCTGACAGAGTCTATACTCTTTGTCAAATAAAAAGACGACAACAGGGATGTATGACTTCATGCCTTTTCACAAACAAATTGACGCAACGTGAACATTACAAGCCTGGATTTGAACTTGGTTTACCGACTATGTTTTACGATTAGATAATCACTATGACATCAGAAAATTTGATATGATTCCATTCATGACATTGAAATCAGGTAAAAAAAGATTCTCTAGAATCTAGATACTATTAATAAACCATACCAGTCAAAATAAAGCTAAAAAGCCTGAAGAGACTTTTTTTCTTAAATATTAAAAAAAAAGAAATATTTTTTTTGGAAGGGGTCTAATGGAGTACGGATGCAGATCTTAAAGTCTGTAGACAAAATGGTACGGCTAGGATCGCTGGTACACACAACAAACAAACACATGCACGTATAAAAAAGATGGCTACGCAAAGAAAATCTTAGAAGCATTTCTGAAGTTCATACATCTCTCTAATTCTTTGCTATCAGTTAACTGTAGTATAATGTCATGGAAGTCTTCAGAAAATGTGAATGATGAACAAAATCATTCTAATAATAATGATTACGCCCTGTCATGAAATTTCCCAAAAGAAAATATTTCGATCAGTTTTATTCCACCCAGCTGATTGACACCTGTACAAAACTCAAAGATTATGCAGTGTATTGTTCGCCCTAGTTTCTCTATAGAATCTCAGAAAATTTCAGAAGGTTGGAAAATAGCTTCCACATCCACAGACATCAATCAATGTTTAAACACTCAATCATTTTTCTTTCTTACTAGGCACAGAGAGAGTCATTTTGGACAACATCGTCATTGGTTATGAAAAACAGAATAAATGTAAGAATACCGAATAAGTAAAACCGAATCACTGCAACATTCAAGGCAATTCTAAACATCTCAACTTGAACAAAAGGAAATACAAATTGTAACCTGGGTAAACTTTTATAGCACAATGCAATTAGCTCGTTTTAATGGTGTATCGGTTCCGGAAAGATCTTTCTCTTTCCGGCCAAGGAAATCGGCCGGTAATTTTCCTGCATGGTAATCATGATAATTGTACATTTATCACGACAAACAACCATTGGGCTAGAATCGGAAGTTCTCCTACTTTTGGCCTCTTCTCTAGATGTCTAAACGTCACTCCACGCGACAGTCATTGTGCAGTGAATATATTTCAAGACATCGCACAATCCTGCAACGGATTCATCGAATCAAAACCAGAATCGTTCTTTTACAATGGAATACACAATTCACTTGAGCATGGCATGAGATAGAAAACATGAGTTGAATTCGTTTTTATTGACTGAATAAGGATGCTTTGAATTTTTACGAATTAAAAGTTTTGATCAAAACAATTTTAGAAACTTTTGCATCAACCTTATACCATATTTTTTTTCCTCTTATCAAAGAAACCTCGTCTTCAGATATCTGAGTGGAATAAAACTTTTATGCCGACATTTAATGCTACAGGGTTCTTGAGATAATGTGAATGATGGGCGAAATCATCTTATTCACAATGAATACCCCCTGTCATGAAGTTGCCCTAAAGAAGATATTTAAATCTGTTCTATCTTGACCAGATGATAGACACCTATGGAGAGCTCAAAGGTTGGTGAATGTATTATTTGCCCCCGCCCCTGGTCGTGACAATCTATGGTCTGTTGGCAGTCAGTGGTGGTCAGCTTATGGCATAATTATGTGTCGAGAGCAGCGGTCAACTCTTGGCTGTGGCTGAAGTTGTCGACCACTGACAGTAATTGCTGTTTATATTGGCCATGATAACAAATGAAATGATTGCCTTACTTTAAAGTGAATGTCTTTTGCTCAACAATGGAATCGATAGTGACGATCAGTATTTTTAGAAGACAGGAGGAAGTTAGCTGTAAAGTGGCTTGGATTTGGTGAAGTGCCACTTGGTGGATAAATGTGCCTCTTGTCCCAGGCATCTTAGGCTTATTAGTACACACTAGTCCATGACCTAACGCTTTGCTCATGTCTACAAATAAAGGTTTATGTAATCTCAGGTGAAAAATCGCCCACAAACTACTCAAACCATTGCCATAAATCAATATATATATATATATATATATATATATATATATATATATATATATATATATATAATATATATATATATATATATATATATATATTATGCTTTTCGCTTACATACATATCAGCCAATTATTTCTTTGTAGACAACACATTTTATTAGTTTCCTTTCTTTCTTTCTTTCTTTCTCTCTCTTTCTCTCTCTCTCTCTCTCTCTCTTCCTCTTTCGTCTAATCATCCCTCTTGTTTGGGTTATATATTTTAAGATAAGTCAACATAAGTATGACAGATACATCTTTAACATTCTATGCTCACTAATCTCCCAGACTGCTGATGTTGGCTGATATTGTTTGGTAATATCGAGCTCAGTCGATTGCTGCTACTGATACTATATTTGTGACGGATACGGCTCCTTTGATATATATATATATATATATATATATATATATATATATATATATATATATATATATATATAATTTGCAAAATATCAATTAAGTTTTCTTAGGTTATACAGATTCCTGTATAATAGTCACGTTATACAAAAACTATTTTCCCTGATGGTGCGCACATATTTTCCAATTTTCTGTGTGATTTATTGCCCCATGCATTTCAACTTGGAAAAATTTGGGGTTTCCACGGGAATGGAAAATAAAATCTATCTACGTAACACATTCATTGTTCCTTCCTGGATCTAATCAACCAAGTGAAAGACAGAATGGTATGATATTCAAACCGTTATCTCATTATTGAATACTGACAAGCTACCTTGACTTTGTGATAAGTTCCTAACGGTTACAAATAGTCACTTTCGGGATCGTATCCTGCTGAAAATAGAGCAAGCGAAAATGAAATGTTTACATAGATAAAAGATTTAGTGTTAAATTGATTAAAATATAACAAGAATAATGATTCTGACGGAGAATTGGGATGTTGCAAGGGTTGGGCTTTCCTTATTACAAATCGCTATTTCCATTCCCAAAAGCACAGAAAGGTAGGGTAGCCGGACCTGAGCAAATATCTAGTCATTATTCGGGTTTGGGTTTTATATTTTCAAATAAAAATTCTTAATTCAAAATACAAGTCAACATAAACGTGACAGATATATCTCTAAAATCCTATGCTCAGTGATCTTCCAGACTGCTGATAGGGGATATTGCATGGTAATAACGGGCTCAGCTGATTGCTGACTCATTCTCTACTGTACTTAGTTGGTTGCTTTATATACTTTTTAACATCGAAATCTACGTAATCCTCACGTATATTTGAATCATATGACCAGATTACACCTTTACATTCGTTCGACTATTTGGAAAACTGGTATGTTCTTTTGAACTGAACATCACTATAACGTTCCGTGCTATGATCAGATTACGCCTTTAGCTTTATTTGACTACTTGGAAAACTGGCACATTATTTTGAACTGAACATCACCATGAGGTTCTAAGGTGGGGCTACGTGATTGAATATATCCCACGTGCATGCAGATATTTCTGACTATCCATATGTCACTCTTTATGTATGTGTTGTTTATGTCTAGGTGTGTGTGTGAATGCGTAATCAAACAAACAAACACACACACACACACACACACACATATATATATATATATATATATATATATATATTGATACACACACACACACACACACACACACACATATATATATATATATATATATATATATATTGATACACACACACACACATATATATATATATATATACATATACGTTCAGGGGTTTTCGAAACCGCCTTCATTAGGAAGCAGCCTATACGTGGCTTTGCTCTTATACTACTGGTTCGTGCATGTACACTGTGAGTGTGTATGCTGGACTTCACAGATGTTTAACCGTTCCTAACCGGTCAGTCCTCGAAGTTTGCACCTGTCACTGCATTTGCTGTGCACAAGCGTTGATATTTGACCTCACTGCTTGCCGAACTGTTGGAATGTGCGATGGTCACTAGCAAAAAGGTGAGCGTGGCTGGCACCAGTAGCAGGGCTTCCACTGTCTGGGTGGCATCTTATCGCGCAAGAAAACATTCTCAAACGTGATTGGCGTTTCTCAGGAAATGGAATGATTAAGATTCCATGATAAAATGGAATTCGGAATGGGTCATTTTGTAAATGATTAGGATCCAGGTCCCAAATTGATACCCATTTGATCATAGGGGGATGGTTGGCCTATCGAACTTTCTTTCTATTTAGCGTCCAGCAAGTTGAAAAACCTCACCCAGACCCTTATACCAAAGTGGGCATAGCTTAGCTTAAATACCGAATTGCACAGACATTTAGACATAGATTTCTCTCAGTCCCTGGCCCAGTCAATAACTTCTATCCTCTCAACCGTTGTTCCAGTTATTGCATCATGAAAAGAAATTCCCTCAACTGGTGTCGGTCACATAGCATCAACATGATAATCCAGAGACTTGGGCTATGTGTTCATCATGAGAAGAAAGAAAGAAGAAAAGAATTAAGTTTCACATAAAAAAAACTGTTTGTTACTATTTTTGCTTCACGCAGATTTCTAAACCTTGCCTTTATTCAGATACCACCAACAATATCTGTGTAATGCAGGACTCTTACCGAATTAGCCAGCGAAATTAGGGTCCGAGATGTGCACTTATATCACTCAGTTCTCTATCTTAAAATAGTGTATATATAATCATATAATTGTGTCATCCACAGACAGCTGTTTCGTTGTATTACAACTCTTCAGTATGGCTGTAAACTATCCATTATACCATCCAGTACCACAAAGTAGGATCAAAACCTTCGTTTCAAACCCATTTTATCTCTACCCCACGGAACTGGACGGTCAGTAAGGTCGAATTTATGCGATATACTTACACATAAATTCTCCACCTTCCAGAGTGCTCTATTCCTACGTTGGAAAAGTATTGCATAAGCTTATAATGAACGAGTTACCTTATTTGAAGAATATATATATATATATATATATATATATATATATATATATATATATATTTGATCTCTGTATTCAAATATGTTGGTTTGAGGTGCAGAGGCGTCTTTGATTGCATTTAACACACATTTCAAAAAAAATACATTAATTTTACTCAATACTGTATTTTGGAAGAATGATTTGTACAAAAGTCAGACATTGAAAAATATTGATCAGATATACTTTTAAATGAACAAATTACACTTCACGACTTATTCAGGTCTCTAACTTGTTATGGTTGCTGTTTAATTTCTATTAGGCCAAGAACAACTTGTATATCATTCTGATTTCCTTATTACCTCTCGTATCTCGAGCATTCAACGCTTGTCAACTCTTCTGAATCACCTCGTTTGACGTGTGTCTTTTCAGGTTACATCTTGTCGGATGTTGACGTACAGAATACGATTCCCCTTGAAATTGTCTCTCTGGGAAAGAAAGCGGGTTTTAGATTTATTCGTGTCATTTTATTTTATTTTTTTCTTCTTTTAAGCAGAAGCTAGCTTGTATCTGTCAATGTCTCTGTATCCTATATGAATCGTGCAAACACTGTCAAGGGATTGTGAATAGTCGCCAAGGTCACAGAGCTGAACACATCATTGCTTGCGTTCTTGTCATTGGATCGGAGCTCAAAACAGGCGACTGTCAGTTTTCGGAAGTGTTTGACATTGTCAGTAACAGAGATTCGTGTCGCCATAACCTTGCCTTATCATTTATGAAAGCCTTTCCATTAAAAAAAAAATGCCTATCACTCTCTCTCAATCCCCTCCCCCTCATTCTCTCTCAATATTTCTCTCTCTCTGTCTCTCTCTCTCTCACACACAACTAATTCACATCCGTTTAGATGATAAGTTTTACTCCACGTGAAAGGGAATAATTTGAACTCATAAATTCATTTATTCTTTGCCAACGCTTTTAAACTATGTTAGCATCGACAATATTTCATGTAATTATTCTGTTTTTCGAGAAAGTGTGGGAGAGTGGCGCGGAAAACTGAATCAGCTGTCCGAGTTCAAGTTTCAGCAAAGGGTGCTTACATTTACTTTGTCCTTGGGAAAGGCATGGACCCTATTCCACCCCAAGCTGTGGTTAGACTTCAGGGCAATTGGGATCCTTTAAGCCTGCAAAGAAACCAGTCCAAAAAATGAAACAAAAGAACAAAAATAAATTTAAAAAAATTAGTAAAAATAAAAAAAAACTTCCACCTTGCTGGATACAAGCCTGAAATAATTCCTTGCAAAATCTACTTGCTACTAAAACTGAAGCAGAGTGGTTGCAGGCCTATGCTCTTTAAGCAGTCTACAGAAAAATATGTTCGTTCGAGGATTGGGATTGGTGCATTTTATTCATCATTAAAATCTCTTCTTCCCCCGTTAATCCCCCAAATCAAAGAAACTAATCTCTTTTCTATCTTTCTCTTTCCCTATCTATTTCTCTGTCTTTCCATCCCCTGTCTGTGTCATATATATATATATATATATATATATATATATATATATATATATATATATATATATATATATATATATATATATATATATATATATATATATATATATATATATATATAGTGATAAATTGCGGTAAGACCAAGCATCAATCTCAATTCCTGGAAATATTTGAACACAACCTCCTGTCAGTTATTTTATATGACATCATACAGTAATGGTCTTCATTCACAGAAATGGTACCAAGGGGTGGTCAAACCCAGTCAACATGGTTCATCATGAGATAAATCAATGAACTTGCAAAGTATCATCTATCTATGATCTAAATATCTATCTTACAGATCTCAGCGAAAAAAAAAGATGACACAAAAAACGAACTCAAACTTCTGGGGTCATTCAATATGAATCATAATGAGCTTATTATCTGGATATCCGTCTGAAATTTTGACTGTGTAATGTCCAATATAAGAGATGATTATTCCTCACTAAACTGAGTTGATTGTAAGGGAAGGAGATTATGTTGAAAAAATATATTTGTTGAACAAAATGAATTCTCTCTTCATAATTGATGTACCTTCCTATATATACATATATATATATATATATATATATATATATATATATATATATATATATATATATATATGACAATATTCTAAGCAGACATCATTTAGTGTCTGTCATGCACCAAATATCTCATTATCTCATGATTTCTATTCTCCTCTCAATTATGTACAGCCTCGCAGATATTAAAGCCATTTTTGAGTGAGTAAATAAAAATAAAAATTGTCTTCCTGGGAAATAACAATTTTCCCCTCTTGTTTGACTTGTGCGTGGGATTCTCAACAAGAACGTTGGAAGATTTGAATACTTCTAGATTTGCAGTTATAGCTCACTACGGAAGTCTGCTTCAACAACGTCTCTTTGTTAAGCTGACAATGTCGAATAGTGTTCTGTGATAGAATATTTGAGAGTGTAATAATTATTTCCGGGCGATGCATCGTTTTTTATTTTTTTTAATGTCTGTTTCCGCAGTGCTGGGTTCAAATACCTTCCTGCTTCACTTTGAATAACATTCGATGGTGTATAGTCACAACTTGGATGCCCATGCGTTTTGAAACTTTTCCAGGAATTCTGGCGTATTTGTTAGTAATTGTTGCGAAATAATCCTTTTTGCAGAGAACCTTCACAACCTTCATCTAACGCTAGACAAACTAAACGAGGAAAGCAAAAGAGTCGTCCTACACATGAACTTCAGTAAAACAAAGGTCAGGTGCAACAATCACGTCGAGAATAAAGACATAACTGTCAGAGTCAAAGATGCGAAACACGTTAGGAGCTGAAGCATGGAAGCTAACCTAGAGACAGATCTGCAAACAGAAAAGCATACAGCCTGCACATGAGAGAATCATGCTTAACCTCGCATGGAGAATTTACAAGACAGCACACATACATCTGGAAGAAAACGGGGATCCAAGAATCCATTAGAAAAATGGGCAGGTCGTGTTGCGAGATTGATAGACATCCGATGGACATCACGACTCATAACATGGATCCCCAGAGATAAAATGCGAAACAGAGGCCGACAAAAATAATATGAAGAGACGAATTAGACAAATTCAAATAATACTGGCTCCACGACGCCCAGGTGGGAAAAATGGCGGATCCTATGGAAGGTGTATGTCTAAGGATTGACATTAAAATAATTATGATGATATAGTGAAATGATCAGATGCTTGAACTCTCGACGGACAAAGGAAATGTGAAAATAGTCAAGCTGTAGTCCATTCTGGTGTTTTGTCAAGCCCAAGTAGGAGTTGAATTCAGTCCCTCCCACCTGTAAGGAGAACGATCCTCGTTGACTACAAGGAAGTAAACTCTCCACTGTTTATTTTACCGTCCCATTTATTTATCATGTCACCAAATCGATATATTAGGTTTGGTTTTATTCTTCTTGGCAGATCTCTTACCAATTGAGCTAAATTGACAAGTCCTATACATCTATAAAAGTATATATGATATAGACAATACAGAAGCTGCAGTAATCATTTTTAGTAGAAATAGAAGTAGGATTCAAAATGACATCTTATAATCTGTAAACGAATGAAATGATTGATCTGACCTAACATTTGAACCATGCTGGACGGGTTATACGACTTGAAAAATGGAAAGTAAAACAATCGGATAACCGTGACGGAACGATTGACACGATATGCACAACAGTTTCTCGAGGAGAATGCAACAGCAACGTATAAGAGCTTTAAAAAGTTATTGAATACGTATATCATTTTAATAATGTTATGGCGTCTCAATATCTATTGGTTTTAACCAACCCGAGCAGATTTGACATGCATGCTATCATGAAACATGAATCAATAGAAATAACTTGAGAGGCAGTCGCATTAACGATTTCTCTACAGGATGGGGCATTAGTTGGATGGTTTGGTCGTATAATCGTAGGGATGATCAATAAGGATGCAATTTCCAAATGGAGAATCGACATCCCAGGAATTTTTGAAATCTTACAAAAATCAGCATATCATTTGAGAACAAAAAAAAAGAAAGAGTAATATAATATTCATCTTCTTGGCAGTTGATAATTTTGCTTTTTTCTCACTTAATACTTGGAAGAAAGAATTTTTCGACATTTTTGTCGATTATCTAGAATAATTCAATATTTTGAAAAGTATATTTTCTATTCTTACTATATCTTGCTTTGACTGAAAATCATAAATGAATATTATCATAACAAAGATGGATAACCAAATAGAGCGAAAAAAATGAAAAAAATATTTACCGGCTTTTTTATCATGTTTTTTTTTTCCTGTTTTTTGTATATATAAATTGATTGGTATTTTAAATTATAGGAGATTCAAAATTGATGCAAACGATACAATTTTGCCCGATATGGGTGTGGTACATGTTCATGTTCTGAATCCCTCCGCAAGACCGCTCAGTCTTCAGTAATCAGCAGAGTATGCACAGAGTGTCAGCATGGACCATCCATACATCGATAACTTCTCCAGAAACGTTCTCAGTGATAGTGTTAAAAGTGTGAAATATAGTGCATTTTAACCTACTTAAGAAAACCAATGATAAAACTAAGTATTTTCGCTAAAATTATCTGAATTTTACAGTTTTTTTTCGGGGTCGGGTTAATCACGGAATTTTAAATTGGCTGAAATTTCATGATAAGAATCAAACAAGTTACGGATGATAATTTAGATGATGCGTTGGTTATTAATAAATTGTCGTTTTTGGCTCATTCCTCTCTTGTGATAACCACAGGAGATTAGCTTGTGCACATCAGATCCACTCATAAGACTTGGTTCCTTTCCGATGTAACCCAGCAAACTGAAACGGCTAAGTTGACAATCAAGTGATAAGTTAATTCGGTAAAGAAACGTGTTCCAGATCGACTGCATCACAAGGCTGCATTGGCATTGCTATTTGGCCTAGAGCTAGGGGCTTGACAGTGGATTTGTGCTATCTGAGCAAATTACCTCAGCTCACCACTCCTTTTGTCCGTGCCATTATCAGCTGGGCCATAAGCCTAATAGTGTATATGTATATGATAATTGTATCCGTCAGGCGTAATATCTCTCTCTCCCTCCCTCTCTCTCTCGATCTATCTATCTATCTATTTATCTATTTATATACGAATGGCTTAGTTTGGTTCAGCTGACGAAAATTGTTGGTAAAGATTTCCACAGCCATAAGACCATCAATGGTAAGGCTTACGTGCAGATTTCCCTCCAGCCAGAGCAATGGATTTTAAAGGTGTGGCCAGCTTGTCCAGGGCTAATCCCACGATTCAAACCAAAGATTAGCATCCAATGGTCCATTGAGGTGGCTTGGATAGGAGCAGGATTCTTAGTTTGTAAGCTACACAGGATTGTCCTTCACTTGGCAGATGTCAGCTAGTTAGAAGGGTCTGTCGCCCTTTTGCAAAAGAACTCTCACGTTTCTTTGGAGGACAATCAGTGCGATATGACTGTTTGTAACTTTGAGCACGGAATCTCCGGATAGTATCGGCTGTCTGCGATTTCTAGGTTTCAGGCTGCCTGTCCCAAAGCTCCGACTAAAAAGATTTTTGCTGACTCTAGTGGTCTGCTAACCATTACAGTATTGACCCAACCGTGTTTCAGATGGAGTGCCAAGGTCAATGCGAGGAAAGGGGTGTGGAGCGTAATGGCAGGGGACATTTCTCAACGATATACTGTAATGCATTTCATCACATATATATACACTACAGCTGCGGCAAGGGAAGGAACAAAAAACGCGAGACTCATGTCGGGATTCGAAATCGAACCTTCATTTTTGTTTCTTTTTCGACCAACCAAAAATACATCGATGGTATTCGCATGAAAATCAAACAAAATCCCAACTCACGTAGTGGGAACTAGAGAGAGAGAGAGAGAAAGATTAATCAGTCTTCTACTGCCAGCGGCCAGGAGCAGACGTCCTGTAGATCGTCCTAAGTCACCCAACTACTTAACTCTTCTTCCTGCCTTCAGCTGATCTATTTCTCTGCGTGTTGTATACTCTCTCCTGATTCACTTGTGTACTTGTCTGTTATCCTTCTGGTCTACTCTGCTCTACCCTAGTGACCAACCTCTGGTCCCCAAGTTATAGGCAAGAGTCTTTTTTTCTATTTCGCTATCTCTTTTACCAAATTAATTTATACCCTCTTCTTTTATCTGATACTGAGACTAAAAGATCATCTACTCTTTTCTCTTCTATTTTCCTCCTGTTTTCATTCGTTTTTCGCAAAAATAATATTACAATCTATCTTTTTTCTACCACCGTTAGAATCCTTATCAACCGTCCCTTTTCTATCAACTCCTTTTCACTTTCTTTCTCCTAGTGTCTTTTTAATTAAGTGGCTGTGACTGGGGTATCTATCTACTCGGATTCAAAGCAACTAAGATTTATCTTGTCAATAAATCTACTAAAGATTTTTCTATCATTCTTTTGGCGTCTGAAGAGGGTTACTCTGTAACTATCATGTATTTGACCGAGTATATATGTATAGTCCATACATACTCGTGCAAAAGCATATTTACCTAAGAGTTATTGGAAAATAGAGTAAAATATTCAAGAATGAAAATGAAAATTCAATTGTAAAATCTCCATTGACCCACATCCCAGCAGCGACCCAAAGTGTGTATTCTTTGACATGGTGATACCATTGGGTTGCTAGGGACGAGGGCGTTTATTTCAATTGGTTAGTCAGTCCTCATGGAACACTATCGGCATTAGTTTGGATTGTTTCGACTAACATTTCTGAGTAGTGGTCAGGGGCTGGCCGTAATCACGATATATATATATATATATATATATATATATATATATATATATGTATATGGGAGATCGAGCATGAAATGCCATGTAACAAACCGTTTAAGTACATCAAAAGAATCATCCTTTGAGGTGTGACTATCCGCTAGAAAGTGGTTTCTTTAACTCATGTGTATAAGAATCGTTTATTTGATAGTTGAAAGTATTTTGAAAATATTTGATGGAAGCTTTGTGTTATGCAAAGTGGAAGAATGAACTTTTAGGTTAGTGGAAAATAATTGCCAAATTCTCGGGTTGAATGTGTTGATAGAAAATCGACTCGAAGAAGTTTGTTCAGTGTAATTAGTATTCCTAAAGATTATTTCCTGAGTTGGTTAGTATGCATTCTGAAATTAAAACCGACACAACAGATTTGATATTCACATGGGTGAAAATTCAATAGAAATGACATGAAGGGCGAGTTATGTCTGTTGAACCCTCATCGTTAAAAACTATATACATACAAAAACTAATACCCATAAAACCTTTTATAGAATGACAAACTACATGTATGACATAAACTATACATCAAATTAAAATAGCGTTTGATAAACACTGCAGGGTGCCATGTTTATATAACAGTTTTGCTTTCAAACATCCCTGAAACATTTACATGGTAAACAGCTGATGATTGCAACAAAAAACAATCTATACATTGTATAATATTAACAAAATACAAAATATTGCATACAAAAATTGCATCAACATATATTGAGAAGTGACTAAAAAATCTATTGACAAATTTTTTTAATGTTTAACGTTTGAAGCTATAAAGCTTTATAGACTACACACACACACACACACACACACACATATATATATATATAATATAAACATATATATACATATGTATATATATATAATATAATATAAACACACACACACACACACACACATATATATATATATATATATATATATACATATATATACATATATGTGTGTGATTTTTCTGGCAATACCATGTATAATAAGTGATGCTAGTCATAATGTGTGAGCAGAACTTTGCCAGGTTCGGGTTTTGTGTTAAGCTGGCTAGAATAAGAGTCGGCTTTCTGGTATTTTGCTTTATACAATAGGTCGAATAAAATCAATATTAGTTATTGTTTGGGTCAGCGAATCTCTTAAAGAGACGTTATTGGGTAATCTACAAAATCGATGCAAACTGTAACAAATAAAAAAAAAGCAGAAGCAAAAAGCAAAACTGTAGTTTCCTTGGCTTTTGTTAAACTTGGCCGGGCAAGTTTCTAGCGTTATTCAGAGAAGATGTGAGGAATATCAAATAAGGTTTTGTACTTCTCTGACAGCGAAAAACTAAAGTTCTGATTGTCGCGTATGAACACAAAGCAAACAAAAGGTCAAAACGCTGAAGATTCTCGTCGTCTCTCTTTTGGGAATGCATTTGGCTGTTAAACAAAAGGAATAAAAAAAAAAGACAACATAACGTCTAAGATGACAATGAACTCTGCTTGATAAAAACGTAGGAAACGACTAGCTTGTTACAATAACAGTGCCGATATACCACAACGCCTTTGATTATAAAGAAGGTAACTGAAAAGACCAAACTTGGCGACGAGAATTTTGCCTTGAAGAAAAATAAGCCGCCTGAATGAAACGTGTTGAGTCTTTACTAATGAATGGGTAAACACTTGTAAGACTTTACAAGTTTGTGAAACACAGATTTTTGGCAACATTCAAGATTGGGAAATTATTCTTTGAAACCTGTATAACGATGCACTGATACAGCTCGAAAAAGCAAATTTTTTAGATTATTTCTAGATTCTGATTTTTGATTCCATTCGCATTGTTCTAATATCAAGTATGTGCAGAAGTTACTGCAAAAAACCGGTTCTCAAGTGTGTATTCAGTCACTATCGTTCATAAAAACCCATTGGAAACTTTAGCACACACTAGAAAATTATCAATGCATTTCTATACTTTTTGTGCAAATACTTCTTCTATTTCTAATTATTTACATTCTTATATTTGCCTTTTAACACTATAATCAGACTGAGATTCAGCAGAGTCATGTCACTGCTGATGGAGCGTAATGGTGCTTCGTCTTTTTTCTCCATTGAAAATGAAAAACTCCAAAATGTTAACTTGTATTGATATGGTTTGTTGATTTGAACACACACCCCTCCTAGCTGTGCGCACATATACGTGCACAAATGTTTTGTGACTGAAACATGAGGGAAATTAATGTCCAAACATGAAATTTCGAATTCTGTCGATAGTCTACTGGCGTTTTTTCAAAAGATATTGATTCCGGATATCAAATTCATACGTGCACAAATACTTTTATCACAGTAAAATTAATAGCTAGATATAAGATTTTCGTGCCCACTACTATAACTAATAGCAATTAAAGGAACATTGATTAGAACACACACACACACACACACACACACACACACACACACACACACACACACACATATATATATATATATATATATATATATATATAATTAATGATTTGCGTCATCAACAAACGGCTGTTTCGTTGTATTGCAACTCTTCAGTGTGGCTATAGACCATCCAACATCCAGTACCACGAGGTTCAGACCCAGAGGCAGATATTTTACCCCTACCATATGCGGAATTGTTGGTCAGTAGAGCCGAACTAAGCAATGTATATTTACTTACGCATAATTCCACTTCCACCAAAGTGCTCTTTTCCAGAGTTGGGAGAACATTGCAATTATATATATATATATATATATATATATATATATATATTTGTGTTGAATCATATATCTGAGCAGTTTAGAAGTTGGTCATGGCGTGATATATAGTGTGATATAAGCATAAATGAATTCTTTAATTTTGAACAATGGTTTATCCATTTATACATCTTACTTCGAGATAAAATCGACATTATTTTTCCATCTTCGGTGAAATTCATAATATTTCATGCGAGTTGCATCCTTTTTACTTTGTTCATCCATTCTGTTCTGTAATCACTTTTCTGAGGAGGAAGCAGCATGAAAATTATGGATAATTTAATCGTGGTAATTATATTCCTAATTTTGGTTGTATCCATTGTCAATGAACAACATAAATATAATTTTTTTTCAATCTGGACACTATATTAGGTGGATTAAAATATCTGCATCAGATTTTGACAACGTTTATTATTCATATGAATTTATAGCATCATTATTCGGCCATGAAAATATTTATCATGTCTTTTTGTGAATTTACGATACCTTCCAAATTAATCGTTTTTTTTAACATAAAAAACCGATTCCAGTTCTAATCCGACGAGTACTCCGAGATCTATTTTTGGAAAATTTCTTGAAATTATTAAAACTGTTGATAAGGAAAAAAAGTCAAGCCAATTGCTCATGATAAAATTGATACAAGATTCTCATAAAGGTCGACATCCATTTACAGGCGTTGAATTGGAGTATGGGCGATGATGCCATATATGTATATATATGTTGACAAGTATTTTGTATCCTTGGATTTAGAATTATAAATTGAGCCATGAAATTGTCGGAAAGACAAAGACCTCGGGCTATATTTCTTAACAGGGTTGTTTTTCATTTCTCTTTGAATCTACATCGATGTAGAATCAAAAATAATCTCAAATGATTTATGCATCTATCTATTTGTCAATCGATCATATAAATTTATACATATGCTAACTGGACCATAGGAACAGATGAAAACAAACCGCAGGAACAAGCTGGCTTTAGAAGAAACAACTCAACCATGGACCATCTCTATTCAATAATTCAGATGAAAGAAAAACCAATGGATTACAAAATGCCATTCAATGTAGCATTTATAGACTTCAATAAAGCCTTCAACTCTGTAGATATTCTCATTTTCCCGAAGGACATCACTCTTGTAAAATCTATTTATGTCAGAGTATTATACAGCCTGCCTTGAGATGATCTTCCGAAACCAAGATTGGGAGAATAGAGGAATCAAAAGAGACGGCGAATATCTGAGCAACTTCAGATTTTCAGACGACATCACCCTTCCTGCAAAGAATCTATACGACCTCCATAAATGCTAGATTAACTAAATAAAGAAAGCAAGAGAGTCAGCCTACACTTGAACCCCCGCAAAACGATGGTCATGTGCAACAACCACGTCAGAAATGAGAACAAAACGATCAAAATCGAAAAACGCAAAACTGGACAAAGTAAACAACTGCATCTACGAAGGACAACAAATCTCCTTGAAACCCACAAAAGAGGAAGAAATCAAGCAGAGAGTAGCTCTAACATAGCAGGCCTTCGACGGAGCAAGTTCAGCCTTCAAAAACAAGAAGA
>OY735202.1:25597267-25619767 GCA_963457665.1 Thysanoteuthis rhombus
GTTTAAATCTCAGACATGTTTTTCCTTTTTCGAAAATAGGTTTGGTTCCCACCTGCAGTTTCTTGAGAAGACTGAAGACTTCTGGGTTTCCTATAATTAAAATGTCTTTTTTTATGTTCTGAATTTTTTCGTCTCTTCTGGAAAATTAGTTCCAAATTAATTCCTTTCTCTTCTTACTTGCACGTGTTTAATTAAGTCTCTAAGTAATAGGACCTAAAAAAAATTGTCAAGTTGAGAATTTCATGAACTTTGCATTCCGGATTTTAAAAAAAAAACATTTTTGTTCATAAAATTCCTAATCGATTTTTGAAAATTTATCACAATTTTGTTTTCTTTCAAGAATACATTGTTAAATAATGCTGTAGTCTTGATTAAATTTCAGACATATTGCCAATAACCAATTCGTTGAAAGTAGGAAAAATATCAATACGTTGAAAATAAATGTTAGTCAGTTTGAAACCTATGATGATATTTGGCTGACCAAGCTAAACAGATTTGAAAAAAAAACAGGTTTATTATAATGCATAGGATTGCAGTAAATCCGTGAGAGAATAAAGACAGGAAAGGTGACGGATAAAGACCCACATACAACTAACACAATGAATGACATAGCAGAGAGGAATTTGAACAAACACATAAATCGAAATACAAGACAAATGCAAGAAGAGGAATTTGAAACCCGAATGGAAAAAAAGGCCCGAATACAACCCTTCAAAGAATCAATATTAGAAGAAAAGAAACTGCTGCTATCCCTGAGGGGCAAAGGTTGGAAAAGAGTAAAAGATGAAAGCGAACATGTCAATAGGTATTTATATCGACACTAACAATATAATCCCATCTACGCTGGTGCGAAATTGTGACCGACAGATCTATGACACAAAAAGAACCCCTCACACAAAAGAAACCTGTTATTATATATCATATATATGTGATATTAGAACAACACATCTCCCAGCTATAAGGAGACAAAGGATTACTGAATGGCACATTGCATATGAATACACCCGACTATAGGACACATAAAAGATTAGGGAAAAGGCAATACTCGTTGCAGTGGAACAAATTCAGCAAAAATGACTAGCCAGGCTAAAGGGATATTGACAGAATCGCCCAAAGCATACAAAACGCATCCCAAAACAACAAAAGAAAAACTTACAAAGGCTTGAAAAGGAAAAGAAGACAGAACATACTAACAGACCCCACGGATGCAAATGACCCCTGAGACGACATAAAGGGAAACCAAAAAGACATTGCGAAACACCGGGATGGTTAGATAATGTCATAAGCAAGCACTCGGAGATAAACAAGAGAGAGAAAGAATAGCATTGGATAAATCACCATAACAAATAGCCTTTTAACGACTGGCGTTGGACATAGACCTTTAACCAACATTCGCCAGACATTTTAACCATCGGTGTCATGGATTCAATGCACTCTGAAATTGCATTGTTCGTCACGCTATCCTATTTCTAATTGCCAACAGTTCCGGATATTATCTTCGGGGATCCATGTTGTGAACTGTGATTTCTAACATGACCAGCCAATCATTATTCGAGATTCTTCATGTTTCATATGATATTTCTGCCCCTTCTGTGCTGACTATGATCCCTGTATGTGATGATAAGTATAATTGTCTCCTCTGCTCGTTGCATGGTTCTTACTTTGAGGGATTATCTTTCGGTTAAGTTCCATGTTTTAGTCCTGTAGTTGTCTATCAGGAGGATGTGTTGGTTATAGACTTTTTTTCCGAAACTAATGATATTTATGTGTTCTTAGAGGTTGAACTTCCTGTACCGAAAGCTTGCTTATCTTGCATCTACGAAGTTCTTACCAAAGTTATCACAAACCGGATCACCAAAACGCTTGATGAAAATTAACAACGGAGAGCTCCTCTAGCAGTTACCATCTCCATTCGTAAGTCAACTAAGAGGGAAATCAGCAGAAGACGAAATGTCACTCACAGTAGCATCTTCAATAAGCTATTCAACTCAGTGGAAATTCTAAAAGTCATGGGTACTATTATATAACAAAACGTAGACCCAATATGTAAAAGGTTTGCAGCCTATCCTCTTACCCAGCAGTTGTTTTATCAGGCTACATAAGGACTTTGAGGTCTTCCAGTTTGAAAAAAGGTAACACGAAGCGAATACTGCCCCCCCCCACGAACTCTTCATATCTTGCCTTGAGATGATCTTCCAAAACTTAACCTGGGAAAATAAAGCAATCAGAATGGATGGCAAATGCCTTAGTGACCGCAGATTTGCTGGCAGCATTGTCCTTTTTCGCTCCCAGCCTTAATGATCTCCAAATAATGCAAAACGAGCTGAAAGAATAATGTAAAAACAATTGGTTTTCACATGAATTTCAGTGAAACGAATCCCTTGTGCAACAAATGAAAGGAAAAATCAATCAAAACAAAAAAATGCAAAAAATGCAGTGCTAATAAAAAAGAAGACCACTACATCTCCCCCAAACAATGGATCTCTATGAAATCCTCGAAAGAAGTAAAGTGAGTTTAATACAACTACACTAAACATAAATTTTCTGAAAAATAGCGATAGGACTTGATTGGATCCTTGGATTTTGGCTCAAGAAATTCGGCATGCAACATGATTGACAAACTTCAATGTTGTCTGGATAAAAGTAGGGTCCAAAATTGGATGACTGGCTTCGGAACACCCCTCACCCAAAAGGAATCATGAGAACAGAATCAGACAGGCTTCTATAGACCTATCACTTGACTACCATCAATGTTAAAAATTTTGACCCGTCAAATGGCAGAGAAAATTTATGTGTATGTAAATAAAAAAGTGAACTATTACCGGAAGAACAGAGAAGATGCAGAAAAGGGTCCGAAGAACTGAATGGCATGTATTACGTTGACAAGATGATCCTGAGAGAAGTAGGGAAAGAGAAGAAAATGTTGCAATGTGATGAATTGATTGCAAAATAAGCTCCAGCAATGATATCACATACCTGTATACTCGAATGCCTGATGACGTTCAAAGTTTAAGAATCGCTGGTGAGATTCATAGTTAATGCTATGGAAAACTGGAAAGTAAACTTGACAGCTGCAGGAGAAAACTTTGCAGACGTAAGTATCAAAAGAGGTATATTTTGAGGGTCAGTCTGTCACTCTCTTGGAATGATTTCCGACAAAGCTAGGCTTATGGTAATGGAAAGCGTTGACTTACTGGACAACAAAACTATAAGAGAATCATCAACACAGGGCTGATAAAATTAAATGGGGGGTTCTTGAATATGACTCTTTAAACTTTAGGGGCATAAGAAAAATATTAGTATATAAGCTAATGAGCAGAAAGCCGATGAAGGGGATGAGCACCTACGCAGTATCGGTAGTAAGATACAAAGGAGTCATCCCTTAGATAGACGAATGATGACCGTACAGTCTGAACGCGCAGATGCCTTAATGATGATAGTAGTGGTAGTGGTAGTAGAAAAAAAAAGAAGAGGTCTATCAGTTTGTTTTGATCATCGTGTGAAGTCACCAATCTATGTTTAGAAAGAGTCATTTAACCATTACTCGAGGTGATAAGGTCAAACCTGTTCTATTTATTCGTGTACCACGTATTAAAGGTCATAATCTTTTTTCCTCTTTCAATCTCTGGAAGGGGATGATTTTCGAATCGATTTTTCCGTATTTTTCTGTGGTAGTAAAGATGAAAAACCAATTATAGATAAGCCTATACGTATCCCTTGATTTAATTATTTTGAAGTTTGCATCGAATGACTATATATACACACACACACACTCGTTTTTTTTTTTTATTATTGTTATTGTCATAATATATAAGCTCGGATGATATTCTTGGTGGAATTTAATGTCTGCATCACTAATAGGATGTATTTTTGGCAAGCAAAGAGATACGAATGAGTTCAATAAAAGTACGCTGCAGCCTATATGCCGTTCGCATGGCATTCATATAAGATAACCATTTCATTATCGTCTCTGTTTGGAATAAATTATGCGCTCTTCAAAAAAAGAAACAAAAAAAAAAACCCCACTCACAGTGGGATTTGAGAAGAATTCATTATGAAGGATACGCCGATAAAAATGAAGCCATTCCAAGAATGGAGAAGAAAAAGAATTCAGAATGTGTGAATTTTGTGACACTGAAAAAGTGAATGGATGGATAATGAACTTTATTGAATTATGTTGGCGATGTTTCGGAACATATGGGATAAAAAAAAAAATGCGTGTGAATCTATAAAGGGAAGGAAAGCAACAAGGAACATAGAATAATTGAATACACAAATACGGCTAGCTGAACTGAGCATAATGAAAATTACTGATATTTGCATTTTGAAATTGATCTATTGATACTATCACAAAATGAAAGAAAAAAAATAATATGGTAGAAAAAAGAGAAAATTCCAAATCAGGAAATACAAATTCCATACGAAAAGCATCCAGTCATTTACATGAAAGGTAAAAATAAGCCTGCCTAGGGCAATAACATTTTAGTCACCTTTCGATATACAACCTTGGGACTTCTCAAAGTTATCCAATGGTCCCTTTTACTGTCCAAAGTTTCTTTCAGGATCGCTGTTAGCATCAACCAACTCTATCAGCCCCTCTACCACGAGTCCATAATGTGATGTTTTGGAAAGAAAATCCCTACATGCGAAGCGAAGAATGACTAGCTTGGCCATTTTAAATGCAAAGGGAAAAACCGTACAGAAACTCACGGAACTGGACGGTCAGTAACGTTGAATTTAAGCGATATATATATATATATATATATATATATATATATATATATATATATATATATATATATATATATATATATATATATTGTTTACCTTATATTCCCCATCCACCATTCAGCAGAGTGCACTATTCCTATGGAAGGGCATTATGTTAAAAATTGGATATACATGATCCGAGAGAATGATTATAAATTGCGTTGTATTATATAAATCCTTTTTTCAAATGATCCCTTGTCATTACATGCTTAATGCATCAATTGCCCTAGACAACGTGAGTAGAATAAACAATTAAAAATGCAGCTGCTGTAAGAATCTACGACCAATACAGTAGCTGCTTCAAAGTAGCAATGCTTTTACAATTGAGCAAAAGAGCTGCTGGTAATAAAAAAATTGTCGCTTTTACACCAAATTCAGATCTCATTTATTGTAAATCATTTTGTCTCTTTCAACGCGAAAGCTAAATATAAATGGAATATTAAGTATATATTGTTTAATACTTTATTATACTTATCGATTGGATAAACATATATATATATATATATATATATATATATATATATATATATATATATATATATATACATACATATACATATATATATATATATACATATATATATATATATACATATATATATATATATACATGTTTGCTAGAAGACTTAAAACTCAGCTATATACTCTTCATTATGTCCAGAGAATACGTTTGGCTTTCAAGTGAAGGATTTTATTTGCAATGTAGGTTCATGCTAAATTAATCTCTCACAGCATCATTCTTGCTCGCTTTTTAAAATTCAGTCTTTTTCAGTGATCCCTGCCCAACAAAGGCCGAGAGGGTTGACTCATTTTTTTTTTTAAATTGATCACCACCAACACACGGCATGCTGTCAAAAGACGTTGATGACGTGGCGGTTTCCGTTGAGCCACTAACTAGACCTGTTTATAGATTATTAAATCTTGATTCTTTTAGCCATTCGTATTCTGAATACATTGAAACACTCTTTGAACTATTGTAAACATTTGTAGAATGTTTTTTTTTCTATCGTTTGGGATGTCCGTTTAGTTGGATCCTAAGAGCACGGAATCAAGCAGATAGACAAAGCCACATGAAAATAATATTTTCTGCCTCGTGAATGTGCTAACTAATGAAGAAAATAACAGGGGCATAGAAAGTTTATATGCATCTATTGTTTTGTAAGAGATTATGAAAATGGAAGGAGCTCACCATCACAGTCAATAATTGAATAACTTTGGCGTCAAAAATTTGAAATCATGTAAAAAAAAAAAATTCCACTGTTGAATAATTGTAGTCAGAATGAAACGTACTTCTGACATCACTAGCGTTTTCCACATGAAAGCGTGTAAAATAAAGTGAATATCCTCTCGACACAACTACATTCCAGAGAATCTACATATAGATAATTGTGAATCAAAACCCCAATAAATTGAAAAAAAAAAAAGCTTTGAAAAGTTAGAACAGGTTTAGGGAAGTACTGACGCAGATTTTCAAATCTATAGACAAAGCAGTATGGGCAGGAGCTCTGGAACACACAAACACACGCAAATAAAAAGGAATAAAAACCCTGCTACCTTTGGTGGCAACGGTTGTTAAATTCTAATTTTCCCCAAGAATTAAAAAAGTATTTGAATGTTGATGGCCTTCACGGATACCAAACCCGATCTTTCTGAAATCTCAATTTTCCAACTCATCCTTATCTCCTCTCCTTTTCACATATCTTTCAATTGATACTCGGGTCAATAGTTCCCTGATATGAAATTACCATCTTTCATGATGAATATCGCATAGATATGCTTCTAAATGTATGTATACACATGTGGGGGCATACACCTGTATTTGCATGCATGTCTATATATACTTAGTTGTGTGTAGGTATATAAGTATATGATATATACATATAACTTGAAAAAAAAACCTTGGGATACTGATACGTGCATTATTTGTATAACTACTTGAATCTATATGTACGTATTTCGCTGGCAAAAAAGACAAGACAAAGAAAATACTCGAGATACCTTCCTTGCACGAGTAAACAAACAATTACAGTTACTCACAACTTTGAATATCAGGAGTTACGTCACTTACGCACAAACTTCTAAGAACACTGCTAAAAAAGGAAAAAGAAGTGTTAAGTGCCCGTTGCTCCATTCCAACGAGGTGGATCAGCAACTTTTTCAGCATCTTTTTTCGTACGTCTAAATAAATCCTCACAAAACAGTTAAAAAATGACCAACAGCTTGTATATCGGGCTTGTATATCGGGCTCTGGTGGAGGTATATATCACCCAAGTCCGAAGAAATTGTGGTTAGCATTTCATATTAGGTATACGTTGGTATTTAGAAATGGAATCGAAAACGATGATCTCTGAATACGCTTTGCGATTTGCATTTATACCATGTATGTCATACTATTTGGGGAAAATAGTCCGGGGCCAAATAGGACCCCCCCACTGTGGACTCACCATCTCAGGGCTCTATAAATAGGATTCCAAAATTTTCTTACGATATCTTCTTTTCAAAAAAATGGTTTCAAGAAGATAATTGATGGGAAAACTACCTCATTTGCATAAAACAAAATGGTTGCCGCCCGAAAAATCCAGAATTTCATATCTCCTCTGGTATTCGACACACCTGATTTAAAAATCAGGGTTTTCAGGCATGATGAATTCAAAAGATACATTTAATTTCACCACGAATGTAATCTTTAATTCATAGATTTGTATCTGTTGGACATGAAAAGTTGTATAATCCACACTCCTTTGTTCATAGCCAGAGAGCAGGCAAACAAACTCCTCGAGTTGATTACTGATTTCGTAAGAAAGATTCCGGGCGTTAACAACCCCCCCTAAACCTGGGAGAATTTGGGGTTTTCTCCAAGAACCTTCAAGAAGCCTTTTCCCTTTCTGATAATATGATGATACGTAATTGTTCCCAATATATGCATGGGAGCTAATCAGAATAGCTTTCATTTCAGGTTGCATGTCAGAATTGCTCAACGTCAAACCTATACGATTCTTGCAACTTCTATAATCAATGTAGCATTGTTCATATTATATTGATTTTCTTAATTATTACACTGATATCAGTATCTCTAGAAGATCAATTTACAACTTTCTCGGCGAATTCTAACACATTGATCGTAAGTAGTGTAATATACTTCTTCCCAAAGACTTCACATCAGCCATCAATATTTCCCTCATCAATAAAATCATCCTGCTTTCGTTTTTTCTATCTTTCAAGAACCCACTGAAATCTTTTGGTTTCTTTGACCAAAATGAACAAATAAGCATCTTTTTAGAGCTAACTCTTCCGCAACGTTCGGCTGTTTTTATAGAGTTTTAATGGAAAGTACCAGCCACTTTTTTATATCTGTTTGGTATCTCTCGTAAATATTTCCATGCAGGTTCTCAACATGATTCAGGTATTTCTGTAAGGTGTCATAAACTAGCCATAAGGTCGGTGATGGAGGTTTAAACAACGTTTTCTGTCGGTTGACTTGATTGGTGTCTCAAAACATCTTTACACTTGCTTGCAATAAGTTACGACAACCTTCTTTTTGCTGTTTTCTCTTGGAGACCCATCTACATTCGCCGAATTAACGAGAACTAAAGAGACAGGATACTTCAATGCACGTTCAAAGTTTATATCTCGTTTTGCCGTCGCTGATATGGTAAATTGGGTTCCTAAAATGTTTTGGTTCACCTCGACTGTTTTTACTTCGTTACTTCCTGTAAAAGATAATTTCTTTGATGAATTCTGGAACATTATTCTGTATCCATATAAAGGAAAGTGACCCAGGTCTCTCTAACCAGTGTTGACAATATAGAGCTTTTCACTCTAAATTAACCGGACTTAGTACAGCATTTGCTCATCCATGGTATTTTCAGTGTGTTTTGTCCATATCTTGCTATTCCTATTTCTTTTTAGATGTAAAACCAGTGCAAATATTTTTTTAATTTGTGACACTAATTAAGATGAAGAGGGATGTTAGAAGAAAAGTTCATTATAACATTTGATTTATGGTTATACTATACAAGAATTATTTCAAAGATTCAAAGAAATACGACTCTGTGTTTTTACTTTTCCTGAAAACACTACATACCTTGCTTCATGTTTTCTGCATTAACTTTTCGTGTCCAACAAATGCAAAATTGTATGAATTAAAAATACCTTTATCATGAAATTAAGTGTATTTTTGAATTCTTTATGCCTGGAAACCCTGATTTATCCTTTTAAAGAACTTAGGTAATTACTGGACGAGATTGGAAATTCTGTATTTTTTGGTGGTGTCTATTTTGTTTTGTGTAAATAAGTTTTCTCCCAATTTTTGGGGGGGAACATTTTTTCTAAAAATGTACCCAGAAAAAAAAGATTTTGGAAAACTATTTATGCAGCCCTG
This sequence comes from Thysanoteuthis rhombus, assembly GCA_963457665.1. NCBI lineage: Eukaryota > Metazoa > Mollusca > Cephalopoda > Oegopsida > Thysanoteuthidae > Thysanoteuthis > Thysanoteuthis major. The sequence continues at coordinate 25,606,419 of OY735202.1, forward strand.
GACTGGTGGATGCACAGGGGTCTTTTTTGGCCCCCAAACTATTTTATCTAAACGTACATGCAATCCCTTTTATGAATACCAACACATATACCCATTTGAAAATCTGATTGTTATATCTTTCAGATTTCATTCACCCGTAAGATAGAGAGGAATGAGGACATTTCACCCCCACGCTTTGATTCCCCGCTCCCATTGAAATTTTTTGAAAATCCCATACCACCAACTACCATTTTACGCATAGTTGGTCTCCACCCACCAAAAAGTTGAAACCGATCACCGGTGGGGGGTCTCACCTAGGTCGAACTACTTTAAGTAATTACTTGTAAGACCCCCAGTGTTTATTGCCACGTGTATTGCTATAATAATTCAGGAAACAGCAGGTATCTGTCGTGTTTTTGATTCATGTCGTTACGCATTGTTTCTAGCATTCATATCTTCAACTGCTGTCAATGTTGAGAAAGAAACGGTTTTAATTTCAACTCCTGAATGCAACTAATTGGAGGCTTCGACGTTATTGTAATGGCCCTGAATATCTATTGCGTTACCCAGACGATAGGTCACGTAAGACAGCCGATTTTAATTCCGTTTCTTATTGGATGCAATCATATCTCATAAGTATTGCATTATTGTTATGAATGATTCTTTCCAGTAAGTAATTTCACCTGGGTGCAACGACAGCAAAGGTTATCAGGAGACAGAATAATATATTCGTTTACTTTGTCTCCCAAAACAAACTAGAATTCCATTACAGCAAGCCGTTCGGGCTCTCATTTAAGAAACTGACAGCAAATGGTAATATAAATGCGATATATTAGAATCATATGAGAAATTGATAATCTATACCAAGGTTTCTCAACCTGTGTGATATTGCTTACAGGTGGGCAATTTTAACTGTTCCGTAAGCCGTGAGCAAGTGTGCATAAAATAGTAGGCTTTTGGAAGTTTGGTTAGCGGTATAAGATTTTGAGTATTTGAGCATGTAATTGGCAATAAAATGTGTTGAAAGTACTATTTTTATTCTTATTATACCAAACATTGTCTATCTATACATTTCAATCTAAAAGTAGAACATGTCTAGATATTAGAAGTGATATGACTTGAATGTAAAAATGACTAATTTTAAACCCAATGTGTCTGCATTCGCTACATTGCCCCAGACATAGGGTTTGCATTGATAAAATCTAAACAAAGTATGCGTGTACCAAGCATATGATGTCACTATTTCACATTAATTTCATTAAAGCATTTCTGATGCGAAAGTCTTTTATTTTTATTGTTTTGTAAAAGTTGAAAAACTTTGTTATCCTTTTGAATATTCATTATACAGGTGGTGTAAAGATTTTCCATGTGAATTTGAGTGGAGACTTCCAACAGATTTGTGATACCTGATACATACCACTGTCCGTAAAAAGTACATCAATAAGTCCAAAGTTCAAAGATGGGAAACATGTCTTTCTTTGTTCCTGCACCTAACTCAATGTTTTGCCTTTAACATAATAGATCGAGAGTTATCCATTTCTTACGGATTTTAAAATCCAAACTCAGCTAATAACCATGTGACTCAGTCAACATTCGTACAAGAGTATATATTCCATGAATTTTAGAGAAATATCAACGTTTGCCAGGGGAAAGTTCGAAGAATGAAAAATGCCTATGGCCTTACAGACTTGAAAACATATGCATATTGTTATGAGGCAACGGCTGACAACCTAGCTAGAGCTAGTACTGCTATAGTGAGTTTGATCCTCACTGGGTGCCCAACCACGTGATCTTGAACCATTTCTAGTTGAATTCAGAAAATATCAGTTTTTATTTCTCAATAAGGTAGCTTAGGCTCATCAGGCAAATTCTGTTTTTAGTGATGTGATAATGACGGGGGAAAAGTTAATGAGGATCAAATGATTATTGTATGGGAAATAAACTAAATCTTAAGTAAATTAAACAATGGAAAGCTTGGTTAAGCCAGAGTTAAACTCCCTTGCTTTATCAAAATCTAAAAGGTGAATGAAACAGGAATTCATTTCTCCATACAATATAATCCCTAAACCAAAAGTCTCATTCAAACTCATTTATTCGTAGTTACAGTAAATGGGATTTGGAATCTTTTGCCAAACAGGTCGATCTGAGCTGGGCTTCAGAATTCGAAGTGAATTCGTTTCTGTGTCACTCTTATTCATGTATGACGTCACTTTTTCTTGATCTGGTCACTGTCATCCTTCATCGTTGTTACACACGAAAATCACAAAACTCACTAGTGAAGGTTTAACAAAAATACAATGTAGATAAAAACGAAACAACATCTAAGGATTCATGACTGAAAGATGTTTTAAAAAAAAAATGTTTATCTAATTTTAGCAAGAAATGTTTTAATTCGTTAACCACAAGGAAGAGAGTAGCACCGACGGTTGGTGGCTCCGTCTTTCACATTTCTAACCGCCAAGTGAATCTAGCAGCAATCATAACGGATAGATCTGGTTAGTCATTCAATAGAAATTGTTATGCAGCCAACGTTATTTGGCAGCATGTTCGACCAAACAATGGTGTCTGCCGTTTCCTGACACAGAAAAACCTGGCAATTGAGAAGTTAGAGTACCCCAGTGTACCCGTCGATTTTCCTCCTCCGCTGGATGTAACTGAACGGTATTAATCAATGTCGCTGGCCGATGGCTTTACGTTAGAGATTCGTTTGAACCCGAATGCTACGGCGAACGGAGAGCCGTAATCCACATAGAGAAACAGCTGATACGTGCAGAGAGGCGGATTAAAATTTTGTGAGCTCTCATTGAATTGAGGCTGCCTCTTTGTACCTACTCATCATGGGAAATTATTTTTCGATTGATCAGCGGTAGATTCATCGCTTCAAAGATTTGATTTAAATGCCCCCACTGTTTGAAGTTTTCATTCGAAATTTGTCTGATGTAAATTGAACAGCTTGAAGTAAAGCAGATTCTTATGCCTTCTCCCTTTCTTTGTTTCTTTTTCTCTTCTTTTTTCTTTCTATTTTAAAACTGTTCTCTTTATGTTTCGGTTACCTGTTTTCCTTCTTTTTTCCCGTTTTCCAATTTATTCTCTTCCCTTTCTTTCCTTCATACCCATCTTTATTCGTCCGACTATTTCTTTCTTTTTGTCCTTCTCCTCTATTTAACATTACTCTCTTTCTTCTTGCTTTCTTTCCACTAATTTCTTTATCACTTATCATCTCCATTCATTTCGTTTTCTTTGCTTTTTCCTTCTTCATAATCCCGATTTCTCCTTTTCTTTCTCTCTTCCTTACTCACTTCCCTCCTTCCTTCCTTACGCCCTTCCATCCGTCATTCCTCCCCCCCTTCCTTCCGCCTTCCTTCCTTTCATTCTTTTTCAAGCACTCCCATGCTTATAAATAAAAATATTATTAATAGATGCAGTAACTTATTATGGAGGAAAACTGAGAGCAGATAAGGGTGAATGTATTTTCTCACTGGAGTTCAAGTTCGTCATAGCAAATACTGATAAGATTTATTGAATAAACACGGTAGAGCATTTGACTTGCTGCGAAAATAAATAACAGATAATAAAAAAATCTATTTTCCTTACAAGGAATTTCCAATGAGCGGAGAAAATAATCTTTCTTGTTAATGCTTTCAAAATATCATGTAAGCGGTCTATCCAAACATGGTCAGACACTCACCTGTGGGGTTACTCAGTTGGCAGGGAAACCCTAGTGCGTGAGTTTGTTTACTGTGTGAGCGTCGCATTCACAATGGTCAAATTTCACATTTAGTGCAGTTTTTTTTCTTCTTGGGGGGGGGGGGATATAGTCGTATTAACGAGGTCTGCACCTTACTAAAGCCCACATTTAGCCCCCCTGTGACTCCTAGCCCCCCCCATGCTACAATTGTCTTTTTAAGGAATGTAAGTATTTTGATGATATTGAGAAGAAAGTGACGAGGAAGTTAATGGCGATCTCGACAGAGGACATTACAGAGCATTTAAAAAACTGGATGAGTAGCTGGGATAAGTGTTTGATCCAAGGGGGGTGAGTGGGGTAGGGAAGGGTGGCTCTGCCCTCAGTTAACTCTCCTTTAAAATTAAAAAGCTGAATACTTCCCAGGTTGACCCAGTGTATTTTTCAAGAATGGAAACAAAGAGAAGAATTGTGATAGTAAACAGTCGATGGTGACTGCTGTGATCTTCGGGGAAATCTCAACTGAAGTCAACTGATGACTTAATTATCAAATGTTTTGTCATTTTCACACTGACATGCTGCGTATTTTTTTGCCGGCGTTGTTCTCGCATTCTGCGGCCCTGATCGTCAAATGCCTGTCATTTTGCGTAGGTGCACACAGTCATCAGTTGCCAGCCGTATAAAAAACATTCAAAGGCAAAAACAGGGACGAGGAACACGTAGTGCATGGGTTGTGTTGCCTTTTAGATAAAGCATTACCTCGAATTCCTTTCGAAGCCTCAATTCAAATTGTTAAGTAGAAATGATCCAATGTGATTGATTAACTATTGTGCTCATTTTGCCGTCAAAAGACATACCAAAAATCCCTGACAGCTTGATGATTAGAATCTAATTTGTATCAAGTCAAATCGATCTCTTCCGAAATCAGACGATGCATGCCGGGGTGTAATATGATACAAATTGCCAGTACATTTGCCACTGGTAACGAATAAACCTTTTTCATGAAAACGGAAATGACAATCAATCATTCAACAATGGGCTAATTGTTATTTTCATACCATTCCGGTAATTATCCTAAACATCCAGAGATTCTGTTCCTATTTGGCTTTCAAATTGATAATAATTAATCGATTTCTGATTAATTTAGTTTCCTCTGGAAAGATCAAAGAATCGATTGTATGATTGAATCCGCTTTGTATAGAAAGTAAAAGCTGAAGCATGCATATTAGACCGGAACAGAATGAGTGACAAAGATGGAATCACGGAAAAAGGTTTCCATCATAATGGAAGCTATTCAGCAAATTAGTCGCCATTTAGTTCATGAGATACAATTAAACCGTTAGAAATTTACAGAGTTAAATAACCTCTGCCTCTGTTTACGCCATCTCTATAATTTGTAAATTAAAAGTGTTGACAGATATACTATACAGATATTATGTTGAAGGAGTATTTATTGAAAACACAGTTGCAATAAAACAAGAACATGAAGTTCAACGATGTGTCCACCATTTGATATCGTAGCAGAAGGAGCAGTGTTTCTCAAATTTTATTGATTCTCTAGTGTGTAAATCAGTACGATATAAAATATTTTTCAAGCATTATTTTCATTAAAAATGTATATGTACATTTTTGGCATTTTCTGTTTCATTATATCATTACCAGCTGGTGAAAAGATTGATCGGAATAGATTTTCCTTCAATACATCACACATTTAAATGACGTAGCACTTTTTATGATGACATACCTCTATTGACATCATACCCTTTTTCTTCCTCCCTATTCTAGTTGTTAAACATGAGTTGGGCCGACCAAACAAAGTCAAATAGAGATATATGTGGACACATTCAAAAACGTTTCTAGCAATTGGAATAAATAAACATTTTCTATCGGTTAACATGAAGGAAATACTATAATCTATACAAGGGCCTGGGTTTGTTATATTGCATTTTATGCAAAGCTTATTTAGAAAAGTGTTAGAAAAAAAGTCTTTTATTTCTTCAGCACACCAGGGACGCTGAGAGCTGAGATATTGAAGTGTTATTTGCTCTTACGGAAAGTAATTTTGATATCAAAAGCTACGTCGGTGTTTTGAATTCCTACAATTTAATTCTTCATATTCGGTTTGTTATCGTATCAAAGTTGAACAGGTGCTTTCTAGAGTATCTAGTCTCTCTTGACACCGTATTGTACATGCTATAATAATGCAATATGTTGCGAAATAAGAGCAAAGCATTCACTGAACTACTACTACTACAAATACTATTATTACTACAAATAGACAATTACTATAACTAGCGATGCTCATCATACGAGGTAGCGCAGATAAAATAAAAACTTGAACGGAGGTAGATTAGTAGGAACATCTCTGTATATGGATCAATGACTCAGTGAAATTAGTCAAGATAACCCATTTTAATCCGTGGACCATGGCATATTTGAAGGAGAATATAGACTAATATAATAATGATAATAGTTGGATTTCTGTCTATCTGTCAGTGTTGTATTGCTGTTTACAGGGGAACGTAGGACGCGGTCGGAGCTCCTAATTTGGCAGTGGTAATAAAAGAAGTCGTGAATGTCGGATCTATATAGAATAGGCATTATTGCACGCAAGAAGAACGCTCCGTAAGTAATATGATATGAGTTCGAGTCTTGTCCGAACTTATTCTAATCTTCGGAATCCTTGAAAGTTTGAGAAGCGGTCTACCGTAGCACATTCCTGATCGCAAACCAAGTTACGACAGTTGTGGGTTCGATCACGATCGGGTGCTCCACCAACGTGGCTGTGTACTTTCGTGCCAATATTGATAAATAACTTGAGGTACAATTTTTTTTGTATATAATGTTAATAGATATTGATACATAGTGTATCTATAGCTGTTTAGTCGATGGCGTTTCTATTTTGTTTAATATTGGAGATATTGGAGCGTAAAAAAGAATTTGTTGACTATAGAATCAATTAAAAAGTACAGATGAATAATACTTATATAAACACCAGTGTCTATTGCTATACACTGTTTCAGAGTCTCTGTACTTGGAGTAGGTGATAAGTATCTTGGGGGATCAGTTTTCTATTGTTATCAAGTGAAAAACCGAACCACTTGAAGAATAAAATATTTATTTATATATACTTATATAAGTACCAATGTATGTCGCTTCGTAACACTGAAATGGCAACGCTATACTTTAGTTCATTTTCAAACATTTAGAAAACAGCTTTCATCGTCTGAGCACATTACCCTTAGACACGTTTTAATGAAAGGATATGAGAAGAAAAAATGCGTAAGTGGGAACCCACACCTAATTCGTCAAATTTTGACATTTTTGTTTTTTTTAAATTATCTTATCAAAAATATCTATTTCCCTTCAAATGGTACATACTAGTGAGATATTGGAGGAAGATATGTTTTGCCAAGCACCGTTTATATGTGAGGGGATATCATGTTGTAAGATATCAGCAGTAATATTTTTTTATTATTCATATCAAGTAAATATAGTATATTGTATAAATGATAATGTAAATATTGTACGCAAAATATAGATGCTATACATTTTTGTATAATGTACAATGGATAAATATAATATCATATTTGAGATTTTTTAGTTATAAACTTTGAGGTTGATTTTTTCAAAATCATATTCTTCAACTTCAGGCGAGCTTTTCTCTTTTATCGATGAACAGATTTCTATGAAACAAATAAAATTCTGTCAGAGAATGTGTAATCAAGACACTTTTAGAAGAACTTTCCAAACTATATCCTTCAAAAGACCTTGAATTTAAAGCAGGTTTTATACTCTTTTAAAAATTTCTTCGCTTGAAGGATTGAGTTTCTAATGGTATTTAGCGATTAAATTACCCCCTCATTATTATAACATCAGCGTAAGATGTCTCTGGCCAGCGAACAGGGAGGGGTTAAGCTTTGTATTGATATTCAGTGACAAACTGACCCCACTATGATCAATCTCTATCCATTGTTTTGAGTAGCGAGACTGTACACCGATACAAATTTCATATTTTGATTTTCTCAATGATTAATGAAGCTGTCAAACCAGGTCAATTGTAAAATGAGTGTCAAGTCACTTTTCCTCACCGATAGGTGATGAAAGCCCGCTTTAATTCATGACCTCCAATGTGACAGCTAAATATAGATAACCAAATGAGACAAAATCTGATACTTTCCAAAAAGGGCATAATTATATTCAAGATATTAGAAACACATACAATGTGCAATATTCTCGTCTGTATATATATATATAATGAATAGAATAGTTTTAGAATTCTCACTGTCTCTGCTGATGCTGGATGTCGTTAATAAAAGGCAGTTTTGTACTTCGAGACGGACTGAATTCATCGATTATCCAACAGAGTTTGTTTTTTTTTGGAAATGTTCTTCATGATTCCGGTTTGCCCGAATGCCTTTAGTAATTCGATAAGATACGCGTCTTTCCCAATCTGACCTGGGTGTGACCGCAGATTTAATTGCTTGTTTCAGACCGGTCGTAAATCAAATCTAACGAGCCTTAGGTATTAGGATAGGAATTACTCAAAAACCTAATCTGTCTGGGATAGGCAAATACCCTTGATTCTCATCTCCCAACCCTGTATTCTTGCTGTTAGTGAGTCATTTGTTCTTGTTCTACCTTATTTTTTCACTCTCTTTCCGTTTCTCCGCCTTTTCTTTTCTGTACCGATTTGTGTTCACATGTGCAATTAACTAGCTCTGTCTACTCCAACCCGAAGACATGAAGACATTGATTTTTCTCTACGGGGCAAAGAAGTGAAAGATCATTCCGTGTAATACCACACTAAGTATTTTTTTAGTTGGTGATTACGGGATGGGAGTATACGTGAGGCAATAATACCACCAGATTGCAAACCGAGCCAGATGCAAAAAAAAAACAAAAAAAAAAATAAGCAAAAAAACAAAAAACACTTCAGAAGAAAATTTCCGAAACCAGTGATATAGACCTGGTATGCAGTTTGAGGATCATACTATAACTAGCTGAATACCTGTCTACCTGGGGTGAAATATTCAAGGAGTAAAATAAAAAAAAGATATCCCTCACTCCAGGGGCGTAGCTAGGGGTTCAGGTGCCCGGAAGTCTTGACTGTTTAATGTCCCTTTCCAACATTTATTGAGAGTTGATATTGGTTATTTGCTGTAGAAATGTAGTTGGTGAACTACGATTTACAAAGCTTATGGGGACCTTTTACGTTGAGAGCCCAGATACATTTTAAAACATCGGCCCCTTCCCTCCTTAGCGATGCGTTTGCCTTCACTTCTGACCCTCCAGTGTGGAAACAGTTTCCCTTCACGTCTGAACCTCAGAGAAAGGAGGAGAATCTCCTTTTTTGTTTTTGTAGTATCATCATCTGCATCTGAAATTAGATGTTCTGTTTCAAGTCCTCCAGGTGTCAATTGCACTGATTAAGGGAACAACCAATTCCAACTCCAAAAGAATCATATATAACCATGTAGAGGATGTGTACATGGACGGAAAAAGCCCTACTTTAGCATTAAAATTACATTGTAAATAGAACCACCATCTAAAACATTCAAAAATCTTTTGCCCTCCATTTCTTTATTAATTTCAAACCTTCCTTTTTGCCCATTGAGTATTCATGCCAAATTCAGTTAAGCTGTGCTGCTGTTTAGGTTATTTTTATTGCCAAAAAGACAACCAGAAAGACATATCTCACTTACATTAGGATAATGTATACGGACAGAAAGTAAACCTACACTCTGGCACTATGGTTACAACGTAAATATAACCCTCCCTTGGAGACCTTGGCAAAAAAAATTCTCATAATTTCCCGTGGGTAATATGCATGAAGAAATTGGCAGGACTGTGCATATTTTAAATATTTTATTCATAATGTGACGGATGACCAGAAGGACACCTCTCACTTATATAAAGAGATTTTGCTAGTATGTCTGTATAACCATTATGGTTTACTTTCTGATTGTTACAACATAAGGTTGATGAAATAAAAGGGATAGTGTACAAGGGTTCTAACGTTGGAAGTAAGAGAGATTGACGGTAAGTTCAGTGGCAAGGAAAAAAAAGGGAAGGTGATGATTCAGTTCCAGCATCAAGTGAAAGAAGAGTGTATAAGTGAATATAGCAAAAGAAACCCTAGCCTATAAGTTAGGGATGGAAGGGTAGAAGCAGAAGGGTAGAAGCAGAAGAACAGCTGAACAGACCAGAGTAGAATAACAGAAGATGAATAGAAATGTAAAGAAGTCAGGTGACCACGGACAGTGTACGGACTGCTAGTCCCAGGTGTATTTTTACAGCTGCATTTCCTCCCCAGTGTGCTCCGTTTCCAGGGTCATTTATGTCGATTTAGGGGAATGTTTTTTTGGGGGACGATATTATAAATGGAGACCATGGTCATTGTGGTGATGTTGTATTATCACACGTCAAAATTTAAGCTAAAGTTTTTTGCCTGGTGTGTCCCAGGTAATCTGGATATGGCACTATAAAATGAAGAACGTTTGCGCTTGAGTGAAAACTGCATTTAAAAGAAAAAAAAAAAAAAAAAAAAAAGCCCTTGAACTGTGATTCACGAGAAATGTTTATACGGAAATGTAATTTTGAGTTTGAAAGGCAAGATTTCTTTTTTGTAACAGGCACACCGAGGAATGCATTCGTGTTCACGGATATGACTGTGTTTGGTTCATTGTTATTGCTATCGGAGGATTTTGCGGTCTCTTTTTAAGTAATTTTTTCCAAAGATAAATTGTGTGTGTGTGTGTGTGAGAGAGAGAGAGAGAGAGAGAGAGAGAGAGAGAGAGAGAGAGAGAGAGAGAGAGAGAGAGAGGGGGGTGAATAAATATTTGAGAGAAAACACGCATTTTAGAAATATAGCAGCAAAAATGCTTTGAACGAAAGTTATCAGCGATTATTTGATATGTGTAAAAAAATGCGTTTAACAAGAAATAACGTTGAGTTTGAAGAAAGGCAGCCCTTTAAATAGATGTGCTGAAAGAAAAGCCTTGAAGGGGATGGTTCAATTGATATTGGAAAAATACATTCATACGATAGGGCATTGAAAATATCCCCCCAAAACCGTACATTGTAAATAGAACATCCCCTAAAACCCCTAGAAAAAACTTTCTCGAAACTTTTCTTAGGTTTCTTGAGTACATATGACAGATTTGACTGGACTGCACCTATTTTGGAGATTTTTTTGTAGACGACAGATGATTAGAAAGATACCTCTCTCTCCATTCGTGGACAGATTTTGTCCAGAGACACCTCGAATATGCCTCTGCCAGATATCATATGAATACGTTTCTTGGCCATAGCTCATTTGTCACGTTACATCACTGTTGAAGCGAGCTGACACATGTGCAATTTGCTTTATCAGTGAAACTGCTTGATAATTTTTTGTGAAGTCAGGGCAAGATTTGAATAACTATGTCGTCTAATACGATGATAGTATCCTACTTCTGTGGAACTGGTCACTCTGTAAGTCGTGTTGGTATCAGTCTTGAAGATTTTTAAAAGTTCAATTTCATGTTTGCCTTGTTTTATATATATTTTTTATTTGTGTCATTTTTCATATTTGCATATTAACGTTGAACAATGTCTTTGCAGTAGAAAAGAGGGAAGAGAACGAACGATTAATTTATCTTTTCTCGGACTCTCTCATCTTGCACAGTGAATGAATTTCTCAAATAGCAACATTTGCCCGTGTCTGGTATATCACCACGATTATTTTTCTTTGTCGGCGAAAGATTTATAAAAAAAATGTTAAGGTCTGCAGATATTGCCAAGATTTTTTCTTTATCGTATTGTGCACTTGTGGAATCTTTCCATAAAATACCTTTTATAGAGAAGAAAAAAATATAAAGAAAAAAATGAAGAAAATAGTGAAAAGCAACCATGAGGAAACCTTACGAAATTCTTTTTTTTGAAAAGTGATAGACTTGCATTGAAGTGAAGAGACGAGAGACTTTCTCTTTGATTTTTGTGGTAGGAAAGGTTATGCTTTTTTTCCTGTTGTATTTCTGTACATTTTCTTTATTGGTGAAACTGTGCGTATTTTTACGGCTGCACTTCCTCCCTAGTGTGCTCTGTTTATAAGAGAATTTTTGTTGATTTTCGGAAATGATTAATAAGCGTAGATGGACACGATGGTGATGTTGCATAATCACACGTCGAAATTCAGGCAACAAGTAAGCCGGATATGACACGTATAAAATGAAATACGTTTGCGGTTGAGTGAGTACCGCATTACTTGGACAAAATACTTTAAAAAATAAAAGAAAGACCCTCGAATTGTAGTTTACGAGAAATGTTTATACGGAAATGTGATTCTGGGTTTGAAAGATTGGAATTTTAGTTTCTCTAATGTGTTTGTCACAGACAGACTGAAGAATGCATTCGTGTGCACTGATATAACTTTATTTTGTTCATTACTATTGCTCTTTTAAAGGATTTTGCTGTGTCTTCATTCAATTTTTTCAAGAAGAAATCGTGTGTATGCATGTTTTTGAGAGACAGAGAGAGAAGAAGAAGGTGTCAAGTGAATGAAATCATTTTCCGAAGAGAGAGAGAGAGAGAGAGAGAGAGAGAGAGAGAGAGAGAGAGAGAGAGAGAGAGAGATAAAGAGAAAGGCGTCAAGTAAATAGTTCAGATACTTTTTTTTAGAGATGTAGCGACAAGAAAATACTTCAAATGCACTTGACAAGACTAAACGCAGATTTTAAAAGTTCAAAGAGAAAGACTGCCCAGTGAATGGACGAAAGGCCATAAACAGGGCGGTCGAATTAATGTTTGAAAAAAGAAATTCATACCGTGATGTATTTGAAAAACACCCCCACAAAAAAGGACAAAAAACAAATATACAGAACTGTTAACCTTTGGGAAAACCCTCTTCAAAACTTTCCCTGGGTCTCCTGAGTATCCATGAAGAATTCGACTGGACTGCACCTATTTTGGAGAATTTTTTTTATGACGTGACAGATAATCAGAAAGATACCTCTCACTTTCACATGAGAGACTCGGGTCGTCTTTCTGAACAACCATTATGCTATACTTTCTGATTATGTTACAGTATAAGGGCCGTTCGGGACTGTTTTATTGAATATTTGCAAAAGATTATTCACGGAGAGACAGTGTCATTCAAAAGAATACATGAATATACTTTCTTTAGATTGGGTAAGATATTACGATATGAAGGCCATATGGATATTTAAGTGAATATTCCCTTTTTATTTATGAATTTGTTGTCATATTTAGAAAAAAACACACTTCTGTTAAAGATACTGCTTACGTAGGTATATGTGAACTATACTCACATCATCTTCATCATCAGTCTTTTAACATCCATCGTTGGACATAAACCTTCCTCAGGATCCGCCATATTTCTCTATCATGGGCGCGGCGGAACGAGTATATTCTGAATTTGTCTAGTTTATCGCTTCATCTTGTATTTTATCGGCTTCTGTTTCGCATGTGGTCTCTGGGGATCCATGTTGTGAGTCGTGATGTCCATCAGTTGTCTTTCATTCTCGTAACATGACCAGCCCTTTGCCATTTGAGTTTTCTAATAGATTTTACGATTTCTCAGACTCCTGTTTTTTCCTGATATATTGTGTTGTCTTCTGATCTCTACATATGAAGTTCAGCATGATTCTTTCATGCAACTGCTCGGCATGCAAGTCTGTCTCTT
>OY735202.1:25622267-25644767 GCA_963457665.1 Thysanoteuthis rhombus
TCTTCGGGACATCAATATTTTCACTTATTTATGTCTGAGAAATCCATGTACAAACGATTTTTTTTCTGGGTTAAGGGAAGAAAAATGATTTTTTGAAAGATCAAAGTGTAATATCTGTTCTGAGGCTAATTATCAGATAGAAACTAATCAATGAAAGATGAGATAAACAAATTTTGATATGATTTGACGTACTTAGCGTAATCAGCATTTTCGAGGACGCTTTGATCTTTTGTTATTTTAAAAAAAAAAAGGAACTTCTCCTGTGTCTGTTCCTCTAATGGCGTCATAGGATCTTGCCAATAGTTTCCCTTTTTGATACTTCCCTCTGATATTCTAGTTTCTTTTTCTCCTTCTATGACATCCACGATGATTATTTTTCTATGTTTGTGAGTAAAGAAGATTGAATTGCGATACTCGAATAGGAATCGTGTTTCTTATGTTGACCGAAGAAAAACCTTGAGAGGAAATAATGACTATCTCTTTGCCATAGAAGTGCACAGGAGTTAGTTAATCTCTGCCTTTCAGTGGACCTGTTTTTATTTCGTTTATTTTCTCTTCCTTTTTCTCCGTTTTCTCTTCCTAGTTTGACATTTGTCACGCGACAAGGGAAGAAAGAAACAACAGTTTGATATTTGTGACTGCATTGCTGACATCTCGAGAGATTCCTACAAAAACATCAAGAAAGACAAAAAAAAAGCAAAACTTTAAATGTAACAGAAGAAATTAATAAAAACTCGATTTTTTTCTTGTTACCAACGTTTTTAAGAATTGTAATGAAATTCCAGTTCTTATTTTAGTAACATCCTAGTTCGCATAAAACAAAAAAGTTACTAGCAGGTCATCCCATGGGTAACATCCAAAATCTGATTGTAATATATTGAATGAAAGTTCCTCTGCTCTAAACTGCCCAAATAAGAACAATACATACTAGTAAGACGATTATAGACGCAGGGATGTGTCACAGAAGTCGACTGTTTCCTGTAAGGCCGAGTCACTGGTAAAGGAACCAATCAGCGGAAGAAACTCAAGTAATTGGCGACAGCATTTCCTAAATTGAGAATATCAGGGAATGCGACAGTAGCATTGTGAATTCTTGGGCAAACAGGTTGTCAGCTTAGCCCCCGGGTCAGTATGATGCATGTCCTAAAAAAATATATATTTTCGTGAATTCCAGTTTGTCACTGTTAGTGGAAAATTTGTGATAGACAGTTTTAAGACAAGACTGAAACTCGGGTCGCCTAGTTCAACAGACAATCTTAGTACAACTGCTGACATAAGAAGCAAAGGGAATTCCTTCCACAGAAGACTAGCGCATTTTTGTTTTCTGATATTTCTTTCGTACGGATATCCTTATTCTCGTTCGTGAATAGTACTACATTTCATGTACTTCTAAATTGAACGTATGAATGTATACAAGTCTGTGTTTCTCGTAGGTTTGCGAGTTTGTTTGTGCTTTAAAATAACCTTTTGCTGATTATGCCTAAAACGCACACACTAACACAAATCGAGATCATTTATCTTGCCTTTGTTACATACAACAATACATATAGATAATCTTGGTCTTAGTATGACAGCTTAATTGTACTGTCACTTCCATTGAAACACGGACATTATCAATGCCTCAGTATTATGGGTTGAATAATGTACAATGAAAATATGAATGACATAAAAAGACATTGTTTGAAAAGTAGTTGACGAGATTTACAAAAATTGGATAAAGTTGACGGAAGCAATTAAGAAATAGAAATAAAAATATTTTTGGAGAAAAATTTGACAGAATTTTTGGACAAACTTTAAAGAGAGAAGAGAGAATGCGTAATCTTGAACTGAAATGAAAAAAATCTATGCTTGCGCACTATAAATTCATCTGTGAATCGTCTCAACCTGCTTCCGTTTTATTTTCTTAACAACAGGACTGGTTTAATGCGTAGTCACTATAATCGAAGTGGAAATAATGCAGACTACTGACAGGGAACAATTGGCTTTTCAAGCTTTCGATTTCAATTATTCATAAAACTAATTTTGTAAAAATCTTTGTAGAATCAAGTTCACGAATTCAACTTATCCGTTAAGTGGATTAGAGACAAAAAAGCAGCCTACATTAGCCTTTAAAATAGAAAGATTTGGATTTGTTGTCGTGTCTCAAAAATTCTGGAATAATGCACTCGATATATATATATATATATATATATATATATATATATATATATATATATATATATATATATATAATTCTATTTAAACTTTCGTTGAAAGTGACATGTAAAAAGATTCGAGAACACATGCAGATATGAAAGCCACAGAACATTGTTTGAGAATTCGTTATATAAAATTATCAGTTCACATTAACTAAAGTACGGAAAGAAGCAATAGAGATTCAAGCAGCTTCACGCTGATGGCTAACTGGGGACCCAATTTGGATATAATTTCATGACGGATAAATATCTTGAAATGTCTTGCATGAGAATCTGGACGTCAGAAAAGTCTTAGAAGCTGGTTTCTGCAATCACACATGCATAGAAAATTGATATCAACTTATTCGAGTGACCATTTGATCCTTCAGAAGTCATGCTATGGAAAGATATTGATACAGCTTCGCAGTCTTTTTAGATCTTACTTTGCATTTTCTCTTACACGAAGATTCGTGAACCATTGTTAATTTTGATTAAAAATTTTTCGTCCCAATTTCTATGAAAAAAATATGAGTCTCTACTTGTAACCAAGTATTGACGTCTCTTTTGCTTGTGTCTTCGCTGATTGAAGTTCAGTGACTCCTTGTCTCGCTTATATTTTCCTTTACAAGATCGCTTTTCCCCTGTTTTGTTGTATTATAAGATATATGAAAAATCATACAATAGTCATATCCCATTCCGTCGGAGGCTTTTTCTAGTACTAAATCAATCAATCTATCAAATATAATTCATACTCTCATTTTTCGATATTTCATACTGTGTGATTTAGCCATTGACAACATCACCATCGAACTTGGAAATTATAAGCACAAGTGTGTCTTAACAATATGACTGAGTCATTCAATTCATCCATCATCATCATCATCATCATCATTTCTTATATGGAGTCCAACTGTACACTTTGCTTGTGAAAAGCTTTTTTGTAAAATTCCTATCCTAATCTTGAGCTCACTTTGTTTTTCCACCGTAGCAAGAACAAGAACCACCCTCATCAAATTCAGGGGAGTAAAATATTCACTGCTCGTTTGTCCTATAACGTTAAACTAAACAAAATTAGAAATCACCTGGTGTGATTTGAGATCACGACCAACTGATGGGTAGGTGGTTCTTTCACCGACTTGGCTAAATTAGCATGTTTCACGTAATTCCATTCATTCATACTAATATACATACATATATATATATATATATATATATATATATATATATATATATATATATATATATATATATATTTTACATTTCTAAAATGTATCATATATATATACAATAAAAAGTATTAGTAATTATCCTCTGTCAAAACAGAAGTCAGAGCTGAGTTTGTCCTAAAAGCAGTTAGGCTTGTCTTTCATTAAACCATATTTTTCCATTATGGTTCCAATTCGATTTATACGATTAGTCAGATAGAAAAGTACTAAAACAACATTGGTAAAGATTATTAAGAAAGAAAAAATAACAGAAGTCGATGATTTTTTAAAAATTATATAAAACAGAAATACTCAATTAACCTATGGAATTTTTTTTCTCTTGTTAATGGAATGAATATTATATGAACTAAAGATACGAAAGATGTTTTCAACCATAGCGACGAACGCGCACACACACACACACATATATATATATATATATATATATATATATATATATATATATATATATATATATATATATATATACACACAAACGAAAGATAAAAAACAAGAAAGATGACTTCAATTCTCGATGGATTCTTTGATGTTCCATTTATGTCGAATTCAAATTTTTGTTAAAATCTTGATATAATCCAAATTCACTTAGGAGATTTTGTCATTTGAAATAAAGATTAGATAACGTTCTGAGTATCTTGAAAAATTAATGTAGCCAATACAACTCAATCGTATCTTGGGTTAATCTCATAAGATATTAACAAAGTTTCAGAGTAGCTTTTAGTGGAATTATAATCATAAGCCAGATAATGTCCCCCAGAAGCGTAAAAAGTGATGAGCTTAAAAATGTAATGGCCTTTATTTATTGTTATTTGATTCCTAGATTTAGTGTCCTGTCACAGAAAAAAATTACGAAATCTTAATCATTCTCTCATGTTCTAACTCTTCGTAATCTCAGTAGTTAGATATAATTTAAGCTTAGCTTAGTTCAACCGTGGCACACAATAGACAAACAAACAATGAGTATCAAACTCTCTACAATAACGATAGTGTCAGTGGTTTTGGAATTCGGGTCCGTAGACCCCAGGAGGTCTGGAAAATAACGTTCTGGGTCTGTAGCCAGGTTCCCATTAAACCTGACATTGCAATTCTTGTGGCAGAGAAACAATGCCATCCACTGCGCTGTTAACGAAAAACGTAATTATTGTATACAGATATATGCCACGTATTGAAATCCCAAATAAATGTAATTGATTTGGAATAAATATGTTTTTTAAAGGTCAAAAATTGTTTATTACTGTAGATAATTGATTGCAGTCTGGAAACTAAATGCTTAAAATGAGGTTCGCCGAATATTTCCTTTATAGATGGCGTCGTTGAGTATTCTATATTTCGAAACTACTGTTCCTTGCTAAGCATTTGTTCATAGGTAGGTACTAACCCCATTTCTGTAGGTATGTACTGAACTTATGTTAGCCCCTTTCATGTGTGAGCAAACACATTCGTCTGTGTGTGAGCGTATGTGTGTTTTTCTTCATATTTGAAAACGTCTTTCGTATCTTTAGTTCATATATTATTCATACAATTAACAAGAAAAAAATCTCTATGATATTTGAATATTTCCTTTTCATATTATTAGAAAAAAAATCATCGACTTTTGATATCTTTTTTTTTTCAATAATTATCTTTACTTATTTTTTTTTCATTATTATAGCATTTCATTTTTTTGTCAAACCTCGATTATGATCTTTCATAGAAAGAAAAATCAATTTTATTCTTTTTTCCCGTTGTATTTCCATTTCTGAGGTGTGGATAACGAAATGTTGAGCTATCAAAATGAAGACGAAAGAGAGAGAGAGAAAGAGAGAGAGAGAGAGAGAGAGAGAGAGAGAGAGAGAGAGAGAGAGAGAGAGAGAGAATAAGAAAAAAATAAACATTTTGAATTCTTCTCTTGTTCGATGAATTGGTCATATCGATTTTCTCTTCAGTCAATGTCTGGGTCAATTCAATTCTTTGAAATTTCCACTTGACTCTGAATATCTGAAATAAATGTAGCTTTAAAATTAGCACCCAGTTTACTCTGCTGTCGATATAATATCGTCTGTTCTAAGTTGTGGCCAAAGAATCAAGGTCAGTTCCATTTTTTATTCCAATTTTTATTTTATTCCAGTTAATTTTCTCGGTTGAATTCAGCGCTTGCCATTGAAGAGAGAAGGTCGGAACGAACACAAATAATCCATCTTGTTAGACTATTCCAATCGAATATAACGCAAGAGTGTGCATCATTTACCAGAAGACAATTCTTTGTAATCACTTGCAAGATTGGGCATTTTTATATAGTTATACCAATATTTGTATTTTCCCAAGAGAGTCGCACTTTACTTTTATTTTCACATGATTATATCTGTACAGATATATCAACGGTGATTTTCCTGACACTCTGGTTAGTAAGCTCATCTTATTGACAAATTCAATACGAGTTTGAACTTCATTGAGTGCAACACTTCTGTTGATGTTTCCGACCAATAATAATAAATAAAGATCCAATGAAGGTGCTTTTAGTTTATAGTTTTAAGGAAGGCACAACTTTTAGAGACAGACCTTTGATTCAAAAACAGAGAGTTGAATTCCATTGAGGTGATTGGATATCGACTTTGGATCTCTTCAGCCAAGCCGATATGAAACCAATCGATCTTCTCTCTCTTGTAATACACCAGCAAGCCCCGGAAGAGATTCTGTCGGACAGGCATTACACGATCTCTGAATACTTCACCCGGGCTTTTGCCCCACACAGGCGACTTCAGTATTTTTTCATTCATAAGGGATGTCTTCCTTAGCCTAATAGACCATTACTGTTGGGTAGGGAGATCAATCCTCCGTTGGTGTTCCACAATTTTAGTCTTGTGCCAAATTATATCTTACTAAATATCTTTTTGAAATAAGGACCACTAATTAAATGAGCGATTCGATTCAACTCGGGCTAACTTTATATTTTTTGATATTATTTGCTATTGTTGAAAACTATTTAAAACGTCCGGGTTTAGGATGTTTCGCAGAACGTTTGAATGTAGAATATAGCACTATAAGATATTTCCACTCCCCCACATAACCTTGTGATAGACGGAGCCGGACTGAGTGCATATTTTGACTACTTGTCATAGAGCTGGTCTAGCAGATTATCTAAATGTATTGTGACTTTGATTTTCGATGAATGACATTACGTTTCTGTAAAAAACTAAGATAGGCTTTGTCAATATTCACATTTAATACTTTAATTTGGATTATTGCATTGAAAGCAACGTATTCAAAATGACCGGATACTTTCTTGACACGCCTTGTATGTAACTATGCAATTGCAACCATTTCTTTTACTAATGAAATCGATGTATCCATAAGTTGGTCTTGTCCTTTTCCTATAAAATGAAGGAAATTCTCTGTGATGTAATTCCATCAGGATTCATCAAAATGAAATAGAACCTCACTCAAAGACCACCAGATGAGACATGCATCTAAGAAAAGCCAGAGAACAGATTAGTTAAAACGTAACGTCGAACAGAGCTCATACTTGGATATTAGTCTGAATTATTAATTGAATAATAAGACAACGAATCTCCGTGAAATCCTTAAAAGACGAAATCAAACTAAACTCTAAGATTGCAAGCCTTCAGTACTGCAAGCCCAATTTTCAAGAACAAGAAAATCCCATTTGTTCTAAAAAGAAGGGTATACAGCCGATGCATTCCACCAATAGTCACTTATGGAGCTGAAACATGGAACCTAACCGAGAGACTGACATTCAAACTGAAGAACATGTAACTTGCATATGAAAAAATCATGCTCAGTATCACATGGAGAAATCACAAGGCTGCACTGTATATTGGGGAAAAAACAGAAATCCGCGAAAGAATCCATAAGGCAAATGGCAATGGGCTGGTCATGTAAAAAGAATGGCAGAAGAATGATGGACATCACCATTAAAAACATTGATCCTCAGAGATCGAATGCGGATCCGGGGTCAGCAGAATACAAGATGGCGTGACGAATTCAGAAAATATTGACTCCACAACACCGACTATAGATAGGTCTGGCAAAGCATGGGAAAAGTCATTGTCCAACTATAGGCTGAAAAGACTGTTGATGATGGAGAAGAATATCTGTATGGTATCTTCGAAATGATTCCGGCATTTGGATCAGGCTTTCATGTTTAACTTATCGAACTTATATAATTAAATTTGAAACACTTGAAGTTTTCAATAACATCTTAATTAGACGAGAAACTAGTTTTGCTACTAAATGAATATTTAGCTTTGAGGGAATTCTAATTAAGCTCCATAATCAATGACAATAATTAGAAATGAGTGCCCCAACGTTTTTAGTGTTTGTGCATTTGTTTAAGTTTACACGACGCACACAGACATTTTAATGAATTAATGTTGACATGGGGTTCATAGGTAAAAATTTATATTGACTGAATCGCAGAGGAAATCGGAACGCTGACAAACATCGTTGAAAGTGATGAAACTGTCAGTGCCAATAACTCACCAATTTGTACCAGAGTCCAAGATGCTTTGATTGCGTGACTGCCGTCCGAGGATACGATAACTCACCCAGTAACCTAGTTTTGTGAGTTCTTTTTTTGGAACAATCATTTAGTTCTCAGACAGGCGATATCTATCACGAAGTTTTACAAGTATTACTACTGAAAAGACAGTACTAAAGACATCAAAATCTGCTTCAGATCAATTATGATATATGAAGTATGGCCAGAATGTACATAAACATTTAAACTTAATGAAGAAATGGCTTACTTCGGGCAATGGCATCTTGGTCCACTGAAATATTTTGCAAAAAGCTAGAAGACACAAAAAGCTAAATCCAGACTATATGAAGACTCCCAGGTATTCTATCCGCTTGGTCATTGTGAATACGACTGTGAAACTATACTTAGTTTGATTCAATGGCATATCACTGTTGACTGTAAGGCCACGAAAAAGTGTCTATTCTTGTATACATCAAGGCTGTACAAGTTGTTTTCGATGTATTCCAAATGAGTGAATACTTCTAAATAAACTTAAATTTTCCGGTAGAAAGTAAAAATTGTTAGTCTAAAAAAGTTTTTTCTTTGCAAAAGAAGCCTTGTTTAGTACCTCCTATGATTTAAGTTATGAATTGAATACGAAACCTTTCTTTTAGCTAGATATCGAAAACGTCACTTCCTACGTCGAGTTCCTATAAAAGCCCTGAACATACGTGGTAAATTGCTCATTGGCGCCGACATTCCTAGCTGGTTATTGTCTTTTGGACCCAGTGCTTGTTGCCAGCTGCCCCCTCTTTATCTTTCCTTCTCTCTAAAATCGGTATGATGTTGCTGGCCTCCCGACTGATCCGCACTTTTCTATTTTTCAACCGTGTCCAATTTCTGTTCTAACTTTGCCTATTCCAGTTCACCAATGTTTAAGCAGCTCACATACGCAAAATTACTCAGCCATGTCTTCACCACGTGCTCCCAACGCATATACACCTCCAACTATCATGAGTTAAATGACAATGTGTTTTACTACACGATGGTCACAACGATCTGTCTCCCAATTCTCCTTACACCGGGAAGCACGCATGGATTAAAATCCATGTCTTTTTCATCTCACAATAGTCTGTCAGCCACGTGTTCCCAAGCGTCAGAGAATAGCCCCCGAAGTTGCACACACAACTTAAGCTGTTTGGCATACACACTAAACCTGGTCTCCTTAACCATTCCTTTGTACGCATCAAGCTTTATAGATTTAGAAGCAGTTCAGACACCTCCGCTTCGACTCCGATGTTTGTACTCTGATGGCAACAAAACTCCCAACAATCGCTTTTCGCTATCCCTCTTCTCTTTACACGACTCATCAAATAAATAATTTGGTTAGATGTATTTTATTTTCATTCGTCATTAATGTTCCTGCATTAAATGTACGCCCATCTGAATATTTGTATGTGTCCTTTTTATTTTGTTCCATCTCAGCACCCACGTTCATACTTGGTCTGCATTCTCCTCATACGTCTTTTCTTTGTTCCACATCTCCAGTGACGTCAAGTCGTTGTGCCAATCGCCATACCTCATGGAGGCAAAATCTTTCGTCTGAAACAACATCATCTCGTCACATCTAACCAACAGCTATTTGCTACTCTCTCCCACACAATATAAGAACAACATTTCTTATAACTGATAATCCTAATTATATTTAAGAACCATACTTGCTTGTCCTCTTGCTTAACGGTATTAAAGATTTAATAGAACAGAAATGTATGTCCCAACACCATCCTCCGTGGAACATAAGATTTTTTAATTTATTTCTCTCTAGTTTTCAAGAGATTTCCCAATCACATGTGATTAATTCTTTTTAGATTGGTCAAATACTGTGTTTTTCTGACATATTTTTGATAACCTGTTCCAGAAAAGTTTCATTTTCAGTTGGTCGTTGTTTTCTCTCTTGCTTTCCCCATTTAAGGAGTTGTGCGTGGCCTGAATGCTTTTCCACTTACTTTATAATCAAAAGTTGGTAGATACAGAGTTGCCTGCAACTCATTGTGAGTCGAAAATAAGGATAACATGTGTCAGATGTTCCAGTGGCAGACAGAAGCCGAAGACATACCAATAAAAGCAGTCCTGAGTGATAGACCAGGTTCTGCGTATGCTCAAGATCTCTGGGTTGGAGACATCATGAAGCGATTTCATTCTCTAGTTCAGCTTTTGGTCTTTTGGTCAAATCTACCCGTATATTCCGAATGAGGTTGACTAAGGCCAGGCTTTATTGTGAATTAATTTGAAATATCAGAGCTTATCATTTGTGACAAGTGAACGTAAAAACTGCAGACGGGGACTAATGATGAAAAGAAGAATTTTTGAAAGTTGACAAATTGAATCGGTTCCAAACATTTTCATGACAAATTGAAACTTCAAACAGGCAAGCTGAGTTGGCATCAGACTATATGATTTACTTGCACTTGACCATTAATTTCTAGCTAATCGTTAAAGTTGTCAGAATCGATATTGGCGATTGATACATAACAAAGAGAGGGAGAACTGAAGGAGACAATTATAGAGTCAGGTAGTGATAGCAGTGGCGGTGATGGTGAAAAGCGGAGCAGTAAGGCGGCACTTCCAGTTTCAAAGAAGAATTACCAAGAAACAAAGCACTAAATTGACTGGCGGCTCCAAAGCTAGAGAAGTATGTCTGCGCCCAAGCGGTAAATATGTTTGGCAGTGAACAGAAGCCGCTGAAACAGAAGCGAATATAATAAATAAAAACTTTGAATTATTTGAAGAACTTATGTAGAAGTCAGATCATATATTGTTAAACATTAGTATGTATATTTTAAGTATCATAATACTACTGTTATATTAATCTAACCTGTGACATCAGAGATAGGATTTACTGAACAAATACGTTAGAGCATTCATTCATTCTTATCAATCAGTAAATTCAGGGGTATAGAAAAATGATACAATAATGACAGTTATATTCTACCACAGACTTCATTTTAAGTAGGTATGCGTACACAATGTTTCAAAGTTTTTTTAAAATTTTTACCCTTTATCATTACTCTGCTCCTTAAACCCTTCCCTTGCACCTTTTTTGTACCATCGTATTATTGGAAATAATATGATACTTAATGCCCCTTGGGTGCATAAGTGCAAACAAAATATAACTCAGACGCAGAATCAAAAGCCGAAAGAAAGCTTTAATGAAGTCCGTTTAATTTTTGTTTTTATTTGTCGGCAGATTGAAAAGTAAATAAAAAATTGGGTACCGTGTAGCACAGATGTCAATCTGTCACTTTTCAACGCACTGTTGTATTCAGTACAGGGAGAGAGAGAGAGAGAGAGAGAGAGAGAGAGAGAGAGAGAGAGAGAGAGAGAGAGAGAGAGAGACAGACAGACAG
The DNA here is from genome assembly GCA_963457665.1 of Thysanoteuthis rhombus. Taxonomy (NCBI): domain Eukaryota; kingdom Metazoa; phylum Mollusca; class Cephalopoda; order Oegopsida; family Thysanoteuthidae; genus Thysanoteuthis; species Thysanoteuthis major. Next base: position 25,633,531 of record OY735202.1, read on the forward strand.
ACAGACAGAGACAGAGACAGAGACAGACAGACATTGACACACACACATATAGAAAGGGTGCTAAAGGTCATTTTCTGTTATTATTAGTCACGTACACTTGAGTTTACGGACGAAAAATGCCTTTACGAACAATAAGGGGTGACGAAGAGATGAACAACTCAATTTTTGCTATTCCATCCGTCTCATCCATAGGGGTTAGGGACGTCACATGATAAGGTCTAACAGAACTATTTTTTAAAGAATATCTCAAAAATCACTTCATCGAAAGCTACGATTCGCTTGGCGCAACCATGTCATTGGATACCCTTCCGACAACAGCAACCATTTCGTTACTAGTCAAGTTGATACATCCATAAGCCAGTTCAATCCCGTTCATATAAAATGAAGACAATTCTCTATACAGTCACTGATCCTTTTCGTCAATGATTCAATGATATCCACGGTGTTGTATGCTCAGTTGTATTTTGGTTGTTCTATAATCACGAATTCCCTTTGTACACAAAATTTTTGCCGCCGAAGTGAAATTTAAAAACGACCGGCGGTGTCAATGAGGCTTGATTAATTTATTCTATAATCAGTATTTCGAAAAAGTGCATTGTATTGCTTGCGTCTTTTCATTTGGTCATTTTCATCGTATGCGTCATTCAAATTTCTCCATTTTTCTTTGCTGTTTAGTTCGAGGTCAAGTTCTTTGGCTATTACAGCCTCTATCACCAATCCTGGCATTGCGTCATTACCGTAAGATGGAATTAGATTCAGTTTTATATTTTGTTTTTCCTCGTTTATGCTTTTTTATATAGGTTTGTGAAAACTGGATTTTTTTCTTTCATTTCGTATCTATACATGCGTTCGCTCATTCGTTCTCGCAGATTTCTTGCCGTTCCTCTAACATATAAACGATCTTTCTGAATGCATCCTGGGCATCTTATCCCATATATCACAGCTCTGCTCATCTTTGGAACGTAAATCTATCAAAAATATGAAATGGTATCACACTTAAAGATTACCAGATAAGACAGAGGCCGGAAAACACATCGGCTGAAACATTTTACTGAACATAACACAAATTTGGACGTTGATTTTAATTACACCTGAAATAATATTTAAGGTCTATTTGAAAATTAAGTGTCCATACATCCTTAAAACTAATTCAGTGTTTAGATCAGCCTTTCATTTATTAAACCTTTGCAATAAAACTTAGAAACATTTGATGATGTTTTAAATAATATTCAAATGGGTCATTGAAGGAGAAACTATTTCTGCTACCAAATGAAACTTACTTTCTATGAAATTTGTATCTCCATGGTAAATGACATTTATATGAACTCAATGAGGGCTCAAACGGTTTTAGAATTTGTGCTTCATCGATTTCGCATGACAACGTGTCCACATTTGAGCCATAGGTTATAATTGATGCTCACTGAATCGCTGGGAAACTTGAAGTTCAGACAAATAACATGAAAAGTAATAAATCTGTCGGGGTCAATGACTTGCCCGCCATTTGATGATTTGATTGTGGGACTGCCTTCAGAATACGTAACGACCCAGTAAATTTTGGTTTCTTCTTTTCTTTAAGCAATCTCTGTGTTCCGAGATGAACGATACCCACCTTCAATTTTCACAATATGACTAAAAAGACCACTTCATCTGCCTAGACAAACCATAATATACGTGATCTATCAGAGAAAAATCTGACCATTTGATATTAACGAAGAAACGGTTTACATAGGGTAATGACATCTCAGTCCACTACGACCCCACTCATTTATCCCAACGTCCTCAACCTTTAAAACAGTCTGCATCGTGATATACTGGAACCGTCATCAGTTGCCATGTCCAGTTCTCTTTAATCTCGTCCATGATCTTGAATCTTTTTGGAAAAAGCTAAATCTCGACAATAATCGCCGATGTACTCGGCCATTGTTAATTCAATAGGTTCATAATACTTAAGCACATCCAGTGAGTAACCTCACCAGAAAGACTCTTTATGCACGCAGAGTCGCACAGATGGCTTGTCAAATAATATCTAGGTTGTGCAACTCGTTCTCAGTATATTTAAATCAACATGATACATTCTTGACAAACTTTGTCTCTACCAAATAGATATGATTACTTATCTCCTTCATAAAAAAAGCCCTGCATATTCCCAAGGTTATCAGTGCTAAACATAAAATGCTATGCTGATTCTTACGACCCAAGGCAGGAAAATTATGGTTTTACTACCACTTTTTTACGGAGAATTTTTCCTCTCTTCTTTCAGTTGAACTAATTTTGTATTGAGAATGTATGTTACAGTTTTTCTCATCCAATAGGTGTCTTCCACGTCATAGACAGACACATTTTAGGCCAGTAATTACATGCTATTGTTCGATCTTGGGTGTCTATTTGGGTCAAGATTGTTTTCTCTTCGTCTATCACACGTGGAATTTACTTTTCATCGAACGATGATTTCAAAAGCTCCGTCAGAGTCGCGAGAGCATTTTTAGAAGAACAAAGACGAAAGGGACGTATGCAACAGAAGCCAGACAAAGATTTGAAGAGGGAAAATCAGGGATTCAAATCAAACAAAAGGAGGAAGGTTGAGACATTTCTTTTTTCAACAACATTTTTATTTATACAGATTTGGACACTTACCTGCTTGCTGCTTTCTCTACTGCCCACCCCCATTAATTGACTGGTTGCTGGCTCAAACATATATATGCTCCCAGAGTCTTTCCCCGACTGAAGAAGTACGATTCAGATCTCCCTCTTGTTGACACTGTCATCATGGTTTCTTCATATGAGAAGTCAATAAATGAGAAGAGAGAGCCATTTTCTTCTAGCTGTAAGCTAAATGCCTGGGCGAATCAAAACACACCATGAAATGAAATTTACTGGGCAAAGCGACCCCACGACTAATTCCTGGTAAAAACTAATGGTTTATGTCCATTAATTCGGTAGACAAACACATGTTCCACTAAACTCTTCCATCAAAACAGATTTGGATAGCTTGACAATTAACAGCATGGTAAATTGAATCGGCGAAGCGAACTCAAAATTTGGGTTTACGTTGCACCAATGTCCTTTGTGAAAAACATCAATTCACATTTTTCTTCCAGGTAATTGGTCCCTGTAAGCATCATCCTATAGGGACTCATAATTCTTCAAGAAATAGAGATTAAATCATTGCGTCACGTGCTTCTAGACATAAAACTAACTGTGTTTCAGTCTGAGCCTGCATTTACCTGATCTGAAAATATTCTTTGTTATCCCTGGTCCATTCTATATTGCTAATATGTGTCGGTATCTCTTAAGTTTACCTACCATTTTAGTTCTTTCGATAGACTGGATATACTTCAATGTAATTCAACCGTGAGTACGAGACAAATTTGGAATCGAGCATAGAATTTCAGATAGTCAACTGCCTCAAATATGAGCACAGTCTGCTATTTTGCCAAAACGTCGTCGAGAGAGTCATTTTCTCTGTGTGAATAAATCACTAATGGCATTTGGTCAGCTCTCACCGAAGCATACATTTCTTGCATCTTCAACTTATCGACCATTGTTTTCAGGTCATAAAAAATGAAATTCCCATTGGTAATGACAAATCTAACGGAAAATATCTTACATTGATATTGCACAATATGTACCACAAGCTATCCAGGTATCATTCCATAAAAAAAACAAAAACATAGTAATGAATCGACTGAAGAGAAATGGTATTATTGCCTGCTATTATGTATTGATTCGATTCCCGCTGTAACCATATCGACAAAAGCATCAGCCATTTTTGATGATGATGATGATGATGATGATCATCATCATCATCATCAATAATCATTTATCTTCCGTCGCTAGACATAGACCTTCCCCACTACTTTCTGAATTTGTCTAGCTCGTCTCTTCATGTAATATTCTGCCGGTCCCGGTTGCGCATGTGATCTCAAGGGGATCCATGTCGTGAGTCGCTATGTCCATCGGTTGTCCACTATTCTTGCAACATTGCCTGCCCACTGCTATTTCAGTATAAGTCAAACTGCCGATTCGTTAGGAAAACTTGACCAATAGTCAAGAATATATGGTACATTTTTATAACAACAGTTTGATCCTTCTGTTGAGTTTTATGTTCTGTAAATTGGTAAAGTTTCGGGTTTTTCTCATTAAAATAATTTCAGGAGTTCTTGAATTAAATGTCTTTATTCGTTTTACCCCAGGGTTCCACGAGTGAAAATAAGGACAGGGAGTTCCTAGATATGTTTTTGAAAATTTCATAATGTGATCTTCCCAGCGATCTCCTGCCTTTTTCAATATTCTTCCAAAACTCCCCATAAAAATACGTATGAATTCACTCACTGGTCTGCTGAAACACTTGCATCTATTTGAGATGACAGTGTAACACTCTGCCAAGGTTGCGTTACCCTGCTGAATTTCTTTTTTCACCCGAGTTGGTGACACGTCACGAGATTTATGGCATGGTACTTTCAAATAAAAGTCAAGGTTGGAACTTGTCTGATCGTCCGGTGGCAAAAGACACAAACTGAGACCATATCATTGAAAGCAATGCTGAGTGTTACTCCAGATTCTTGAGTACGCTCCCGAGCTGCAGGTTGGAGACATCGCGAAACAATTTCAAATTCTTGCTTGGTCTTTTTGTTGAAACCGTCCATCTTGTGTGTGATGGACTAAGGCCAAGGATCTTGATGAATTTATTTTAAATTGCAGAGCTTATCATTACTGACGAGTGATTGTCAAAACTGTGAAGGTAACTAATGATGAACTGAGAATAAATTTTGAAAGATGACAAATTGAATCGACTCCAAACATTTTCCTGGCAAATTGAAACCTTGAACGGGCAAGGTATATTGGCATCGAACTATGTGATTTACTTGCGCTTGACCATTACTTTCTGGCCAATCGTTAAAATTGTAAGAATCAATATTGGCAATTGATTCATAAGGAAGAGAGGAGAGATGGAAGGGGACAATTATAGAGCCAGGTAGTGGTGGTGGAAAACGCAGAGGCGAGGCTACACTTCCAGTTTCAAAGAAGAATTACCAAAGAAACAAAGCACTAAGTTGACTGACAGCTCCGGAGCTGGAGAGTTATGTCTTCGCTCAACCGGTAAATATGTTTGGCAGTGAATAGAATGCACCGAAATAGAAGCGAATATTATAAATAAAAACTTTGAATTATGTGAAGGACTTGGGTATTGGTCACTCCTTTGCCTATAAGCATTGTTGGATATTACCATGGATATTTCACGTATCATAATATATCTAGATTTTTATGTAACATTTACGATGTTGCAGGTAGGATTCATTGAACAAAGACGCCAAAACCTTTACTGATGTCAGTAAATTCTGGCAAAAAATGACGGTTGTATTTTATCACTGATTTCAGCTTTTGTTATTGCTGCCCACTGACTTTATCACTACTCTGCAACTCAACCGTTTTGCTTGAATCAGCTTTGTACTATTTGCCATTCTTCATGAAGATTTCTTAACATTTGCCACTCAATTTATATGGCGTACTTTGGAAACGAAAAAAAAAAGATTGCCAGTGCTTTGAAATCAAGGTAGCTTTACTGACTCGAAAAAAAATATATGCAGAATACTACTATTTTTCTGGATATTATTCATTGATTCAATGAATACAAGAACTCTACCCTTGTTTTCAAGTATATCAATATTAATAATAAAATAATATAATTGTTTTCCTCAATTTTGATGGCATCTCAACACCCAAAGAGAAATACCGTAGAAATGTTTATTTGGATGCCTGTGGAAGCCAATATGTATGCAAAACTCATTGTCTAATGTCGTAAGCTTGGAACTAATCAGTAACTTCAATAATATGGCATTGTGAAATACATTGATAATGGATGATATTGTGTTGAATGATATATATCTTTTGAGTGAAATAAATGTTTTTTCTTCCAGTATTTGACTACAGATATATATTTATATATATATATTTATGTGTATATATTTTATATATATATATATATATATATTTATATATATATATATTTATATATACATACATATATATTTATATATATACATATATATCTATATATCTATATTTATATATATATACTTATATACATATATACATTTATATATTTATATATATATCTATATATCTCTCTATATATATTTATATATATATATAAATACATTTATATATATATATATATATATATGAATGGTGGGACACATAAGTAAGAATTCTATGCGAGAAATTATTTTGTCGATGATTATATAATAATCAGAGTCAGTAATCTGATGAGCGAGTCAATAGAGTACATGCGTGTATTTTACTTCGAGCAACATCGTATTTTCCTATTAGTCGATGGTAGGACCACAGAACCAAACGCTAAGATGTGGGACGCTGATTTACAAGTCTGAGAGTACATATGCATGTAGGATATATCGCAATTAAATCTTTGTATGCCTTCATTTAGCCCAAGTTTAGCTAGGTGAAACCTATCATGGAGGTAGTTCAACAGGTCCATTGCCTAATGAGTTCGATGAATACGTGTACGTCAGTGTCCGCATTTTACACTATATGTCTATAAAGCTTTACTGCTGTAAGAACTAATGATCATACTTCGTAAACTGAAATTCCAATCCTTGTGTCTGCAAATGCACAAGATTTACAAGTGAATTTATCGTGTGAGGATACTCAGTTGATTACAATGGTGATATTTAAGGAAATAAAAAGCAAAACAATTGTTCCATCAGGCCTTCCCGGCAGCATGAATCAAATAACACCTTTCTCTCGAATTATGTTGTTCTTTCAAATGTGGTTGAAGGCTTAGATTATTATCAAAAGCCTCAGTACTCTTGGTATCAGGAATGAACCTAGATGAGAAGAAAGATAGCTAGACTTTACATATCTGAATATCTCAATATGTAGTCAATAAAAATTACAATGTGAAACGAAATTGATTTACGTTTCTGCATCTGCACGAGAGATAAATGTGAATTTATTTTGAGAGAATCCTCAGCTGCTTATCATGGCACGATTTCGGGAAATTAATATATATGTATGCGCACCTTCCTTTGGATAGAATATGTGAAAAGAAAACAATTTCATTAGCGCTATTTTAGCGAAGAAGGTAATCAAATCAAGAGGAATTATGTTGGTATTTTGCAATAAATACACTTAATTTCTCCTCAAGTTTTGTTCGCGATTATTCGCAACTGCTCCAGAAAAGTGCGTGGATGAATACTATTTTTTATACATTGTCTTCCATACACTGAGAGTTTCCTTGTTAGTGAAACTTGTCACAACTAATTTTTTCAGAAAAGATGCAGTTTTGATATTCGTCATGAGATCATTTTTGTATATACTTCGGTCTCCGAGACTGTGAGTTTAGCCACTGGGAATAGGGACCCATAAATAAGTTTTCTGCGTGATAAAATATTTTTTTAAATATTATTTGTTTAGCTCACGGATGGTCCTTTCAGGAAATGCCAAAGATCCTAAGCAAGTACTACACATATTAAGACAGCGCTCTTGACCAATATACGCTGACAGACTCCCGCTACCGTAGAGTGAATGCCTTCTTTACACTCTAAGCTTGATGTTTTCCAGCACTCAAAAGCAATGCTGTGGTTCCATCAGGTTCCATCTTGACCAGCTTCTTATTAGATCTTATACATTGGATAAAAGATAACGAAGCGCTTATTTATTACCCCTCTTCTCTCTTTCTTATCACTGACCTTGAGCCATCAGAAAACAAAATGGCTACTAAAATGGTGGTTCAAGTCATATGATTAGATCTGTCATGCCAATTCATGCACATGAAATGGCCGGTACCAATTTCGGGGAACTGAGTGAGAAGAATAAGAGCAAAGAACGGCAGGCTATAATCTTCTGTGGTTTTATTAAATTCTCCCAGATTATTGGCAACAGAAAGAAATAACGGGACAGTTAATAATGCGTAACTGCCTTTATATCGAGATGGGTCCTAATTTACTATTCTCTCTGACAGGGAATATGCATCAATAGATATATTAGATCATTTGAATATGAATGTTTAAGCCCGTTCGATGACTCATAATTTCATTAACTACGAGTAGATCAATAGATCGCCCGAATCATCTATACATATATATATATATATATATATATATATATATATATATATATATATACACACACACACACACTTATATATATATATATATATATATATATATATATATACACACACACACACACACACACACAAACACACTTATATATATATATATATATATATATATATATATATATATATATATATATATATATATATATATATATATATATAAACATATATATATATGTTTAAAGACATTTTTTCATTTAAAGAAAATCAGGAGTCCAAAACATCAAAGAATCTATTAGAAAACTTGAATGGCAATGGACATCACAACTCAAAACATGGATCCCCAGAAATCAAATGCAAAACAGAGGTTGACAGAATACAAAATGGAGCGATGAACCAGACAAATTTAGAAAATACCGGCCTGTGACGCCCATGATAGAAAAATGTGGTGCATCACGGGCAAGGTCCATGTCTAACGACAGATGTTTAAAGACTGATTATTATGAAGATTATATATATATATATATATATATATATATATATATATATATATATATATATATATATATATATATATGTGTGTGTGTGTGTGTGTGTGTGTGTGTGCTTGTGTGTGAGTGGCCGGGTAGGGGACATTACTGATGGTTCAGGTAACTTCTTATATATCTGACTCTTTAAACAGTATAGAATGGTTGCTGCAGCCTTTTGCTCTCCCTGCTTACAGTCATTTAAGAATATACTCTCATTGGTATGAGTGGAAGAGATGTGTTCGGTACACTTCAATACAGTGTATTAGGAAGCTCAATAGGTCCAGACATGCACAACTGCTACACAAGCTGCATGCTGTTGGTATGACTCGATACTGTTCCATGTTTCAGCCGTATCCAAGCATATTAATGAAATAGCTTTTGCTTAGAAAATTGGATTTAATATTATGAAATACAAAATTCAAGTATGTTTTCATTGATATGAAACATCAATGTGTACAGTTCGAAAACCTATGATTGAAAACTGAAAATGTTCCTTAATGGAAAGAAATACTTTTTACTTTCCTAATCTTTCATCCCCAAATATATATAGATCATCCAAATTAATCGGAATATTTTCCCGAATGTTTACCCATCTAATCACGTAGATCGGGCACTAAAAACGAACATTTCAAACGAGAATTAAGCTAATAATTCGTAGTCAAGCTGCAGATTAATTTATCCATTTTTAAAACCAATCAATCTATTCATTTATTTGTCTGTCAAAATAATATTTTCTATGGGAGGGTATTTCAGTGCGATTTCTTCAGAGGTGTTTAAAGAAGAGGAGAAAAAAAAGGAATAGAGAAGGTCGAAGAAGATAGATAAGAAAAATAAAAATAAGTAAGGAAGAATGAGAAGATGAGGGAAATAATGAGATAAGACTGAAAGAGGATGAACGAGAAGAAAGAAGAGAAATGACCAAGAAAAGGAAGGAGTTATAACGAAAATAAATAGGAAAACAATTAAAGTAGCAGATAAAGAATAGAAAAAGGAGATGATGATGATGATGATGATGATGATGATGATGATGATGATGATGATGATGATGATGAGTTGGAAGAAGAAAGAAAAAGAAAGAGAAAATGCAAAATGAGAGAAAAAAAGGGGAAAAGCGACAAAATGTTAAGAACAAAGAAGGAATAAAGAAGAATATTTACAAAATTATGCTGGAAACTCGAACTACCAAAATAATATTATCTCCCTCCACTACTATTTAGTTGAGGGACGGATTGTATGAATTGTTGCAGTTGTGTTTTAGAAAACAAACGGTACAGTTCAAGTAACCAAAAGTTTATTTGATACATTATCAGTCGGATTCAAGCGCTATTCAAGTCCCACCGTGTCTCGACGTTATTATATATGTTTAACTAAAAGGACATCAAGTCGCATATATAACAAATTCCCAAAGAAAAACATCATTTACCGTAGGGAAGATCAATCAAAAGAATCGCCAAGATATTAAAACAAAACAAAACAAAACAACAATTTACCATTCACTTCTTATAACAAATAAGGTAGATTAAGATTGATTGTTCAAATTTAACCATTTAACAGTTGTTTCAACATTTCTTAATCGAAAATAATCCTTCCCTGAAATACGGAACAACAAAGTTAAAAGCAACATTTTGAGTATCTTAAAACATTGTTTTTTTTTTAATGAACATTCATCTAAATTCATGCATTTATACTACTTATTTACTCCCCCGTAAGTTTCAAATCTATACACTTCCCTATGCTCTACAAACGAACAAGAAAAGTTAAACCATAAACATTATACAATACAAATACAATGTAACTTTACTTGTTACGTTCGGCCAAAGGTCCTTGATCCAGGCGTTTGAATATTACTTTGTTTGGAATCTCTTGCCAGCCCATCGCCGGTCAACTTTGATCTTCAAACAATTGATTGGACTAGCCTCTAGCTCTGAAGCTGTGAGACTGTTCCATGTGTACAATACAACGGCACACAAAGATTTACTGTCTAATACTCGCATTGGTTATTTTCTAGGCTTTTGCAAATGACTTAAGGTGATGTTGGTAATTCCAATGTCAAGGGGAATGTCTGTTTTGTAAATGCCATGGGTGAATTCATGTTTCAATCATGTCTCCGATGTTTTACCTGTACTTTATGCTTGGTATGTTTGACTTGGCAATTTTCTTTTCGTACATGATGTTAGACAGTCCTAGAACCAACATTGTTGTTCTCAGCAAAACGCCTCCGTTTAGATCTTTATCTTTCCGCTAATTCAGTTTTGAGGAAGTACCAGGGAGATGAGTTATACAGGAACTGGTATGATCTTCTAAGCAGTCCAAGTATAGTTTGAATATCTGAGTATCAATTTTGCCTTAATTATGGAGAACTCTATGTGTGTGTGTGTGTGTGAGTGAGTTAGTGAGAGGGAGAGTGAGTTTATTTGTGGTTTATGATGTGTTCATGTATCTAAACCGTTCAGGATGTACTCATACAGTAGGCAGTTCAATTTTTCCTGCCTCCCCATTCGTGACAATGGACTCATCTTCTCTGAGGTAACAATATTGCTGATAGAAATATATTCTATAGCCTATCTGAAACACTGGACCCTCCCACTGAAACAGGTTTCACTTATTACGTGAGTGAGGTTTTTAAA
>OY735202.1:25647267-25752267 GCA_963457665.1 Thysanoteuthis rhombus
TTAACACTAGCAGGACCTCTTTTTTTTTAAGGTTAAGCTTACTCTGATAAAAGTTTGCCAGCATAGCATAATCCCTCGCTAAAGTTCCTCTTCTTTGAAGATTTCATTGATATTCCTCGACCTAAGTAGATGAATTGGTATACTTTTTCTAGTTCTAGCCGATAAACTAGTGTATAGTAATTCCTGTTTTTCTACTCCTTGTTTACTACACAAATTATTTCCTGTTTTTATGGTGCTATGAATTTCTTGCTGCCCGACCAAATGGAAAAAAAAGTTAAAACTCTAATTGGCTTTCTGTATCTGGAATCAATATCGACTCAGTGTTATTGGAAACGTTTGTTTGTTTTATATTATTTATTTTGTAAGACAGTTCGGATTTTTCCCACTGAATCAAAGAAGTTGAATCTGTTTTAATTGCAGTCAAAAGAAGAAAAAGCTCTTTCATTTATAACAGCAATAGATATTTTTCCCTCTTGGTATACCACAGGGAAGAGTGAAGTACAAAAGCCAAAAGAAAGAAGAGAAAGAATGTAGGAAAATCTGAATTGAATTACTTTGGGCATGTGTTTACTTATAATTTTAGGTGAAAAAATTGCTATGTATTTAAAGATCAGAGGTTAGCAATGAAGAAAGCGAACATTATCGAATAAAAAGAAATAACAGGTCTGATTAGTCACCAAATGAAAACCGTCTTTTGACCTCATTCCAAGTCAGGGGTAATCAATTAAAAAATTGGAAAGAGGGGTGATCAAAGAATAAGCTACTTCTCACGCATTTTGTTAGGTCTTGATCACAAAGAAGCGTTTATACTTAGGAAAAAACTACAAAAAAAAACGTGAAAGTAGCATGTCATAAACAGTGAATCAGTTTAGCATAAACTTATATTTTGAATTAAACCACTGACTAAAAACATTTTTCTATACATAATAGGAAGTAAATTTGCATCCTTCTACAAGTTCAGCCATCGTGTGATATATTCATAACCAGTCAGCCAGTCAGCCAGACTCACTTGGAAACTGAAGAAATCTGTTAACACTTCTGTTTCTTACTACACTTAGAGTCAGCTGAAAGGTCACCTTTCGGAGAATCGCACAATGAAACAGATTTTGATTGCCTCGTTTATAAGCTTAAGTTTCAGAGAGAAGTCGTTTCTTAAGTTTGTTTTAGGACTCTCATTTAATCGTTAATTTCTACATGGAATTTGCGTCTTGCATTTAAAAGATATCAATAGTCCTCCCATGAAATGAGGCAAAGTAGACAATGTCTGCATTTTGAACGATGTTGGATTTGTCCAATAGAGATTCAACCATCGATTCTATTGCAGATGTAGATTTTTATGGTGTTGGTGGTGCTGGCACAATATCAAACCTACTCTATTTCTCAACCGGGCTCGGGACCAACATTTTTTGATGGGTAGCCTTACAAGGCAATAGGGCTCCAACGTTCTTGCTATTTATGTATAGCTTGGGAATTGGATCCGTACTTTTCCAAACGGTATTAGTGTTAAAAGAACGTAAGCAGCCTGAGCAAAAATTCACAAATCCTGATTTCTATGCTTGTAACCGCTGCCTAGCCCACATTTTCCATGTCATATATAGGAGTTTCAAAATCCCAATTATATACAAATCAGTTGAAATATTTGATGAAAGTAACAATGATGTACCAGCTAATTCGATAGTATTAATGGACGTGCAAGATCAAACTCCATAACTACTCCTATCCAGACTGAAAATGATTACTGCAACGTATATATATATATATATATATATATATATATATATATATGTATATATATATATATATATATATATATATATATATATATATATATATATATTGATTTTTGTTCAGTTGGTAAGAGAGTCAGCTTCCAATCACATCGGCTTGATTTCAAATCACAGAAGGGGAATGTTGAATGTTACATATAAGTTTGGTTGAATAGAGTCTCGGTAAAATTCTTTGGCACGTTCGACAATACTGTCTCCGTCTGTTGTTAGGTCTCCATTTTCCTCGAGTATGCTGGTTATTTGCTTCTGTCTAGACTTGGGGCCTTTGTTTATTGCTCTGAAGCCCTGACCTTTTTCGAAAGTCGATTCGATGACTGCCGTTGTGTATCTTCTATTATCTTCCGTTTGTTTCTTCCTGATAATTGTATTTTGTTCGATCTTCTTCATCTGAGATTTCACTAATTGTTTGTGTGCTCGTTGGTTTGAATATAGTGGCGATATCTATTATAGATGCTACCATTTTATTGTAAAGTTCGTTGATGTCAGTGTTCGGTAAGAACTCTAAATCTATTTTTCATTTCAAGCTTTGAGGATCGAGTGTGTTCTTTTGGTATGTTGAGTGGTTTTGGTTTTGTGTGGATCATCTTTCTGGGTTATTTTTTTGGCATTTGGATGCATTTTACATCTTGTCATTCTGTGGTCGCTAACTACGTTGACTTGATTTAGAGCTTCGATACCCTTGACGGCATCACTTTTGTCCGTTAAGATGTAGTTTATTTCGTTCTTTGCTTCATAGTTGGGGCTTTCCCTAGTCCATTCCCTACTGGGTCCTTCCTGGAAGAAGTTCTGCATGATTTTCCACCCGTTAACCGTGGCGCGTTCAATACTTTATATCCAAATTTGCTGACACAATCTTCATTTCCTTGTCCTATCTGAACGTTGAAGTCTCCCATGATGGCATTGAAATATTTTTCGGTGTCTTGGAGTAGGGAAGTAAACAGGATACGCAAGACACAAGCAATCAATTCGGGAATTTCCAAAAAGTAACCCGTGAGAGGTGAAACAAACCATCAAACAGACGAAGAAAGGAAGGCGTCTGAAAGCAGGTGGAATCATCACTAAGGAACTGGCCATCGTTTTACTTGTGCCTAAAACAAAGTTCAACAATCAACACCAAATGAATTACAAAAACACCTCATGAAAACCAACCACGAGAGTAAGATGGCTTTAGTAGAAGCTACTCGATCATGGACTACCCACACTCAATAAATCAGCTTGAATTATAAGCTACCCCTAGCAGTAGCATTTATCGACTTCAAAAAAGCCTTCCACTCTGAAAATCCCTGAGGTGATGGACGCCATCACTCTATAAGTTGTACATCCCGTAAATATCGTAGCGCTGGAACATATATGCAGTCAAAGCAACTCCTTCATTAGGCTACATAAAAACTTGCAGCTTTTTTCATTTCCAAAAAAGAGTAAGACACCGTGATACGAGCTCATCCAAACTCTGCAGCCTGCCTCGAGATAATCTTCAGAAGACTAGACTAAGAGAATAAAGGGATAAAATGAGACGACGAGTATCTGAACAACCTCAGATTTGCAGACGATATTGCTCTTTTAGCAGATAACCCACACGACCTGTAACTAATGCTAGTAGAATTTAACGAAGAGAGCAAGGAAGTTGGCCTGTACACAAACTACAGCAAGACGAAGATGATATACTATAACGACGTTGGAAATAAGAACATGATGATCAAAATTGAGGACACAGAACTGGAGGAAGTAGACCATTACATCTTCCTAAAAAGGAGAAATCAAGCGAAGAATTACCCTCGGATGACAAGTCTTTGGCAAAGCAAGCTCAACATTCAAAAACAAAATATCCCATTCACTCTAAAAGAAAGTTATACAACCATGTATCCTCCTAATAATCACTTATGGAGCTGAAACATGGAAACTAACCGAGAGACAGACCCAAAAATTAAGAACCATGCAACGTGTACATGAGAGAATTATGCAGAACCTCGCATGGAGAGACCACAGAACAGTTCAATACATCTTAGAGGAGACATGAGTCAGGGACATCATAAAGTCCAGTAAAATACTCAAATAGCAGTAGGTTGGCCATGGTGCCAGAATAGCAGATAACCAATGGACATTGCAACATCACAACATGGATCCCCAGAGATCTCATGCGCAATCGAAGCCAGCAGAGTATTAGATTGAGAGACAAGCAAGGCAAATTCAGAAAATTCTGTGTCCACGACATCCACGATAGAGAAGTATGGCGAATCCTGGGGAAGGTGTATTTCCACCGACAGACAAAAAGAGACTGATAATGATGACGATGATGAGTCTGGTTCAATGAGAAGTGGATGAAAAGTTTACTCTCTCAAATTAATGAGGATTGTTCTTGTTTTCCTTGTTGGGGAAAAACGAACTCCAATTTGGACTGAAGCATGAACATTACATCTTTATAATCAGAATTCAGCTGGTGCAAAACTATTACGTTGATGAACGCCATCTTTCACATAACGTTCAGAGAAACTCAGATGTGCCTTTTAAAGTTATCAAGCTCCTTATTGGTATATTATCAGTTAATTGAAAAGAGTCTCTTACAAACTTGACCAAAATAAATTCAAAAGATTGAATGATGGTGTCCACATCAACTTCCAGACTCAGATAACGGATTGCATTTAAACATTTCCTCTTCTCTTTCTACACACAACATTGTTTTGGGACGAAATAGTATATAGTAATGAAAAATACATATTTACGATATTTCAAAACGAATAGGTCCGTAGCTTGATTAAAGCCAGCTCCCAAAAAAGCAAACTAAACGTAATCTACCAAGATGATGGTATTTGTGTTTAGTGGGATTCAAAGGTGATCCGTTATTAAGGACAGTTCGAAACAAGTAGATCATTCGGATGGTGGATTGGACTCGAAAATACTACTTCCTTAGCGAAGAACTCGACTGGTAATTCCTTTGCATAATAACACCTGTAGTCTTACTACGAATGCAATGCATCAAACGATCATAGAGTTTGGTTGGGAGGTTCTTCTACATATAATGTATATTACGGATCTGTCACCCGCGGACCATTTTTTTTCGACATTCCATGTCTGTTAAGAATTTCCTACAAGTTCAAGAAATATTAAAAATATGATTGTCTTTTTATGATGGGGTACACTGTTTACCTGGTGGAGTAAATTTATAGGAAAACAGAGAAGATACTTTAATGGTTGAATAATAATAATGCTTGGAATTCATATGGTTAAAAGCATTCTGTCAAAAGCATACAGGTCACTTCAACCCACCCTAATGACAGCTTACATAATTTTTTGCAACAGAATAAGGATGAATCACTGTTGTATTCTATCGCCCAATGTATCTCAATCCAATACATATATATATATATATATATATATATATATATATATATATATGTGTATGTGTGTGTGTGTGTGTGTATGTGTGTGTGTGTCATTTCTGGCTTTTTCAATCGCTACTAACTAGCTGTACAGATTCTACAACTGATACCTTAATAAGGCGGGTGTTACTGCTAGAGTAAGATTATTAGATGTATAAAACACTAGTTTAGAATATATTCGATTATTTATTCGAAATATTGTTTTTCTAAGGTATATTTTGCACAATGAAAGCGCGCAAAAAATAACAATAAATCACTCAAAAAACACCATATTCATAAACTGAAACATCCGAATTGGTATTGCACTCCATCAAGCATTATTCCCATTAACCATTGCGTTTGTATAAATAACAATAACGTGCAAAAGAACTACATTTACGATCAAATAACTGATAAGTTTTATAAAACATTATTTTGGAAAATAAAATTATCTTAAAATCGTTCTTCGATACAATAGGCATGAACGATTTCCAATTATTTTTTTTTGCTTCTCAAACTCTGGCATTACGAAAAAAAAAAGCTAAAGAATAGATTCTTCCGTTTTGTCTCTGTTTCTAACCTGCACGATTGTGCAGCGATCAATTTGCCTCATTAGATTCAGGACAACAAAATCGTTGGAAGAGAAAACGTTTTTTGTTCGTTTGCTCCAATTCTACTTCTTCTCTGAATTGTTTTTGGAATCTTTCTTTGGTCCGTTTTTCTTTCTCGTTTCTTCCACCATTTTGTTTTTTGTCTTCTTAGAACGGACTGCTTTAATCTTTAGAATGTATCTGAAATATTGACATTCGTAAAAGAATTATCCTTCGCAGGTGCGATTGGCGTTGGTGTGCAGCTGCGTTTGCAATGAATAATACTTTGTATTTAAAATACTAATCTTACCTAAAATAAGATTCCGACAAATTTGATTTTGGAGCTTGACTGAAGTCCTAAACAAAAGAAGAAAAAATAGTATTTGTCCCAACGAAATACTTCTGAATTTGATTTTTTAACCGAACAAATCCATTGCATATCATATTATGTACTTTGATTTAAAAAGGAGTGAAAGTTATTTTACGTTAAATATCATTCGTATCGAAATTTTGTTTTGGTTACCATAAGTTCTTTGTGGGCGCTTTTTCAGTTAGTGTCAACGAGCTTGTCTCACTCAACCATTGCTTGTGATGTTAATTCAATCCTCACAATGTAACCTGCTATTACGACCAAAGCTAAATATCTTTTATAACTTATTGAATTCTATTGTTCTAAACGTAAAACATCGTAATCTTTTTTTGAAAGAACAAAGCATCATTGATTTTCATGTACACCCATGTAAGATTTGCTTCTTCGAGAAGTACTTTTTAGTTCAAGCATAAAAATACTTCTTTTTTTTTCCTCAGTTCACAAATGCAGTGAACTGCTTCATCGTCATACTTCCCCATATGCGAGTGATTGAAGTCTAGTTAGTAGGAACTTCACGATACAACTCGGATATCTTCAGTGTTTTTGTTTTGTAGTGTGGTTGAGTTCCTGCTTCATTTCACTCAGTCAAATAATCTGACCACCGGACAGGCAGTACTACCAAGACAAAATTTAACTTTCTCATTTCTTCCGAAGTTCACGCCAACCTGTCACCGCCTGGTTCTGTCCGTACTGCACCGCCGATTGTTGACTGCCCAGATAGTCAAATGTTGAATTCCCCCGGACCAAATGATTGACGGAACAGACTATCCTCTTTCGTGTACACTCATCATCAAAAGCACTAATTCGCACGTATATATATATATATATATATATATATATATATATATATATATATATATATATATATACATATATATATATAAATGAATAAATTCACATAACTGGATCACGTACCTTTTTCTCATTGAGCTATGTTTAATGTTGACGTGTTATATTGATGTGCCCTCTGATGAAATTCTGACGTCGAGCCATACTGACAAACATATCACAAAATTAACTTTTGAACTCTTCTTTTAAATAGATTCCACTGAAGATTAACTCTCTTTTTAAATGATTTTTTCCAGATAGATTAAACTTGGTTTGACTTTCAACGTCTGGTATAATACTGTATCTTAAAAATTCATGTTGATTTGTTGTTCTTGAAAAATATATATTTTCTCAAGAGTAGCTTCTATGACCTCATATGCAATGTTGGATTAAATCTAATTTTACACACAGTTTTATGAAAGTTTTAGATATGAACAAATGGCAAGGTTCCATGTTTTCTTGAGGTAGACTATTACATGAGTATATGGATGGTACTTAAGCAGATGATGAAATAATAACAGCAAACAATAAAACATTTTCAATTTATCTTAAGTGACTGAAACAAATGGTACACAATACGACTTTCTTTTTAGTTTGTTTTGAATGATTTTGGTCTTAAGATATTTCCTTGCCTGGCTTTCTACTTAAAATCGAAAGAACATATTTCTGTTTTTAGTCCTAAGAAAATAATCTTCTTTGCGATTACTTGATAATGCAGCAAGCACTTACATGGTTTTCTCCGCACTAAAATGTATTTCAATCAAGAAAGTGAATTCAGAAAAAGAAACAACTTCCATGAGAAAAAGTAATAATAAATATTGAATGGCGTCTTTTTAAGGGAAATGTAAATATTTTTGTAAAAGTTTGTTCAGATATTTTTTGTGATCTTTACGTGCAATGCAACTGTTCAGGATGAAATTCCCTTTCTTTTGAACAAATAAAAAATTGTCAGGAAAATAGTTTCCCTCAAAAGAATCAATGAATAACTGACTTCGTGAATAAGTTTGAAAAATGTTTGAGAAAAAACTCATGAACAGTACATTATTAGGTACGAAACTTGAACATTTAAATGCTCTGTGGGGTATTGAGTTTACCAAAAATGTTTCTTCTGTATTTGTCATTAGATTGCACCAGGAACGTTAGGATTTTTAATAAATTTGTTGAAAATATCGCTTTGTGTCAAAACAAATCTCGTGTATTTAAAAAGAAATGCCAAAATTTGCGAATTTCTAATTAATGAATTTTCTTTGGTAGATGGAAAACTATATGTAACATTCTCAACGTATAATGCTGTGTTAGTATAGAAATTCGACAAAAAACCACACAAAAAAAGATTTTGTGTAATCTATAAATAAGGTAACATGCAGTATTGAAAATATCAAAATTGAACATTTCTCGTTGAGAAATGCCCCACAATCAGGTAAACCTAAAGTTTTTTGTATCAGCTTTGTTATGCTTGTCGCTTCGATAGTGACTTCCACGTAAGTTGTGTGAAGAACCTTTCTAAATCTTATCCAAATGTTCTGTCCTTCAAACACATTGTGACGGGCAAATAGTAGTGGATACTTTCATAAGAATGTGAAACATTATAAACCAATACTAACCCTATTAAGAAGATGATGCTATTTAAGTGATGGTATTGGAAGGGAGGCCATTCACTATAAACCTTTTCGGGGAACTAACTATTAATTTGAACAGTAAGTACTCCTAATTAAACTATCTGAAGGCAGCAATCAGCGAGGAGCAACTAGGATTTGTTAGCCAGTAGGGCATAATATTTCATCTGGTTTATGCTAAACGGCATGATTCATTTATTCCGGTTTTACAGAATTCTCACCTTAAAAATAACATCGATTTTCTAAACGAACAAGACAAAGGATGTTCGTCGCAGAGGATGAAAAAACTTTAAGAATTATGATATTGCCTAAAATATAGGAGAAAAAAGTAGACAGAAAACAGTGAATATATCCATCTTCAATAATGTTAATGTTAAATTTGAAAAAAGATATCTTCAATTTTTAACTTGATAAACGAAACAAACTATTCTAGCAGTGCAAAAAAATCAAATATCATACAAGGTATTTAGAGATGTGTTCATTTCACGCGCATCTTTAATGTATCATTAATTCCTCTTTTGTCGGACAGGCACATCCATAGATATTGGAGTCATATATACAGGATGATTAAACAGAGAGGTCCTCTCTTCCTCTCCGGTCTTGATTTATCGATTCTTGTCCGTTGTAAGACAATGAGAAAAAGGAGTTATGCAAACAAATCAAGTCTTTCTGGCTATGCGCATGCGTGGGTACAGGCACTTATGGTTTATACTGCATTAAGTTAACATAATTTTAAGCATGGGGCCTGTGCATGTG
Source organism: Thysanoteuthis rhombus (assembly GCA_963457665.1). Lineage (NCBI taxonomy): Eukaryota > Metazoa > Mollusca > Cephalopoda > Oegopsida > Thysanoteuthidae > Thysanoteuthis > Thysanoteuthis major. The sequence goes on from OY735202.1 coordinate 25,656,571, forward strand.
AATAATGGTATTGATATGTCGTAAATGTTCAAGGTAAAATAAATCTACGCAACTCAAATGAATGCACAAAACCAAAGGAAAATGCTTTTAAAATGCTCCTCTATTTTCCCACGCATGCGCGTTCTTTATGTTCGGGAGGATTTATGACTGACAAAAATGGCAAAGGTTGGAAAATATGACATGCCCTAGAGGAACATAAAATCGAATCTAAAATGGCGTGCGCTTAAATTTCTTGATAAAAGTTGTGCTACTAAATTTAAAGAACAGGGCGAAAAATTCTCACGGAAGGAATTGCGCGACATGCGTGCTCGGACATAATTCATCAATTTTGTGTAATTATTATTTCATTTTTTTGTGTGAGAGAACGGAGAGATAAAACGAACGTAGATTCTGCTGTTCTGTGTGCGTATGAGAACATCCGAAAAGGCTTAACGCATTTTTTGTGTGAATGGTTCATATTATTATTCATGTTATTCAGCTGACTATGCGTGGATTGTATACGTGTGCACATGCACTATTGATAATGATGACAATGTGGAAATAAGAATCGTTCGAAAAATTATCATTTTACTGATATGTTTTGCTTGCTACATCTACGTCAAAGTAATACCAAAAATTTAAAATAAAAGCTTGATTTGTTGAGCTGTGACCAGTGAAACATTTCAGTGAATCATTAATTTAAAAAAAAAAAGGTCTTATCTCATTCTCATTGATAATCTCCCGTCGGGTGTTGTTGTAATACTTATTATTATAATCATTGATGTCGTTGTTGTTTTTGTTATCCAAATATTGATAAAATATTGTATCTGCATTGCATCCGTATTGCTGTCTCAATAGAGTTAGATAAAAGTGCAGAGTAGCTGAACGATTAACGACACTAGGAATAGAATCGGCAAGTCAAGTTCAAACTCCAGCTGAGACAGTTTGCATTCATTTCACACTAATGCCCCCCTGGGAAGTCATGAACTAATCTCTTCTTACCTAAGAAATGGATAAACTGTAGGGGCAACCCCTGCTTTTTTGCTCTGGTTGGAAACCAATCTAGGAGACGGACAACCGTGACTCCTAAGTAGCTTGAACAGGTTTGGGTTCCGTTAGACCATTGAAGAAACTACGATACAAATCCACTGTTGTATCCCTAGGAAACTGCAATGGGTTATTGGTGGTAAAGAAAAACTGATTGAAGACATAGTTGAAAATGAAGAAAATCGGTGAAATTTATGTAATAAAGTCCGTTGATGGTTGTAAAAGGTATAATCTAATGATAAAAATTGCACTGGACATTCAATGTAGAGAAGTAGTTTACTGTCTTACCATTTGTGCTGTAGTGAGCTTGATCCTCACCGAGAATTTCAATCTCGTGACACTGTGTTACACTCAACTAAACTTGGTAAACATCGATAATAGAAGTTATTCTAAATCTCATCTATGTTCCTTTAGATTTCGACCGAATAAATTTCATTTTTCAAAAGTTGAATAACAGATGCCAATATCGGAGTTTAGTAGCGTATCCAACATGGGAACGAATAGATTATAGCTTAGAAAATATACATGCTCACCTATAAAGAGTAGAGAAAGACAATATAATAGGGATATTAAATTATCCACGAGGAAGAACAAGATAGGTTTAATTATCTACTCAGCTTACTCAAGTTTAATAACATATAACTGATTTATCGTTTCTATGAAATAAAACAAGCAATGATGATGGATAAGAAACTGAGGCAGTGTTATTCTAAAAATGTTTCCATGTGGAGTTTTGGGTGACTGTATGATTTATGGTTACGGATAGGGTTAGGGTTATTCGTTGATGGAGCAATTTTTACTGGTAATGAACAATATTTTTCGCCTGACCCTTGATGTTCTGTGAGAAAAAATAAATTCTTACCATCATACCCAGATATCAAGGATTGTGTAATCGAATTGCTAAAGATGTATGTGGCAGTTAATTAGCCACTAATGTCTAAATACGTTAATTGATCAGTACACGTTTACTTTCCAATATCTAACATCGTCAAGTGACAAAATCATAGTCAGGCGTACTTATCAGAGGAACAGAGTACATTGAGAGTAGGACCCATGCTTTTTAAAAGAACATTAACAGTAAACTAAAACTAGCTGCTGCAAGCAGGATTCGAACTTGATTCGTCGAAACCAATAATTGAGTCGCTAGCTATTATGCCATTTCGCATTCCCTTCTTTTTTGAAACACATTGTAATATGACATAGCAAGACTATATGCGAACAGAAATAATGAAATAATGAATAGTATCATATTTATGATGCTGAGCATGTAAAGCATTGGCAACTAAGACTGAAGCACGCGTTGAGAGAAGAACTAAACAGCTTGCACGGCTACCTTGTTGAAAATTGCTCCGAAGCAAACGTTGATCCATTCAATGATAACCCTTGAAATGGTATAAGACAAGAGGAAAAGGCTTCACGTAGAGTTTCTCATATAGAGCAAATAATATTATGAGGCCATAAAAAGAAGCTCTCAAACAGATCGAAGTTGTGAGCTCTTGACCCTGTCCATACTGACAAGATCATGGGACACTTGTTTCCGTCGGTCTGATAAAAAGACGAGAGCACAAGATCAAGAGAAAATAGAAACCTGCTCCAAGACGATTACTTTAATTCTGACCCAAAGCACATGTTTGTTTACTTTTATCAGACATCTGCCTTAACGAGGAACGACGTAAGGACATTTTTCTTCTTGTTCGCTCGACTTGGGAAAGAAGAGACATGATGTCAGAGGAGGGCTAAAAGATTTCGTATACATATACGATATAAAGCTGCGAGCTGACATTTGGAGGCTAAACAATCCGAAACGGATCCATTCTCACACGCATTGCTAAACGAAAGCAAGGTATAGCTACATATCTCCTCATTATGAAGTAGAGGTTAACAAGCTAGACTCTGAGGCTATTAATATCATAGTGAGTGCAATTCACATTAGGTGCCCAAAATTTTGGATCAAAGCTAACATAAGTAAATATTGCTAACACAAGGCTATGCATTTCTGACTCTCTGTGCTGAGAAAAATTGAGATAAGAAGTCTCGTAGCATCTTTCATATTCACCTGGTATTACACGTCTAGATCATTACTTTCGATCATTTTGAACTTAATATCCGTAATGAAAAATTCAATAATAAGGAAGCAATCATTCGCGATTTTACTTAATTAATGACACCTGAACCTAGAAATGGCGTATAATCATTTGACAATCGTTGGAAAGATATCATTGCTTCAAATGGTTCATATTTTGATAAATATATACTGTTTTTGTCGTTTATATCATCTTTCATCTTATGAGTAAAAAAGCAGCATTTCATATATAAGAATTCGGTTGTATAAGGAGCATCATTTAATTATTGATCTATCCACAACTGGTTTTTTTCCTACCATCAATACCACCAACCAAGCAACTGTTGGTATCGTCGCTTTTATGGTTGCAAGTTAAAATTCCATTTCAAAAAGATGTCTTTACTTTACATAAGTGAATCATAATAGCCCATACGTGTACCAGACCTAATTACCATGAAAATATCTAAGAAAAAAAAATCCCAAATTTTTAATTTAAATTATGTTGAAAAATCTTTCATCGGAAATAGTTCTATAGAACACCAGAACAATAGTCGGTTATTGTTGTTGGAAAGGGAACAAGAGAAAGAAAAGTTATTTTTTGACTATGCCAACTGGAATATTCATGAAAATCTTCAGGGTTGTACCCCCTCCAAATATGACTAGAGCCTGGTGACACACTGATACACATACGTTTACACACGCTCACACACGCCCCCCACACATCTACGTAGGCGTATAGATAGACACATAGGGACACACAAAGAGAGACGAATCCGTAACCTATTTGGCTGATCGGTCGGACCATTTTTTCGGGCTACGGCAGTTCGATAATGATCTTTATTTGAATATATCCGTCACATTTTGTTATTTTTTTTTCACTCTCTGTCTTTTGTCTCTCCTGACCAATGTTGCTATTTCATTTGATGAAACTGTTTTATATTTTGCCAACAAGCAACACAAGGATGAGCAGGCCGAGGAACCACAAGAAGGATCACTTACCACACACACACACACTAAAAAGGAAAATAGACGAGTTGAACTACGAATAGATAATGTTATATTGTTATATATTAATGTTATATTGAAACAAACAGGCGACTAATTACGGTAATTTTTTTTTTCTTTTCAAAGTCATAGAGTCCGTATGAGACAAAAACGAAATGTCAATTCGAGAAAAAAATGGAATCAGTTCATCTACGTAGATTAAATATCATTCGTGAGCTTTTGAGTAAAAAGTAGATATAAGAAAAAAAAGGAAGGAAGACAACAAGTAGAAGGAGAGACCTTAGCAGACGGAATGACAATGTTCTTTGATTAAACAACTGCATAGTAAACACAGAGTTTTCGAAGGGAAAATTCTTGGTTGCCGTTCGATAACTTGTAAATAATTGTGTTGTGGGATTATTGTTGAAACAAGAATACACTCATACATTGATAAACAGGCCGGCTAAACTGCATACGCATAAACAAGTTCTAACGGACCCATACACATTTGTACACACACCCACTGACATGCACGAACATACATCGACACGTATACACATACATACACACATATATAGATAAGATTTCAGCAAAAACATGCAATACTTAATAAGGAAATGATTCTTTAAAATACACTTTGTAATTGATTTATAAAAACCAACCATGTGAAAAGGCTTCATTCAGAGAAAGCAACTCAATCACTGATCATCAACATGCAGTAAATTAGCTAAAAGAAAAAGCCGTAGAGTATAGAATACTACTTGCTGTGGCAATTGTTGACTCTGAAAAGGCTTTCGACTTAGTGGAAGCCACCAGGGTCATTGATGATTTGCATACAACAAGGCACAGACCTTGCATATGTCTGACTCTTGAAATGTATGTACCAACACAGCATATCATTTATTTTGCAACATAAAAACTCTGAGCCGTTTCAGTTTATGAAGGGAGTGAGACAAGGTGATACCAGCTCACCCGAACTCTTTACAGCCTCGATTGGGAAAAAAAGGAATCAGACGGCAAATAGCTAAGTAACCTTAGATTTGCTGAAGACATTCTTTTTGCAAAAAGCCCCCATGATCACCAAGCTAGACGAACCAAACGGAGAGAGCGGAAACATATGAACCTAAATAAATCAAAAGTCATTTACAACATACATGTTTAAGACAATGATCAGTCTATGATGGCAAGTTTTCAGAAGAGCAAGATCCCCCTTTTGAGAACAAGAAGATACTATTAGTTTCATTGAGAAGGGTCTACAACTAATGCATCCTCCCTATGGGACTGAAGCATAGATTTAAACCAAATGATTGGCCTTTTAACTGAGAACCATGCAACATGCACACGAGATAATCATAGTCAACATCACATGGAGAGATCACAAATCAACGCAGTATATTACAAAAAAGGACCACAGATATCATAGAATTAAATAGAAAAACACAAGCATTAATGGTCTGGTCATATTGGAAATATATAAAACAACCGCTGGACATCATGACTCACAATATCCATCCCCAGATATTATATGCAAAGTCGTGGTAGGAAAAATATAAGATGACATGATTGAATAGAAAAGTTGGGAAATTATTGGCTCCACAGTACTCATGATAAAAAAGTCTGGCAAATCCTGGGGAAGGTTGATGTCCAACGACGGACGCTAAAAGACTGATGATGATGAATGTGCAGTCTGCTCACCAATACCACCTGATTGTTAATTTTAGGGAGGCAAGTTCAAATTTTCTTTTAAAGAGTTATTTCCCTTTGGAAAGTTGTGTTTGATTTTTTTTGTATTTGAAAACTGTGTTTACTAATGCATGATTTGCTTTTACAGTATACTCGAATAGTGACTTACATTTTTAAAAGAAATGTTATCTATTTCATCCTTTGAAACAGAACATTAACTTATAATTCCAATTTTGTAAAATAAATCTCGTTTACCTAATGATTTCATAGCAGTAGAAATTTCAAGTTTAAATTCTAGTTTTGAAAATAGAGTATTTTCCACGCAATGTCATTCTCTCGAGCTAGGAGTAAAAATTTTGGATTAACCGAAACCAGAAATCATAAAATTAAGAAAAGTTATCGACCAAAGGAAATGCTTGTGCCCATATCCTGGACACTAAAATCCAAATAAATATCTTTTTTTCAATTTCCCTTTCTCAAAGAGAGAGAGAGAGAGAGAGAGAGAGAGAGAGAGAGAGAGAGAAGGAAAGAGAGAGAGGGAAACTTCTTTTTTACTTCTTGTCTTATTCTTTCACACTCTCTCTGTCTCTCAATCTCCCTCTCACATAGCAAATTTCTCATGCATTTGTTACTTTTGCTGTTTGTTTCTCTCCCCTCTCTTCTTTTTTCCTCTCTCTTCTTTCCCTTCTCACCCTCTCCCATCCCGATTTATTAAGATGAAAAAGCGTGTCGTCTTATTTCTCTCAGTCAATATCATTATTCCTGCAAGGGAATTTCAATTAATTGCAATGTCGCTAAGAAAAAACAAAAAACAAAGAACAGACCACAGAATCTTGCAATTATTGAAAATATGGAAAAAATACAGTTATCAATTTTCTTGTGTCAATAGACACAATTCAACAACTTCAAGCTAAAACATCAACTTAAAATTAAACAAAAACAAATAATCAACCAAGCGATTTTCACGAGGCGATAATATCTCTTGCCCGTAAAAAACGAAATAATTAGGATTGACAGGAATAAGAACGCGCGTAAAATAGCCAAAGAAAATGTTTTTCATAATTTTTAAGGGGGGCATTTTCAATTTTATTATTCTAATTCTATTTGAACAACCGTAGCCACCTTAAATGGTGCGTATGTATGTCTTCCTTTATGTGTTTGTGCGTTCCAGGACTCCTGACCATACCATTTTATCAACAGACATGGCATAAGTACTCCTTTTCTCAAAAAGGTTTTTAAATTTTTTGATAAAAAATGAAGCTATTTTGATCTCTTTTGTGTCTTATTTTTACGGCTTTTGTTAACATCATCTCCCACCTCTAGATGTTTCTGGATGTTTTTTAAAACTCTTTTTTAGATGATACAATAGAGTTAGTAAATGGAATTTATCCTGGTCATATTCATCTTTCGATAAAACTGGTTTTACGTGAATTCGATTATTGTTCAGTGACCATTTCCTCTTATTTTCCATCACTATACTCTACATCGATACACCTTTTGATCAGTCGAGACAACAACTCAAAATCAGAAATAAGTAACTTCCGACTAGACTAGAATTCAAATACCATGAAACAGGAAGCTGCGTTTCATGAATGTCACCTTAAACCACATCAGACTCGGAAGCTCCAGTGATTTGAATCTGTAGACATTCTGTCATTTGTCTTCTCTGATTCCTAACTTCATCTCTGTTTTAGTTTCTATTATTAATTCAGCTGGTTTTGAATATTTCAATTTATCTCTGTTTCCAGAATATTTTTATATTAGTTTAATTCTAAAAAAAACAACAGAACTGAATTTCCATTGACAAGTTGTCTTGATTTTTTTAATTAACCAAATGTGTCATTTTTAGGGATATGTAGTATGCAAGTATGCTTGATTCTACCTTACGATAAATACCCGTTGTGTTTCAAACTGGTCGCAAGAACAGCTTGATATCTCTTAAGTTTATTTGCCTCTTGTTTCCATCTTTTGAATATTGAGAAAACGCTTTCTCTGGTTTCGATGTAACTGAAAGTTTCATTTTTTATGTTTTGATTCTTTTCCGTACGGCTTCCGTTTCTGAGGAAATTGTTCTTTGTAATTTAGTAGCTGAAGTTATCATTTTTCATTTCCTTCTTTCTTTTTCATTATTCACTTTGTTGTAACATGTCTCTCTGTTGCCTTTTCTCTTATTTGATGTTGTTCTTTTGTCTCACTCTTTGTATATTGATAGATGCTGCCACTTGTTCTCCAACGACGCCGTTCGCTTTTTGACTTTCTGTCGTATAGTGAATACATTGTTTTCATTCGAAGAAGGCATTCATTTGGAACGTATAGATCAATGTGGTGTCCCAATGTCCATTTGCACCCAGGCTGTATTCTTTTTGATGAAAAGCGGGTTGTGATCCAAACTGGTCACTGGGAACGGTGCGATAGCTCTGAAAGAGGAATTGCGTAACTGTGAAGAGAAACAATAGTTTCCACTGTCCATGAAGTAATCCATTTATTTTTATTTGTTCATTTGCTCTCCGTCTTTAAGATGCTAGATGTTTATCACTCCGAAGTCGAGACTATGTTGTGGAGTGCAGCTGAAATTGCCATTCATTCTTCCATTTTGCATGAGATCAAATGGTGAAAACCTGAGTGCAGAGACTTTCCATGTCAAACCTCCGTGTAGATCGACAGCTGAACTCTACTACTACCATCAATCTTTCGATCTCTCTCATATCCCAACACTCGACCCACTATCAACTTGCCATCCTGACATGCACATAACACACACACAAACATATAATTTAGCTGTATGTCACATACACAACCATATGCCCCCCCCCAAAGATGAGCAAATTAAAATATCCCAACAAGTAATCCTTTAAATGATCCAATCGCAGACAACAGGTCTGACACAACGAGCTGGTATCTCCGGAAAGGTTAAACTTGTTTGATTAAATTTCAGGTGCGAAATTTGCATACGGCAGATTATACCTGGAAAGGATATAAGAAAAAAACTAACATAGTACCCCAATGGATTATTTAGATACTGTTAGACAGTTTTGCCATAGATAAGACTGTCACTCCCTAATCTTCTGATTTGGATCGGTGTAGTATCTGTGCACTCTTCCTAGAATAAAAATGTTTCTCCTTGGTATGCCTTCCCCGATATTACACATAGAAGAAATACGTATCAGAACTGACACATATATTTAATAATCACATGGGTGAACATTCAGTAGAAATGACTCGAACAACGAATCACGTCGGTTGTTATAAATACTTATCCCTCATCGTAATACATTTTTATGGTATCCATGTAAGCAGGCTTTGTTTCTAAGAGGAAAAAATGATGTGTTGTATGAAACAACATCCATATATAATACACATGATGATACCTCGTATAACATGGCTGCTGTCGTGCCATGCTCATATAACTATTTTGTTTTTAGAATGCTCGAAACAGTTGCGTGGTAAACAAATGATGATCACAACAATATAAAATTTATACATAATCTGATTGATTTCAAAGTGTATGTAAAACATTGAGAAAACGCTGGGAGAGATGACATAAAATGCATTAACAGATATTGAGAAATAAGTGACTGAAGTGACACAAATGATATTTGGAGAAAGCGTACCAACGTCTTTAAAGTTTAAAGTTGTATACTTCTGAATATATATATATATATATATATATATATCGTATTGCTTTTGCCAAAATACCCCTTTTTATCCTTGGTTGGTAATTAGATTTAGCAGGAATCACACGGTAAATTGTAATGATATGGTAATATAGGAAATCGACTGAATATTTCATTTTTATTTTAATTTTCTAAAAAAGGTTATATTATTGTTAAAAGAAAAAAACGATGCAATACGTTACTTATATATATTGGTGTGTGTGTTTTAATGTAGATTTTTTAACACGCTAAAGGTATGACGGAGCCATCTTGAACAAATATATATGACAGGTGTTGTACTCTCACGGGTCTCTTAGGCTAGACAAAGAGATAAGGGTGGCAATTTGGATCCCCTGATAACTATCCACTTAATCAAAAAGTTGTTAAGACTTTAGAGGAGAGAAACTGAAGAGGGGCTGGAAGGGAAAAGGTGAGAATTTCAATGGGAAATAATAATGACAGTAAGTTTAGTGGCATCAGAAACGACGGAAAAGAGAAAAGTTAATAGAAAGAGAAAAGTTAGACATTATTCAGTTTTCAGTATAAGTATTTAGTGAAAGTTATCGAGACAACAAAAAAAGAAAAACCCTTCGTCTATGAGTTAGGTTGGCCCAGAGGCCATGGCTGTGGGAAAATGGTCAAGTGGTCACTTTCTCTTCCTCTTCGTCTCAATACGAACCATTCCTATCCGTATCCCTCTATGCAAGTGATGTTTTTCTTCAAACAACGACTTCTACTATTATGTACATTGTACGATATTTTGTCTTTTCAAGGAAGGGACAATTAGAGCTCGATTTTGTCTCCGGAACAATTTTGCATTGTTACAATAAAGATGCACATACTTGAAGGTATGAAATATCTCAAGTTACGTCACTTGCTTTGTTGCTCTGATGATTAAAAGAGTGCCGTATTTATGCAAAGCGAAATGTTTGACCCATTGTCTGTAAATTAACACAGGGGCACATTTTTTTAAATATTTCTTGATATTACGTAGAAATTCGTTCTTTAGGTTTTATGAGGAACGTTTCACTAACAATGTAACTATAAAGTGAAGTTCGTCTGCTGAGTCTCCGCCATAATTTCAAAATAGAAACCATTATCCAAAAAAATCTAACAAACAGGATTTAATTTCTCTTTGACTGATTTATTTTACTTCCACTTTGGCGAGAGAAAAAAAACCTTCTTTCGCTCACGATATGTTTTTATCTCATGAAATATTCGAAGCTGATATTATTTCATTATATTGAAAACTCATACGTTAAAGCACAGGAAAATGATAACGTCGATAAACGGGAATGGGAAATCTAAATTGATAATTCGAAAAACTAAAGTGAAAAAATATGAATAAATAAAGAATTGAAATATATTGTGCATATAAGTAAAAACAAGGAATATTTCGATATCTTGAAATTGTTGGAACAGCAATCCAAACAAAAAGTGTTCGGAGGGCGGGGGTGCTTGAACCCTGGAGGTAGCGGAAGGAAACTGTCTTCCCTCTATGAAAAAAAAATGTATCTCGGCATCTACCCTGCGTTATTTTAGCTCTACTTTCAGAGGGTATTGTGATAATTAAATTTATTCGTTGGATTTTGGGGGCAAAACTGGCCTACACATGAACTTCAGTAAAACAAGAGTCATGTGCAACAATCACATCGAGAATAAGGACATAACCGTCAAGATCAAAGATGCATAACTGGGGAAAGTAGACCACTACATCTACTTAAGATAACGAATCTCTATGAAATCCATAAAAGAAGGAGTAATCAAGCAGATAATCATCCTGGGATGGCAAGCTTTTGGCGAAGCAAGCTCAACCTTCAAAAACAAGAACATTCCAATAATCTTAAAAAGAAGAGTATACAACCAATGCATCCTCCCGATAGTCACTTATGCTTAATCATGCTTAACCTCACACGGAGAGATCACAAGATAGCACAATATATCAGAAAGAAACCGGGGTTAGAGACACCATAGCATCCATTAGAAAACTTAAATGGCCATGGGCTGTTTATGTTAAAAGACAACCGAAGGACATCACAACTCATAATGTGGATCCCAAGAGACCACACGCGGAACAGAAGCCGACAGAATACAAGATGGAGAGATGAACTAGACAAATTCAGAAAATGTGACAGATCCTGGGGAAGGTCCACGTCTAAAAACGGACTTCAAGAGACTGATGATGATGATGGTTCTAGTCCAGCCTTTTCCCGGCACTTAGTTCAAGATCAAAGTATAGTATCTGTTCTTTTCACATCAACAGAATACCAATGATTTCCTGTTTTCAATTTTAAAAGTTATCATGGTTGTATTACTTTTATGGACCTTCAGGGGCACACAGTCCCCAGGTGGAGAAGCGCACTCTGCACCTTTGTTATAATCTTGCAACCGCAAAATAAAATGCTGTGAAATGAAATTACTGATTAAAGAGGCCCTCCCTTTCCTAAATTGCTTCCAGTGCTCTTTACAGCAGTGTTGTATGGATGAGTTGTTGTTCAAATTTGAGAAAAGATAAAAATGTCAGTCCTCTCCCAGGAAGCCGTTTGAAAAAGCTCTTTGTTCACTTTAGCGATGCGTTGTAAGATTTTTCCCAGGTTCCAGCAATAACCAGCAAATTCCTTCATGTATCGTTATTATGTGCACCAGATTGAAACAGCAATCATGTTGAAAACAAACACACAACGATCAGAATAGAATTTGCAGAGCTGAACAAAGTAGACCACTACATCTGTTTGGGACAACACATCTCTATGACATCCTCAAAAGAAGAAGTCGAGCGAAAAATCACTCTAGGTTTGCAAGCCTTCGGTAGAGCAAGTTCAACCTTGAAGAACATGAAAATCCCATTAGTCTTAGAAAGGAAAGTATACAATCAATACATCCTCCCAGTAGTCGCCTATGGTGCTGGAACATGGAACTTAACCAAGAAACTGAACCATGCAACATGCACTCGAAATAATCATTACATAGAGAGATTAAAAGACTGCATGATATATCATGGAAAAAATAGTCGGATACATCAAAGAATCCATTAGAAAACTCAAATGACAATGAGCTGGTCATGGTGCAAGAGAGAGAGAGAGAGAGAGAGAGAGAAAGAGAGAGAGAGGGAGAGAGAGAGAGAGAGAATTACTAAACACTGACCGATATGCTCTCTTTCCAAGAGTTAAAAATTTTTACAAAGTCTTGTGAGCAACATACTAATGTAGACTGATTGCACTATAAAGAGTTCAAACTCCGTTCACTGTACCTCCAACCAACTCAAATTCAGAAGACTCGACGTAACATATTATCATCACCTTTTTTTTCTGGTCTGGAAACACTGAAAAAATGTCTTCAAAAATTAATAGAAATCGATTTTCACTTTATGCCACTTCTGCTTACCAAAGAGTTTTCATCAAAGTACTGCATTCAGATAGCGGGGAAATGATGTAATTGTTTGTTTCAGCTGCTATGTACAAAATTCGCTTTTTTTTTGGCCCGGCAGTAAATAATGGAATACCTAATGAGGAACGAACTCACTATACGATTAATGGTCTTCAGGTTTAAATTGTTTTCTATGATTCTCGTTCTGATTCCTCATTTTTAGTTATAGACATGAGTTAAATAAGTAAGTGGGATTTCTACTAAGGAGCTAACTCACAGTCCCAGCAGTAGTCGATTAAACCAATTTGCTAACCATAGCCGCATTTGCCTTTGGTCAAGTATGAGGAAGATAATTCATATTCAGTTTAATAAAACTGTCAGCTCATTTTCCAATATCCTGTGGAATTCAATTTTGCTATCACACCTGTGATACCGACAGAGTATTAGGAAGCATCTTTCCCTTCCTTTGTTACATATTTAAAAAGTTATTGCTTCTTCTCTATTACCCAGGTATTTGAACCGATATCTTCGAAAATTTATAACTGTTCAAAGAATTTAACAGCAATTAATCCGCACATTGGAGCGTTGAATGTTCGAGGTTCGTCTAGAAAATATCCAGACATTTTGGATAACTCGAGAACAGGTATCACGGCCTTGATGTAACTCAGCAATAAATCTGATGAGATATTACTGCACATGCGTGAACAGATTATATCTCTTTGGGTGATTCAATCAACAGTTCGATGCCATAGTGTGAGCCAGTGCACCGTGTGACTTGCATTCACAGTGACGAAGTGAGTCATTCTCTACACCTTGTGCAGGGTTGGGGAGAGAAAGTTCTCAAACAATACAGATTTTGCCCCTTATGATATCTTGCTTTCCTGGTGAAATTCCATAGCTTGGACGAGATTACAACGACCAGGCAGCTGATGGCGATCCCAAAAGAGGATAAAAGTGTCATTGCATATAGTAGATTATTTTCCCGTTGATATTTAATAGCTGCATAACTTCCAGATATACCTTGTATTTCGATATAAAACCAAGAGACAGACCCATAAAGTGAGGGGTAAGCGGCACACGCATGAGCAAAATCATGCTCAACCTCACACAGAGAGATCACAGGACAGCATATAAGTAAGAAAACAGGAGTCCAACACATCGTAGCAAGAATGGCAGACAACCGTTGTAAGAATGGCAGACAATCGATAGACATCACGACTCACAATATGGATCCCCAGAGATCACATGCAAAACCGAGACTGACAGAATACAAGATGGAGAGATAAACTAGACGCATTAAGAAAATGCTGGCCCTGCAACGCTCATGATAGAAAATGTGGCGAATCCTGGGGAAGGTCTATGTCCATCGACGGACGATAAAAGACTGATGATGATAATCCTGAAATAAATACTTTTCTTGGCAATAACACATCAAATAGATAAAGCAAAAGTCTATTTCTACCTGAATTTTTTTCAGATGAGTAAATAAGGAAAACGTTGACTTTTACTATAATGATTCTTCTGTTACCATGTTTTCAGATTATTGAGACGAATGAGCTGCGTCTGCTTCAAAACAAAACAAGTGGTTGCAATTACAAGTGATCGTGTCCGACAAAGATGTTTTTTGATTCCCAAAAATAAAATATATCCATCCATCACCTGGAGACGAACAGTAGGGAGCAACGACCAAAAGGTCGAGTTCGATAAATAACCAAGATGAGGCCAGAAATTCGAACATAAATTCGCATAAAAGCAGACCTAGCTAGTCACTAAATAAAAAACACTACGCAACCAATGACTTATGGCAGCATGCCGTTTTGAAAAATTGGGAAAAATGGTATTCGATTAGTTATTTGTCTCTCCCTCTATTTGGCACTGATCTTTAAAAAGATCCAAACGAAAAAAAAGGACTATAAAAAAAGGCATGATCAAACTAAGCAAATAATTTAGTACATATGTTCATTGCAAATTGACCCTTACCTAAAACCCTTTTATAGTAAGAATTCAAAGATTTTAAGCTTTCTAGCTCCTTTGGAGAGGCCGGTATGCATGACACATACATAGCCGGCGCAGTAGCCAGACAAGCTCAAAACATAAAAGTTGATAATTTTGGTTGACGTTTTTTGAAACTGATTTAATAAAGATGAAGCCATTTAACAACTTTAACTTAGTCTTGTTGAAGATGTAATTGATCAGGCTCTACTTTCTACACTTCCTAGCATAGTTTAGTCTTACACAAGGCCACAACGATGGGACATTTAATGTAGATCGAAGTACTACACAAGCAGTGGTATATGAGACTACATTTCAAACAATCGCTCAACAGCATACATCTTTGATGGAAAAAATATAAACATATAAATGCCTTATTCTGTCAGTGACGTTCTCCTCCATTTCTGGCCACTAAAATCCCGTTTTTTTCTTATTTGCATCAGGAACAGAAAGATCGAATATTGATTTTTACTTGATCAGTTTTCAGGAAATAAAAAATGTAGAATCGGTGTTCAATCATCAAGTTCAATGTTTTGTTTAATTAAAAAATGTAAAATCGGTGTTCAATCATCAAGTTCAATGTTTTGTTTAATAGTGTGAAAAGGAAAAGTCATGTAAAATCAGTAGGGTTAAAGTTAGAGTTCAGTAATTGAAAAATCGTAAACTTACGTGTAGAAAAATTCAAAAGAAGATAGTGCTATTGCAGTAAAATCATTGTGGTGCCAAACCACGTGTGTATGCGTGAGCGCGCGTGCTTGTATACGGGTTTGTTTTAAGATGGAGCTGTTTTTTTTTGACAGGCTGCGTGTGGCATCAACAAGAATGGGGAAATAAGCATCTGTACGAAATCAACTAATGAGAGATAGAGGGGATCGTATTTATTTGGACGACTGAGAGATCCAAAGAAGAAACCAAGACAAGCGAATCATCTCCGTAAAAGACGTCGTCATAATCACACCAACTATTCCCCTATTTTTTTTTTTATATAAAGATTTTCCCGGTTTCTTTCTGAGAATAAATGAGAGTTTTGATATTCAGGAGGTTTTGAGATAAATATCGATCACAATCCGTTACGTTTTCATCCTCAGATATTTTTTCGGTTATATCAATGGCTATAGAGGTTTTTTGTTGATTGTTTCCGCTCAACACAAGACCCCACAGTTTAAGTGTTCCCGAATTTAGATGTACTAACAATACTGCCGTGAGGAGTACCAGAGTGCTGCAGTGACAGAATGCGATCGTGATTGTTATCATTATTTGTACTCGTTGATGTTTTACACAAGTAGTGCTTGGTGTCTTTGACTGGAGATCAAGTGACACAAAGTCTCTTCAATTCTCAAGGACTCTCTTTATTCGAACTGGTTTATGTTGTGCTGTTGTCTGGGTAGCTTCATCTCTCCTCCACAGTTCTTACAACCTCTTTGCTAGGCTTTTGATGATTGTTTTCCGGGCTCCAACCATTACTGGGACTACCGTCAGCGTCATGTCTGCAAAATTTCGTCACCTCTGGCAAGGTTTGAATACTTATTCAATTTCATATTTTATTCAAACTTCTCATCAAGTGGTCTGCACGAACAGCAAAATCCACTAGCTAACACGTTTTCTCCCCCTATTCACTACCACAAGGGCTGGTCTCTTGGCATGAACTGAATGACTTGCTCAAATATAAAAGAAGTAAACTAAACTAAACTGAGGAACTAAGACAATGTGTCTCTTTCTCCAAGAGGGGTTCTTGTTAGTGCATTTAGTTTTGTTGAAATGCCATCACATACTTAGTAAAATCAGTAAATCATTTTCTCCATCCTCTTTTGCTTGAGCTCATTCTTTTACTCCTCGGCTAATTTGCTGAAGTGGCTTACTTACTATGTGGTAGGTTATCTCGACTCTATCTTCCTATAGTCTACATTTTGAGTTATCTTATGTCTCGTCCATCGTAGCCTTTATATAGTTGTTGTTATTTTTATTATTTGCATTTTCACAGAAGTTGCCTGGTAGTCGTCGCTGAGAACCGAGTGACAGCAAGTCTCCTCAAGTGTAGACCCCAAATCTGTGTGTACCGTTTCAATCATACCCTTTGCACCCTGGCAGTCACAACTCACGTATTCCATACTCTTCTCACTATTCATGCAGACCACCGGCACAGCTGTGGTGTGTACAGTTTCAATACTTCCTCTAATCTCCATCTTTTTCCAGTTTCGTTTTCAGCGCGTTTGGAACGGTCGCCAGTGCACCTACTAATATTGGTACTACCCTGACCTTAATGTTCCACAACTTGTTCAGTTCCAATTACAGACGCTTTCCTATCTTTTCAATCTCTTTCATATCCGCTTTCATTTTGCAGGCATAACCAAGTCTATCATGCGGCAATTTTACTGTCCTTCGTCTATGGCTATCAGGCCAAGTCATCTTTCTTGACCAGTTGTTTATTATTATCATTATTATTATCATTCACACCAGTTGCCCGGTTATCACAGCTGGAGGCTGAGTGACAGCAAGTCCCCTCAAGTCTCCGTCCCTCTTCTCCACACTCTCACAGTCCACAGCCGTGACGTGGTTTATGGTTTCACATCGGTTGCCCGGTGGTTATCGCTGAAGGCTGATTGACAGTGAGTCCCCTCAGGTTTTCAGGCCCCCTCTCATCTCTCCCTCACCTATCACAGCGACGCTGTGGTTTGTACCCTCACCACCATCTGTGTTTTTTTCCTCCTCTGTTAGGCCATTGCTAACAGCTGTGGTCATCGCTCTCATATTCCTAGCACTTACCCAAATATTCGTGTAGTCCCTAATAGTGCTGTGGTCTGCACAGTTTCAATTTTTCCTTTTCCCCCCTAGTTCCACCAATCTCGCCTTCAGTGTTTTTAGTACGGTCCCGAGAGCACAATGTCTTCGAGTCAGTAAGCATTGGTCTTGAGTATCCAGCATAAAATCCTTTATTTTTGCTTTCTATCCCCAGCTGTAGAGACATCAGTGATGTTTTTTTCTGGTCTATATCAGCGTCTTTGCTTTTGGGGGTGTCTTGTCTGTGTCGAGGTTTCTGTCCCCGTTTTTCTTCAGGCTGTTTATTGTGGTGCCCCTTCGCATGCTCTATCACATTTCTCCGTCTTTATTCTGTGAATAATCTCCCCAGTCCAAGTTTATATCTAGTTGTATTGCAAACCTTTCAGTTTCTTATTAAAAGAAAGAAAAAAACGAGATGTTAAAATTCCGAAAAATATAAAATAATATGAAAATACTTTCGATATCCTGTATATTGTCGTGAGTCAAAATTCAAAGGTAAATTTTTCTTCTCTAAAACGTTAAAGGTGCATTTTACAATGGAAACCGCAATAGAATTCGTGCATCATATATCAAAATTCCAATAACGTGCTGCCTTTGAAAAAATGACTTTTAAAAATTTGAAAAGTAAAATGTGAGTTCTGTCAAGGGAGACGAAATATAAATTGAAAGTCGTATTTTAACGTTACCATAAACGTGGTGGATATCTGAAATTGACGGACGAAGATTTACAACATATTAAAAATTCTCAGTATTGTTATATATCATGTTCAAAAAAAGCTTTCTGAACAGTCTTGTTCTTCTTCTTCCTCTTAAAACATCAACAAGCAGGGCGTTATCGATCATTTCTCATAAGTAGTTATCATTATTATTATTATTATTATTATTATTATTATTTTACTCAACTCAAGTTTGTAGTTTAGTAATTTATTTGGATTCGAACCCTCTTCGTTGTGGTCACAGGAGCACTCAGATCTCTGAAGAGTGCGAGAGTGAAACCTAAATGTTAGGAAAAGTATTCAGAGAAAACAGATGCTTAATCTATACAAAACGTATCGAAGTGGTTGGATATAAGTATGTAATGGGATGAAGGGTTCTGTATGAGATATTGACAATGATATTACAGCTTCTTTCTCTCTATGACATAAGAAACCTCCATGAGAATCAATAACTAGTAATGGCTCCTTGATGAAGATGATAAATAACTTGATACTTAGAAATGTCTTCGTTTTGTTCACGGTAATTCATCTCCATGCAGAACCTATTCTGAACCATTTCGTCTAAATGGATATCACATCTTTCCAATAATTCGTTCTTATGAAATAACGTCAACAATACGATGAGCATTGTCTCCGTCGAAAGTGTTATACTATATACAGACAGGTAAATCTCGGAGCATACTTCGAGGTTTTAGGATATCTGAAGTTGTCTGAAAAAGATCTTGAAGTATTGAATATTGTGGTCTTTAGCGGATGAAGAAAAAAGCAGGAAATAGGGAGAGAAAAAGTATTAAATTTGTTTTTTTTTTTGATAAATCTTTAAAAGCTTGTTTGGCTGGAACATCATTCAAATTGTTTCCACACAGCACAATTTTTCTGACGAGTCATCTTCAGATGATTGACAGTCGAAACAAGCTTTAACAATGTCAAAGTTTTGTGCAGCTAAAAGATTTCCTCTGTCTTTGTATCAATGATTTAGATACATATCACCGATGCAAATTCTAAGGTCTAGCTATTTCTATTCTTTGAGGGGGGGCAGGAGAAAAGGCAGCAAAAGGAGGGGTGTTCAGTTGGTGTCCAATCTTCACCGACTGTTTCATCCCTAAACCATAACATACACCCGTTAGTGAGTCAGCAGTGGTGGTCAGCTTCCTGATCCTCTGCTCCAGAATACCTCCCCATATCCTCATTTTCGAGCCACGACTAACATGGAGGCTGTTTCAGCCGCCTTTTCCAACCTCTGAACTGCTTTTCTCCAAATCTTGGACTCTTTCTCTCATCCTGGTCAGCTAATTCCATGCAGTCTGTGCAGGAATTCCCAGCAGCCTAACTCCACTGAGTAAAACCAAGTGTGCCATTCTCTTTCTCTCGACAATCATAGGCCAGCTGCTGGCATTTGCAGGTTTCCCCTTCTGTAACCGACTCAAAGGGCCTCTTCCCATGTTACAGTCCCCCCCCCCACTACATTCTTCTTTCACTCTTTTGTCCAGCCAACCATATATGGCCGCAATGTTGTGGACTGTACAACGTCTTAGAACTGGAGCTTCCTCCCGATGCTGAATCTTGTGTCTCATTTACTTGCTGACTGGAGTAGGATAGGAAAGCTTGTTTGATTTTTTGTCCGGAGACTTTTTTTCTTCCTTAACAAAAGCAACCCCATGGAATTAGTTGGTTTCAATATGTATTGTATTCCTCTAATCCAGCTGCAAGAGTCTTCTGGCGTCAATAATACTTCATCGTGGCGCCATACATACCTGTCTCAGGTCAAAGTTATCGCAAGACTTGACAATATGTTTGCTGCAATTTCCTTCCCCATGCACAGCATTGCTGATCCTTCTGCCTATCCCATCTGAGCAGATAACCAAATTCAACTTTCATTATCGAATTTTAAAATCATTCTGAAGAGACCGATTAGGAATTGGCTTAATCGTTAATGAGAAAAATATCCGAAAATATTTGATAGTATCGAACTAAAGAATTTTTTATGGAATAATGATCGATCATTTGGGTCCCTCTCGTTAGTCCGCATCACGCTAAATTTTTATAGCGATTCTAGCTTACCATACTTTTATTTTGTTAGTAGATGCGATAAAAAAGGGACACTTTGGCAAAATGGTTATTACTTTATCGGGTTAATCCACTGTGGTTATGTTTAGGGTTAGTCACTCAGTGAGGGTTTAGTTTGTGTTTGTTTTCGGAGGCACAATGAAGTAGAATAAAGGTCGACGAGCTTGCCATTCATCACTCTAATACGGTAAGTGCCTGCTGTTTTTTTTTCCTAAATACTGTAAAAAAGTTAATCTATCATAAATATTTCTTCAAAATGTTTCTGAAGGATGACAAATATACGCAGAGAACTCAGATGGGGACAAGTAAAGAAATGAAGATAACGCTTAAGACATCGGAAATAAAACTGAGAGAGAGAGAGAGAGAGAGAGAGAGAGAGAGAGAGAGAGAGAGAGAGAGGAGAGAGAGAGAGAGAGAGGGAGAGAGGGAGAAGTGATAAAGATAGAAATATAGATGAGCACGAATCATTTTGAATAGAAATTCAATCAACATTTAGGGACTTTTCAAGTTTCTTTCTTCCATGTTTGTTGCCGAAGGAGTTGGTACACGAGTGTTTACTCGTACAATCTTTGCTGCAGGTATTTTAACATCTTTGCAAGTGATTTTTTCCGGGGACGATTTCAAAAAGGAATTGTTTAAGTGCATTCACAAGCTAATGGAACTTGGAATGTGAAAGCTCCCGTTTTGGTTATCACATTCATTATCAGAAAAATACAATACAACAATTATCCGTAGCGATGCAGCAACAAAGACATTAAAAAACAAAAACATCGTTCTCTATCACTCATAAGTTTGTCACAGGGAAACAAGATTATTCTTACTCTAAATGATCTCTTCGAAATTTATTCTGTCTTCATCATCATCATCATCATCATCAGTCTTTTAGCGTCCGTCGTTGGACATAGACCTTCCCCAGGATTTGCCACACTTCTCTATCATGGGCGTCACGGAGCCAGTACTTCCTGAACCTGTCTAGTTCATCTCTCCATCTAATATTTTGCCGGCCTCGGTTGCGCATATGGTCTCGGGGAATCCATGTTGTGAGTCGTGATGTCCATCGATTGTCAGCCATTCTTGCAACATGGCCAGCCCACCGCCATTTGAGATTTTTTATGGCTTCTATGATGTCTCTAACTCTTGTCTTTTCCCGGATGTGTTGTGCTGTTTTGTGGTCTCTCCATGTGAGGCCCAGCATTATTCTTTCATGTGCACGTTGCATGGTTCTCAGCTTACGGGTCTGTTTCTTGGTTAAGTTCCATGTTTCAGCTCCATAAGTGACTATTGGGAGGATGCATTGGTTATAGACCCTTCTCTTTAGGATTAATGGGATCTTATTATTTTTGAAGGTTGAGCTAGCTCTGCCAAAGGCTTGCCATCCTAGGGTGATTCTTCGCTTGATTTCTTCTTCTTTTGAGGGTCTCATGGAGATTCGTTGCCCTAGGTAGATGTAGTGGTCTACTTTCTCGAGTTCTGTGTCCTCGATTTCGATCTTAGTGTTCTTATCTCCAATGTGGTTGTTGCACATGATCTTCGTCTTGCTGAAGTTCATGTGCAGGCCGACTTTCTTGCTCTCCTCATTTAGTTCATCTATCATTAGTTGGAGGTCGTGTAGGTTCTCTGCAAAAAGGGCTATGTCGTCTGCGAATCTGAGGTTGCTCAGATACTCGCCGTCTATTTTAATTCCTTTACTCTCCCAGTCTAGCCTTCTGAAGATCATCTCGAGGCAGGCTGTGAAGAGTTTAGGTGAGCTGGTATCACCTTGTCTTACTCCTTTCTGGAGCTGGAAGGGGTCCGAGTCTTTATGTAGCCTGATAAATGAGCTGCCGTGATTGTATATATGTTTCAACACTTCAACATATACTGGATCTACACCTTGCCGACTGATGGCCTCCATGACCTTAGGGATTTCTACTGAGTCGAACGCCTTTTTGAAGTCGATAAATGCTACGGCAAGTGGTAGTCTATATTCTGCTGCTTTTTCTTTCAGTTGATTTATCGAGTGCAGGTGGTCCATGGTCGAGTAGCTTCTTCTAAAGCCAGCCTGTTCACGTGGCTGGTTTTCATCGAGTGTTTTTGTGATTCGGTTGGTGATGATCTTTGTGAAAAGTTTATATACACAGTTGAGTAGGCTTATAGGCCTATAGTTGTTGAGGTCTTTCGGGTTTCCTTTTTTATATAATAGCATTATTATAGCAGTATTCCAATCGTCTGGGACTTTACTGTGTTTTAGACACAGGTTGAAGAGGACGGCCAGTTTCCTATTGATGGTTTTACCTGCTTTTCGGAGTAGGTCGATGGTGATGTTGTCTGGTCCAGGGGCAGTTCCTTTCTTTGTCTGTTTAATGGCTTCCTTCACCTCCCACGGGGTTACTTTTGGGAAGTCCTCTAGTTGTTTGCCCGTGTCTTGCGTATCTTGCTCATTGTTTTGCAGTCCTTGTTTGGACGAATAAAGTTTTTGGTAGAATTCTTTGGCGCGTTCGACAATCCTGTCTCTGTCTGTTGTTAGGTTTCCATTTTCCTCGAGTATGCTAGTTATTTGCCTTCGTCCCGAGTTGAGGAGTTTGTTTATAGCTTTGAAGCCCCGACCTTTTTCAAGAGTTGATTCAATGACTGCCGTTGTGTATCTCCTTCTGTCTTCTCTTCGTTTCTTCTTGATTAATTTGTTTAGTTCAGCCTTTCAATTTTCTCCCTCGTTGTTGTCGGTGGCTTGAGGTTTCTGCGTTTTTCCATGAGATTTTTAGTCTCATCCGAGATTTTGCTAATGGGTTGTTTGCCCATTGGCTTGAATGTAGAGGCTACTTCAATTATTGACGTTGTCATTTTGCTGCTTAGTTCGTTGATGTTGGCGCTGTCTTGTTCAGTAAGAATTCTGAATCTGTTCTTCAATTCGAGCTTGAAAGATTGAACGTGCTCTTTTGGTATGTTTAGAGGCTGCGGTTTTGTATGGAACATTTTCCTGCGTTCTTTATTGGTGTTTATTTGTACTTTACATCGTACCATTCTGTGGTCGCTGCCTACATTGACTTGATTTAGGACTTGGATGTCCTTGACGATATCGTTTTTGTCCGTTAGGATGTAATCTATTTCGTTTCTTGTTTCGTGATTGGGGCTCCTCCAAGTCCATTTCCTACTGGGTCCCTTCTTGAAGAAGGTGTTCATGATTTTGAATCCATTAGCCGTCGCAAAGTTTACAAGATCTTCTCCTCTCTCGTTGCGTATTTTGTATCCAAATTTGCCGACGCAATGTTCATTTCCTTGTCCTACTTGTGCGTTGAAGTCTCCCATGATAACATTGAAGTGTTTTCTGGTGCCTTGGAGTAGGGAGTTCAAGTCATCATAGAAGTTGTCTATTTCTTGTTGGGTTGATTGTGAAGTGGGAGCGTAGACTTGGATTATATTGAGTTTGTATCGCTTTGAAAGTTGTATGGTGACGCTAGCTACCCGGTCAGAGACGGCTTTGAAGCCAGTTACATTGTCTTTCAGGTTCTTATTGATGAGAAAGCCAACTCCACTTTGTTTTACTTTCTCTTTACCGTAGCTGTAAAGAAGATGCTTGCTTCTCAGTTCGATTAGTTCTTCTCCGGGTCTTCTTACCTCACTAATGCCTATGATGTCCCATTTGACATTTCTGATTTCACTTTCTAGATCAGTTAGGTGCATGTCAGTTGACAGTGTTCTGACGTTGTATGTGCCTATGTATAAATTTGTCTTCTTGTTGATAGTCTTAGAGTTCTGTTGAAATGGTCGTTGTTTCTGCGGTGACTCAGTAGGGGCAGATGGTCCCTTGGTGAAGGATTTGGGTAGTCGCTTTCGGAGCACATCACCCCTACCCAAAGTAAGTGATGTGGCTGAGTCTTTTGGGGCCGATGACCCAGCAGGAACTGACGTACTCTTGGTGTAGTTTTTGGGTAGTCGCCCTTGGAGCATATCACCCCCACCCAAAGCAAGTGATATGGCTGGGCCTTTTGGTACCGAGGTCCCAGCAGGAACGGCCGATATAATATTTGGTGTGCAAATCATGGGGAGTAATGGGCCATGCCCTGCCACGCTGGCCCAGGACGTGTTGGCAGGGGGTCTGGTGGATTGTCCACTGCGGGTCAGTGGCAAAAGAGCTCCACCGGCTCTTGATACACATCCAAACTGTTCTTGTGAAACAAAAGTGGATGTTCGGAGCACCACGGTTCGATTGAAAAAAAAAAAAAAAAAAAAAAAAAAAAAAGAAGATCGGATCAATTTTCGAAGTGAGTTGGATGCAAATTCCGGTGGGGACAGCTTGGAGGATACCTCTCCCTTATATAATAAGTTTTTAACTTAGATAAAGTCCACAGAGGTTAAATTAATAAAAAAGGTTGCAACAGCATCTTTAGTCTGGGGACTTCATTTTAGCAGTTGAAAAAGTTTCAATTTTTCCATCGTACCTTGCTAAATAATTCGTGCCCGTCTCCCAGCAAGAATTTACTACTGACAATAGATACAGCCTTGATATATCCAACCCTACATTCGTTTGTTTTTTATGGCAAGTCAAAGTTAGGTCGAGGTAGTGGGGGGGGGGAGTATAGGGTCAGTTTAGCTTTTAGATATTTAGATTTCGGCATTTGGGGGAGGGTTCTTTCTTTTTTTTTTTTTTTTCCTTGTAGATTTATGGTTAATTTCGGGGGAGGGGATTTAGGGTTCTTTGGAATATACGGAATTGGTGCACATTTAGAGATTTTTTTTTTTTTTTTTTTTTTTAGTTTAGCTTTAAGATATTTAGATTTCGGCATTTAGGCGAGACTTTTTCTTTCTTTTTTCTGCTATTTGACCAACGATTCGACGCATAGGACATTTACAAGCATGTAATACAGAGTTGGATGAATAGGCAGGCATTAAAGATTATCACAGAACAATGAGGAAATGAACAATAAATCAAGAAAATTATGTACTCATCTAAACTTGCGGCAATTTTAGTTAGTCTGGGGACTTCATTTTAGCAGTTGAAAAAGTTTCAATTTTTCCATCGTACCTTGCTAAATAATTCGTGCCCGTCTCCCAGCAAGAATTTACTACTGACAATAGATACAGCCTTGATATATCCAACCCTACATTCGTTTGTTTTTTATGGCAAGTCAAAGTTAGGTCGAGGTAGTGGGGGGGGGAGTATAGGGTCAGTTTAGCTTTTAGATATTTAGATTTCGGCATTTGGGGGAGGGTTCTTTCTTTTTTTTTTTTTTTTCCTTGTAGATTTATGGTTAATTTCGGGGGAGGGGATTTAGGGTTCTTTGGAATATACGGAATTGGTGCACATTTAGAGATTTTTTTTTTTTTTTTTTTTTTTTAGTTTAGCTTTAAGATATTTAGATTTCGGCATTTAGGCGAGACTTTTTCTTTCTTTTTTCTGCTATTTGACCAACGATTCGACGCATAGGACATTTACAAGCATGTAATACAGAGTTGGATGAATAGGCAGGCATTAAAGATTATCACAGAACAATGAGGAAATGAACAATAAATCAAGAAAATTATGTACTCATCTAAACTTGCGGCAATTTTAGTTAGTCTGGGGACTTCATTTTAGCAGTTGAAAAAGTTTCAATTTTTCCATCGTACCTTGCTAAATAATTCGTGCCCGTCTCCCAGCAAGAATTTACTACTGACAATAGATACAGCCTTGATATATCCAACCCTACATTCGTTTGTTTTTTATGGCAAGTCAAAGTTAGGTCGAGGTAGTGGGGGGGGGGAGTATAGGGTCAGTTTAGCTTTTAGATATTTAGATTTCGGCATTTGGGGGAGGGTTCTTTCTTTTTTTTTTTTTTTTCCTTGTAGATTTATGGTTAATTTCGGGGGAGGGGATTTAGGGTTCTTTGGAATATACGGAATTGGTGCACATTTAGAGATTTTTTTTTTTTTTTTTTTTTTTTAGTTTAGCTTTAAGATATTTAGATTTCGGCATTTAGGCGAGACTTTTTCTTTCTTTTTTCTGCTATTTGACCAACGATTCGACGCATAGGACATTTACAAGCATGTAATACAGAGTTGGATGAATAGGCAGGCATTAAAGATTATCACAGAACAATGAGGAAATGAACAATAAATCAAGAAAATTATGTACTCATCTAAACTTGCGGCAATTTTAGTTAGTCTGGGGACTTCATTTTAGCAGTTGAAAAAGTTTCAATTTTTCCATCGTACCTTGCTAAATAATTCGTGCCCGTCTCCCAGCAAGAATTTACTACTGACAATAGATACAGCCTTGATATATCCAACCCTACATTCGTTTGTTTTTTATGGCAAGTCAAAGTTAGGTCGAGGTAGTGGGGGGGGGGAGTATAGGGTCAGTTTAGCTTTTAGATATTTAGATTTCGGCATTTGGGGGAGGGTTCTTTCTTTTTTTTTTTTTTTTCCTTGTAGATTTATGGTTAATTTCGGGGGAGGGGATTTAGGGTTCTTTGGAATATACGGAATTGGTGCACATTTAGAGATTTTTTTTTTTTTTTTAGTTTAGCTTTAAGATATTTAGATTTCGGCATTTAGGCGAGACTTTTTCTTTCTTTTTTCTGCTATTTGACCAACGATTCGACGCATAGGACATTTACAAGCATGTAATACAGAGTTGGATGAATAGGCAGGCATTAAAGATTATCACAGAACAATGAGGAAATGAACAATAAATCAAGAAAATTATGTACTCATCTAAACTTGCGGCAATTTTAGTTAGTCTGGGGACTTCATTTTAGCAGTTGAAAAAGTTTCAATTTTTCCATCGTACCTTGCTAAATAATTCGTGCCCGTCTCCCAGCAAGAATTTACTACTGACAATAGATACAGCCTTGATATATCCAACCCTACATTCGTTTGTTTTTTATGGCAAGTCAAAGTTAGGTCGAGGTAGTGGGGGGGGGAGTATAGGGTCAGTTTAGCTTTTAGATATTTAGATTTCGGCATTTGGGGGAGGGTTCTTTCTTTTTTTTTTTTTTTTCCTTGTAGATTTATGGTTAATTTCGGGGGAGGGGATTTAGGGTTCTTTGGAATATACGGAATTGGTGCACATTTAGAGATTTTTTCTTTTTTTTTTTTTTTTAGTTTAGCTTTAAGATATTTAGATTTCGGCATTTAGGCGAGACTTTTTCTTTCTTTTTTCTGCTATTTGACCAACGATTCGACGCATAGGACATTTACAAGCATGTAATACAGAGTTGGATGAATAGGCAGGCATTAAAGATTATCACAGAACAATGAGGAAATGAACAATAAATCAAGAAAATTATGTACTCATCTAAACTTGCGGCAATTTTAGTTAGTCTGGGGACTTCATTTTAGCAGTTGAAAAAGTTTCAATTTTTCCATCGTACCTTGCTAAATAATTCGTGCCCGTCTCCCAGCAAGAATTTACTACTGACAATAGATACAGCCTTGATATATCCAACCCTACATTCGTTTGTTTTTTATGGCAAGTCAAAGTTAGGTCGAGGTAGTGGGGGGGGGGAGTATAGGGTCAGTTTAGCTTTTAGATATTTAGATTTCGGCATTTGGGGGAGGGTTCTTTCTTTTTTTTTTTTTTTCCTTGTAGATTTATGGTTAATTTCGGGGGAGGGGATTTAGGGTTCTTTGGAATATACGGAATTGGTGCACATTTAGAGATTTTTTCTTTTTTTTTTTTTTTTAGTTTAGCTTTAAGATATTTAGATTTCGGCATTTAGGCGAGACTTTTTCTTTCTTTTTTCTGCTATTTGACCAACGATTCGACGCATAGGACATTTACAAGCATGTAATACAGAGTTGGATGAATAGGCAGGCATTAAAGATTATCACAGAACAATGAGGAAATGAACAATAAATCAAGAAAATTATGTACTCATCTAAACTTGCGGCAATTTTAGTTAGTCTGGGGACTTCATTTTAGCAGTTGAAAAAGTTTCAATTTTTCCATCGTACCTTAGCGCGCCTTAAAATCATACAAGTTTAGCCACATTGTAGAGTGAACGTCAAATAATTATCAATGATCATTAAATCCCACTTAATATCGGATAGGGAAAATAGCTAACCCAGTAAGGATCGAACTCACTACCCGTTTAGGGATCACTGAGACTAGCTTGCTAACCACTGCACCGTGACTGCTGACCCTGATCACGTCTTTTATAACAACTTGCTATTACATCTTTTTTGTAGCTGGATTGGTAACTGAGTTAATTGTATATTTTTCACCGGCACCCCAGGCGTTCAAGCTTAGGTAAAAGCTGAGACTTTGAAAGGTGATGTTCGTGGCAGGCAGGGTATTTCTAATAAAACTAAGGTAACGTTGTTCCCTTTTATTTGGTCTTGCACATGACAAGAATGGAGAGATCACAAGACATAAGGAAGAAAACGGGAGTCTGAGACATCATAGAAACTATCAAAATAATGAAGTAGCAATGGGCAGGCCATGTTGCAAGAATGAAAGACAAACGATGGACATCACGACTCACAACATGGATTCCCAGAGACCACATGAGAAACCGAAGACAACAGAAGGCAAGATGGAGAGATGAACTAGACAAATTCAGGAAATTCTGGCTCCACGACGCCTATGATAGAGGATTATGGTGAAACCAAGGGAATGTCTATGTCCAACGACTGACGTTAAAAGACTGATGATGATGACAAGGTTCGACTTGTTAAATATTCATGTACTACTGTTCATGTAACCTGTGATGTAAGGAGGAGCATTTATCAATCAATCAACAACAAAACTTTCATTAATTTCTAATGATTACATATTCCCATAGCTAGTGGTAAGAGGAAGAGGAAACAATAAGAACATTCGTATTTTTGAGCAAACTGTATCTGAACCCAGTGAACTTCGGCAAAGTTTCGGCTCTACTTATTGCTGTCCATTGTTCTTGATCCACAACTCTCAAGTTTTGCTCTATTTATTTTTGTAGATTAAAAGAAGAAATACATAACCCTGTTTCGTAAATATCATCATCATCATCATCTGCAGTAGCCTTTTACCACCCGTTGTTAGGATATCCATCATGGATATCGCAGAGCCAAAACTTTCCAAATTTGCCTAATTTGTCAAGCTATCTTATTTTCAGTCGACCATAACATTGCATATGTAGGAATCCACGTTGGAAGTCGTGATGTCCAGCAATAGTCTAACATTCTTGCTACATGACCAGCCCATCACCATTTGAGTTCAATGATGGATTCTAAGATACTATTGACCTATTTTCCCTCTAATATACTGTGCTGTCTTTCAGTTTCTCTATATAATGTTCAGCATGATTCTCTCCTGTGCTTGTTGCTTAGTTCTGATTTTGAGTGTCAATCCTGTAATAAGGTTTAATTTTTCAGCTCCATAGGTGACTATTGGTACAATGCATTGGTTGTAAACCTTTTTCATATGATTAATGTGATGTATCCAGATTTTGAACATTGAGATATGTCTATTGACAGCTCATCAACATCATGCAATCATTACTAACAGAATAAAACTATTTTAAAAAGCTCTTCTCTTCCGTTATCAAAAGAATATACGTAGCATTTATCTTTCCGAAGAATTACCACATGATCTTATTTGACACTGATATGAAAATAGTTGCATCATCTCTTGATAAGGCTATTTTGGAGAAAATATTGTATCAGATTCATATCTTGGAGGTAAGGTCGAGTTAACTGGCCACGGGCTTGATAAATTTTAAGCTGACCTCTGCCGGAAATAACTCGTCATATGCCAACGGAAGAAATAAACATTGTCAGCGATAAACTCTCTATGGTAGCTTCCTTTGCAGAAGTTAGATAAACCACCCACACATCACTTCGAAGAAGCCATATCCATATGTGTTCAGCTAATAATATAAATTATGAAGATGATATCTTTTTTGTTTGTATTGAAATAGGATACTGGCTCGTTTATTCTTGTGGAATCGTCAAGTTAATTAGTCAGTCTTATCAGAATAAACCTAATTGGAAAATATACTATCCGGGACACAAAGAAGCTTAGTATTGAACTTAAGAGCACTCAGTGAGTACGTCTCTTTGCCAAAGTCATACACTTACTAAAATCCAAGAAAATTAAAAACAAACAAACATACAGAAGTAACCATCACTGCTTTTCAGAACAATTTAAAACTAAATTATGCAGTTGTTACTTACTCCGTTTTTAAATGACCACCATTCGTGTTGAGGTTAGTGTTAGGGGTAAGTTATTCTGATTTAGTGTCTGTTATTCTGTAGCAGTCATTTTAAAACAGGAAAGATAACAATTATCCAAAATCTTTTCTTGATGAATCACTTGTTGACTATCGTAGAGTATAGCTCAGTTACGTATGCATTGGATTCAAATTGCTGTGAATCACCGAAAAAAAATGAATGCTTTTACCTTGAATTTAGAAATAAGTATAAATCAAGATTTTGAAGTACAATATCGTCATCTGTTTCCCCCGTAAGTGACTTCTGGAGATAACAAAAAATGTTTTTACCATTTTTTTCTGACCAACTTTTAATAGAAAAGTTCTATATGAAAAGAAAGAAATATTCTGATCGCATTGTTGCTTTTGACGTCATACCAATTGACAAAACCACGAATGACATAAAGTTATTGTCATAGCTCGGGTAAAAAAAAAGTGGAATCCTGGAAGTCATTGGTATTATTTCATGAAGGAAACGTGTTGAAAAATATCACTGATCGTAAATATCAGTGACAGCAATTCGGCATTCTTTTTCTTACCGTATATTCTTCCATGATATTACATCCCTTATTTCACCCCATCTCTCTTTCCATGTTCCCTCTCCCCTTTTTCAGAGTGTGGGTATGTGTGTCCCTCACTCCCTCAATATATATATATATATATATATATATATATATATATATATATATATATATATATATATGTATATATATATATATATATACATATATATATATATATATATATATATATATATATATATATATACATATATATATATATATATACATATATATATATATATATATATATATATATATATATATATATATATATATATATATATGTATATATCTTGTTACGTTCTGGCAGGGCGTGCGTATGTACGTCTTACTTTGTCGCTATATATATATATATATATATATATATATATATATATATATATATATATATATATATATATATATATATATATATATATATATATATATTTTATCGTTACATCGTGGTGGATTTCTTCATTGTGCATATATATATATATATATATATATATATATATATATATATATATATATATATATATATATATATATATATATATATCGTTACATCCTGGCCGATTGCTTTATTGATCTTTTAAACTTTTCAAGTGAATGAATGCTTTTAACCATTAAAAAATAAAACGTTAAAAACATGAAATTTTGAAAAGATCAATAAAATCTCCTACCAGAAAAGAGCAATATATATATATATATATATATATATATATATATATATATATATATATATATATATATATATATATATATATATTAGTTCAAAAAGTTTTACAACGTTAGACACCAAACACATTAGAAAACTTTCCCAAATTTCTTTTCTGTCATTTCAGTCACTTATTTCCCAATATCTGTCAATGCAATTTACGTAAATTTCTTCAGTGTTTTTCTCTGTTTTGCACATATTTAGTTATTATGGTATAGTGCATAAATCTTTTCTTGTTCGGATCATCAGTTATTTACGAAGTAACTGTTGCGGGTATTTCAAATACGAAACAGTCTTATTAATATGGCACCCCAGCAGCGTTGATCAAACACCACCTCCGTTCCAGCTATGTCTAAATGTATCGTTTTTGTCATTTATGTAATTTGATACTTTATATAGGGTTTTAACCTGTTTATTGTATACGGATGTTATTTAATTATACCCATCATTTATTTTTTCGAAACAAGGCTCACTTGCGTAGGTTACCCTGAAAATATATTCGATGACAAGGGATCAGATGTGACTCGTTGTTTGCGTCACTTCTATTAAATGTTCACAGTGTTGATTCTCAACCAGCATATTCAACCGTAGAATTCGACAATTTTTTTCCACTTTTTTTCCATCGATATATCATCATTTTGGATAGTTTACGTCTGACATAATGTAATAATTATAGAGACAATTTATTTCGAAGCATATCTCGTCCGGCACCGGGATTGATAGAGTAATAAATCAAACAGCCGGACACGTAAATGAATAGAGAAAATGAGTGCCGTGCAGGATTCGAACCCATATCTATCTGGAAGCAGTCTTACAGCGACTCTGCTCTACAGAAGGCGCTGTTAGCTCAGCCGATAAACTTTCTCATTGTAAAGTAATTCTGTTGTCAATCTATGTTTCATTCAAATAACCCAGTAGCAGAATCAGAAACAAACTCTGTATAATAAAGTTTCCGTTTTGCGCGGTTACGTTTGTCATGACTGCCATATTTACTTGCAAGGTAAACCAGTGAAAACGTTGAACTTTTTCTTGCTTTGAACGTGAAAAGACGCAAACAGCGATTGAACCGAGACATTGATGACGGATCAATTATCCAATTGGAAAGACGAATCAGAACTGGCTGTCGGTGTTGAGTCAAATCAATAAATAAAGTAGATGAACAATAATCTGGATTTCAGCAAAAGTTCAATCGAATCCATAAACCTGTTACTAATTTAGTGAAAGTTGCTTACAACAGTGACACCTGACTATTGACTATTCGCAGAATCAAAATTTAGTATAAACCATTTCAAACACTTCGTACTATACTGTTCGACATCCTGAGATGAAATCATGTTATCTCCATATGGAATATTTGAAAAGTAAACCATATTTAAAAAAAAAAATCTTAATTGAAACTGTCTACAGCAACATTTAACCCATTAGATTAAATTTCATTGTTGTTTCGTCGTGGAGCAACAGTGGTTATCAAACTGATTTTCCGACCACTACAACTTGAGTGGGTTTAATCCGCAGCATAATCCCAAAAATGAGTAACTTGAATTGTAGTGTACTAAATTAAGTACGCAAGTTGTATATTAACGTACTAAATTGCGCTAGGTGGCTTGACATTGGTTGGTAGGCTGGCAAACTACTTCAGGGAGGATCACACTTGTAGTCACTTATATCCACATTGGTTTTGCCACAATAGTAGCCCTGTGCCGAAGTGAGATAAGCTAAGTAAATATCAATAAATGAAAAAGCAGAATCTAAAAGAGGCTCTTGAAAAAACCTAGCCCTCGACCAGGTTCCTGATTAGGCACAATTTACCACGTCTATTTGCATGACGAGGAGCTACCTGAATTTCAGGGTATTCAACCGTGAAAAAGACTTATCTTAACAAGTAGTTTCCTTTGTTTCATTCGAAATAGTCCCCTGGTGAGCAAACTTACTGACCATCGAAGAGTACCGCACACAAACTGGAGGACAAAAAACTGTACTCCATCCGGTTCATTCAGTAAAAATTCCCCGATCTTTTGAATACCATCTTATATTCGTTTGCAAAACAAGTCAACAAAACTGTTTGTAGCTTCAGACGTTGCAAGAGGAAGCAAGCAACCGATAAAAAACATAATTATCAATACTGAGTTTTGGTGTTGTTAGGAAACGATTGACAGAGTTTATGCATTGACCTCTCTCGAAAATAGCCTCTAAATGGTTTCATGTGGAGGGCAGTAAAGCAGTTGAGATATGTATACATACACACACACACATACACACACACACACACACGCACACACACACACACACATATATATATATATATATATATATATATATATAGATAGATAGATAGATATAGATAAATAAATAAATAGTGAGGAGGTCATCATTTTTAACCCTTCGTCTCTCTAATTATATCTGGTCTATTTTTGCACGAGGGAATAATGTAGATATTTTCTGCTTGAATCTAATCAAATCTTGTAGTCTGGTGTCAATGCGGATAGAATCAATAACACATAGTAAAAGGGTTCAACGAAATTAGTTTCTTATCAATAATTTCATACATTACTTTCTATAAACTTTATTTACTTGTCTTGCTTTTAATCTTTTTGTCTTTAAAGTTAATAATTCCTCCATTTTCTCTCCGTATTATTTTTGTTTGTTTCATTTCTCAAATATTTCTTATTCTCTCTTTTTTATCTTACTTTTTATTCAGTCAATTCAAACCCAACATTTCCTCCCTTTTTTCCTCTCTAATACTCTTATTTTTCTCTTCTCATTCTCGAATATTTATTTCCTTTCCTTATTTTTCAATCATTTCTCTTTCATCCCTGATAATTCTTTTATTTCCTTCTTTGCTCTTCTTGTCTCTGTTTTCATTCTCAATTATTCTTTCCTTTACTCTTAATTCTCTTTCTCTCCGTTTTACTCATACTTGACAATAAATTTCACCCTTTTATGATTATTTTTTTTATATCCTTCACTTTTAAAGTCCCTTCCGTTTCGTTTATCGTCTCTTATTTCTTTCCATTTAGCCTCGAATTCGTCTCCATTCTTTTCATAGTTACTGGTTGATTAAATCTTTTATATATCTTCACATTTTTACTTTTGGTACAAAATTTCTCGTAACTGACGTTTATTTCTTTTATTTGTCGCATATAATATTTTGCCTCAATAAATGTCATTGTTTATTCGTAGAAGTGAAGTTAAAATAAAAGTTAATTTGATTTTGGTTGTTTCAAACTCCAATTAAAAATATCATTTATGAGGCCTTTCACGAATTTTATAAAAGTCACATAAACATATTAAATTTTAGGGAAATGTCTCAGTTTCCTTAGCACTTGGTTTTATTCTACTTTATATTTGTAATTACTCTAACCCGATTTAAGTATCAAAAAACGCACAAACACACGAACGCACACATGAATACACACTTATACACACACACATATACACACAAACAAACGAAAGCATACACATGAGTGCACACACACACACACACACATACACACGCACACACACACACACACTCTCTCTTTCTCTCCCTCTCTCTCTTATTGATTGTTCCTCACTCTTACATGCAAATTATCATGAATTAGAGTAATCCAAGCACCAGCCGTTTCAGAAGTGCATCTTATGAGGGGTTTGAGCTTTATTGTGTATGGAGTATCCTGCCGTAATTGTCATGTAGAATAATTTCTGTCAGTCGTGCGAAACTAAGGCTTCAAAGTATTTGCGTTACTTCTCTTCAGCGTTGCTTATTTAGATAGTTTATATTCAAATTCATGTAATTCTAGTGAATGTCAAGGGAGATAATTCACAGTAATTTTGAAGAGAGAATCATAATCTTTGATTTATTCATTTATACTTATCACATTTCTCGAGAACCAAGGATTCAAAAACCCTCGAACACGTATGCTGCACAATATATCCAGCAGATATCAACTTTGTAAAGTTGTCAGTTGTTGAGTAATCGCAGTGCATACACAGGGACATATATACAGATTCCTAGCTATACATATATCTATATATCTCTCCATATATATCTCTCTCTATATATATGTTAATATGATTGTTACAATTAAATAGTAAGTAGGTTTCAGATGGTGACCAAAACATTTAGCGTTTAAAGCTGTAAAGCTTTCTAGGCTGATGTTCCTACTTCTTAGAAGTTTGTTATAGGTCTTTTTCACTTTCACTAAAAGAAGCAAAAAGCACAGCTTGAGTTCAGAATTTGTTTAAAGCAAAACACTAATGATGCAAAGCGCATCCTCCTCCTCTCTATCAGACATTCCAATCTACAGTACTTCCCCTTGCCGTTACATCGAACAATTCGGTCTAACATACCATCATCACCATTTTAGGATGTACTGACGATAAATTATTTTCCAATTAAGTAAATAGCAACTGCCTTTTTGCTTCACGCCATTACTTTTGCCCCATGTCATACTTGATTATCAGAGCATAAGCTTTTAGCTACTGCTGCCTGGAAAAGTTGTGTAGTTCATAAGAAAGAAAAATGGTTTGCCAAAGTCATTCAAAGACGGACTAACCTTACTACCAAAATGCACCTACAAACGTCTTATGCCCATATGGTTGTTATCTTTGTAGAGAACTAAAAGGCAATTGTTGCTTTTGTGTATAGAGAAACGAAAAAGCATTCGAAATGAAAAAAAATACGCTGACTTTCAGATTCGGTCACTGTGTGTTTGCACAGTGATATAAACATTTTTAACATCAGAAGTGTTTGCTGGTCTTCCATCAAAAAAGCAAACAGCAAAATGTGACCGTCATGAATTAGATCTGACCAAATGAAAAGAAAGGACGGGTTTGCATAAATACTGATAGGAGAATAATTCAAGTATCGTATAAGATAGAGGTTCCATCATGTGGCAGTCTTTATAAATTGATAGTGGCAGTCATCCCTACGAAATATACAGAACGGTGCTTGAATAAAATTTTTAGAAGAAAAAGAGCCAGAAAAAAAGAAAAGAGTTGTACCCATTGGATTTTTACGAATAAAAACACATGCGCATACACAAGCATACATGAAGAAACACTCACGTATACATAATCAAAAATGTACTGTTTGTTTATTTGAAACTCTATTTGAGCTGACATTACGTTACATGTTGGTTGGCTAAAATAGCATAAATAGATAAAGCAGTTATTTGGGCCCCCGTCTTACCACCAGGTTGGTTAGCTCAGTTGTAAGAGAGGCATTGCTTCAAAACGGCTTCGATTCTTGTAACAGCTAATTTCTTCAATGGTTTATCCTATTTTTGCTGTGTAAGCCGACTGACACATTCACCATATAATCAATTTCAGGTAACGAGAACGCATTTATTACTATTTTGTCAGATTATTTATAAATTCATTTATAATAGTAAATATGATAAAATATGATATAATACGATAGCTGATGTGTGATGGGTTTATTTCATAAATTACTTGATACATTCAACATTAAACATCAAGTTGAATCGTAGTAGAGGTCAAACTGGCCCCATAAGATGGACCTTGATAGACATCTGAGATGAACCGAATCATTCGCCTGAATAAGCCCAAACAGGACAAAAATGTAATCGTGTTCGTGTAGCAAATCTGTTACTCCATCACACACACACACACACACACACACACATATATATATATATATATATATATATATATATATATATATATATATATATATATATATATATATATTGGCTTCATAGGCTTCAAAGTGTTGTCTTATCGTCTTTTTGGGGACTTTGTCGGTGAATATTATTTTTGTTTTTGTTTTGTTCGTATATAAACTGATTTTAGGGGTTTTTTTTTTTCGGATCATTTAGCATGTTTTGTAGATCGACCGAAGTTTCTGATATTAGTGTATAAAAATCACGGTGCTTCAAATTGTTTCCCTCGTCTGTTTCCCGGCGTGTACTTTCAAGGCTCACTATGAATAGTTTTGGTGATATTTCTGTTTGAAAATAGACGCACGTAAGGGACAAGGCCAGGTAATTGGATATTCTCTTATGCATCGTAATGATATAAGCGCTTGTTCACGATTTTGATTGTGTGTTGTCCTGTTCCCCAATCACTACGAAAGTGCAACTAAAGTACTGAGAATATTTATCAGTGCTTCAGGGAGTCAGGATCTCACAGTCTTTGGGATCTAAATTCATGCGTTAATTATTAACAGCAGGTTGGTTGATAGGTGTGGTCAACTGATTCACCAGGAAGTGTGGAAGTGATGATACACACTGTGTAAAAAAATACACGTGTGTGTACGTGTTATGATTGGGCATGTATTAAGGAGATGGGGGGATCGATTAGGATGAACATTTAGTTGTCTGGCCTTTCCTGCTTCAAATGAGACAATAAATGCCTACTTTCTTGAAGAAGTTAATTAGATTTAAATTTTGCCCCATTGTTTGTTTATCGTTTGTTTTGCTGCTAAAATGAAAAAGTAAGTCATACCTAACGTTGCAAACACATTGAAAAAATGTCATCTTTTGGAGAGGGAAGCAAAATGAAAACCTGGATCTTTTGCACACAGACTCTTTATCATTATGAAAGACGTTACTTCTTTCCACAGATAATTCTCTTTCTGGTTCATAAGCTTCAATTATCAGAGCTTTCAAACGATATTTTGTTGATCTTTTTGAAATCCCAACGGGCTTTCTACATCGAGGAGTTGCATCAGTTTATGCGCGCAGCGTCGGTGAAAGCAGAGCAGACGTTGGAAAACCACCTATCCGATACGTACATAATGAACCCCACGAGAAATATATGCAAAACTCTAGTACATTACATCGTATCCTTTTGTCCTACTTCTTTCCCAATCTTTATCTCCCTAGTATCTTTATGAAGTTTAATTATGGAAGTGCCATTTATGTAAAGTTTTTGATCCAAAAAAACACACGATAGTCTCCAACTCTACAGGAAAAGAAGGTATGAATCTAAATCATACATGTATTTATATGTTTAAGGTGTATTTTGGCAGTTCTACTGCGATAACAACAATTGCCGGCCTCCCATCAAGTAAGAAGCTGGGTCAGCTAATTATTAAGGTTTTCCAAGAAATAAGGAGGAAGAAGTAGTTAGTGATGATAACATTATTGAGTAGTAGAGAAAAATTAGTTTACATGAATTGATGGTAACGTCTGAATTTAAAGGTTATTATACTAATATTCTGTTAATTCATTTATTACAGCTAATGGTAGAACTGATCACCATGCGACCTTTATATTAATTAGACCCGTATTATAAAACATGCAAGAGTACCTGGAGGGAAACAGTACATGTAGAAAGAGAAAACTGTGTCAGTCTTTTCGTATTTACCTGTGTCTATGGCCTCTATGGATTCGCTTGTTCTGATTAAAAGGCTCCCACGAACTATTAATATCTATCATGAGGCGGCTGATAGGGTTATCTCAGCCGGTTCTTTGAATCTTCTTATTTTGTGAAGCAGCACCTTGTCTATTATTTTGACTTGATACAATAAAAATTGGTGGCCTGCCTTTTCTCACCTTGCATATCTGATATTCAAGTGTCTCTGGGGATAAGAGCTTTCCAGTATTTCTCAAATCTTTTTTTTAACAACAAAGAAAATATAATTATTCTATTATAACAAAACTCAAAGAGGAAAAAAGGGTGTTCTTTTCAAAGAAAAAGTTGTAAGTTGAGAAAAAAAATTCTAGTCTGCTCAAATTTGAAATGATAGTAACAAACAAAAGAGTTTATAAAGTTTATAAAGTTGTAATTAGATTGAAATCCAGAATTTGATTTCTGATTTAACTGAACACATTTTAAAAATTGCACTTATCATGCTTGTGTGATACTCTCTTCATTATCTCTCTGGAAAAAAAAAACTGGTATCTGCTCATCATTCAATCGGCAGCTATTTTATTTACTACGTAATCGGGCGAAGGTGGAGTATTTTAGTTAAACGTTACGACTGGGATTAGAAAGCTTTTTCCATTGTATGTTAAAAGAGGAATATTTCTTCCAATAAAGTCTGCATCGGGTATTCAAATACTATTCAAGCTATAATTGGAAGAAACAAGGAGGTAGGAATTATTGAATGTTTGTATTTTTGATGAATCAATAAGTGAACTTCAGTTTGCCAAATAGAGTAATTATTATGCCTGTAGAGACCTATTCGCAGCGGGGAGTGGTAGCGAAGAAACCAAGATCTATTGTGTATTCTCTCCTTTGTTCACTGACGCAACTTCGACTGCGCTCTCCTTTTGTAAGCAGCAATAGATAATCACAATATTAGCAACAGGAGCCAAATTTTGCATAAACGAGAGCCATATCTACACGCAGCCCATGCAGTCATCATGACGAATAAAGACGTGACTTGGCAGGTTAGTTCAAGTCGTTGAATGACTTTCTGAACCACCCAGGACGAGCTAACTACATTCCAATCTATCTACTAATAATATTCTAAAATATTGCATTCGTTTATTGTGTGCAAAGAATCATTAGATCAGAAAATCCTGGGTTACCGCTGGGGGGTGTAGATAATGGATTCGGGAACATGTGTTCCAGATTTCGAGTGGATACGAAAAAGTATATTCAGAATCATATTTTCCAGATACTGAGTGGGTCTGAAAAATAGATTTAGAAACCATATTTCGGGTGGTTGTGGAAATGGGATTCAAAATCTTGATTCCCCAGATTTTGAGAGGGATGGATGAATAGATACAGAATCATATTTTCTAGATTCCGAGTAGGTGTGAAAGAAAGATCCGGAATTATTTCGTGCCCAATTTGAGTGGTTGTGAAAAATAAATTCAGTATCACATTTTCCAGAATTTGAGTGGATGTGAAAAATAGAGTTAGGATCTCATTTTCCAGAATTTGAGTGGATGTGAAAAGTAGAGTCAGGATCTCATTTTCCAGAATTTGAGTGGTTGTGAAAAATAGAATCATATAATTGAAATTTTCAGTGGATGTGAAAAATAGATTCAAAATCATATTTTCTAAAATTTGATTGGATGGGAAGAATGGATTCAAAATCGTATTTTCCAGATTTTGAGTGAGTGTGAAAATCGATCCAGATTAGTACATTCCAATTTTCAGCGGTTTTCGAAAGAAAAGATATGGAAAACAGAGTTAAATTCATATCTTACAGATTTCGAGTGGATATAAAAAACAGATTCAGAGTTAAATCTTCAAAGATTTAGAGCAGTGTGAGAATTAGATTCAGAATCATATTCAAGATTTTGAGTGTCTACCAAAAGAGATTCAGAATCATATTCTCCAGAATTAAGGAGGATGTGAAAAATGGATTCAGATTTATTTTTCCCTGAGTTTGAGACGACAGGAAAGATAAGTTCAGATTCATTGTTCTGGATTTCACGTGGTTGAAGAAAATATATTCAGAAACATATTTTCCAGATTTTGAGTGGTTGTGAAAATTGGATTCAGGATCATTATTTTCAGGATATCAAGTTGGTGTAAACAATAGATTTACAATCATATTTCCAAGATTCTGAGTGGATGGGAAAAATGGATCCAGAATCATATTTTCCAAATTTTGAATAATCAAGAAGAATGGATAAAAAATCGTATTTTCCAGATTTTGAGTGGATAATAAAATGGATTCAGAATCATATTTCCTAAGTTTTGAGTGGGTGTGAAAATTGGGCTCAGAATCATATTTTCCAGATTTTGAGTGGATGTGAAAAATGGACTCAGAATCATTATTTCCAGATTTTGAGTGAATGTGAAAGAAGTGTCAGAATCATATTTTCCAGATTTTGAGTTAATGTAAAAAAAAGATCCTGAATCATATTTCTCAGATTTTTAGTCGATATAAAAAATTGATTCAGAATCTTATCTTCCAGGTTTTGGGTGTGTGAAAAATAAATTCAGAATCATATTTTCCAGATTTTGAGTGGCTACCAAAAAAGATTTAGAATCATATTTTTCTAGATTATTGATATCCGTCAAAAAAAAAAACAAACCCCACAATCATATTTTCCAGAATTAGACAGGAGGTGAGAAACTGAATCAGAATCTTTTTTCTCCAGATTTTGAGTCAATCGGACAATAAATTTGGAATCATCATTCCAGATTTTGCATCTGTGAAGTATAGATTCAAAATTAGATCTTCTATATTTTGAAAGGTTGTGAAAATGGGATTTAGAAACATATTTTCCGGATATTGAATAGGTGTAAGGGATAAATTCAGAATAGTATTTTCCAGATTTTGAGGATGTGTCAAAATAAATCTTAATCATATTTCCTCGATTTCAAGTGGGTATTTCTAGTCCTATTCCCCCGGCGTTTGACTATCTTATCAGCTTTTAAAGGTATTTTTGCCACACAAGACCAAATTTGTATGGTCTTTAGACTTCGGTACGAAAATTATCAAATAATTCAAAATTCATCATCCGAATAATCTTGCAGGATAATGGATAAAAATACGTATTCTTAAACTATTGTATATTTATGTCGGATCATATAATTGTGAAAAGGGATTGATACCTTTTCCAATGTTTTTATATAGAACTGAAGCTTTATTCTCGGAACCAAATGTCTTTGTTCAGTATCAAATTTACTCTTGAAAAATACCAAATGGCAACCTTGTCTCCCATTCCTACATCCTTATCGACGAATCCTGCGAGTAGCAGGTGGATTTAGCCCCGTTCTATTCGCTTATCTCTCCCTCGAGACGTCAGGCAAACAAGTTCTACCTAGATATGTTTTACCTACACACAAAATCACGAACAACAACATAACACAACTCACAATCAGCCCCATTACTGAATCTCACATAACACTTGAGCACTTGTCCAACTCATTCACATACCTACGTACATTTTCGACCAAACATAGGCTTTGATCTTCATCGGAAAACGGTTGGGGTTCCAATCAAAATACATAACTCTGCTTGACTTCGATCATAACGATATGAGCAGACTGATAGAGCGAGTTGCAAAAATGGAAGAAAAATATGTGGAAATTCTACGGCGTATTTATAATTTCACAGAAATATATGCTCTCAATAAACAATTTCACAAAATTGTTTTTCAATACTCCCAGCACGCTTCCATGTATAGTAAGGAAAAGTCTTTACCTCAGATATTTTGAATATCAAGTGAGAAGACTAATGAAGAAGTATCCGGGTTTCAATTAACTTGTTTCACTTTGATCAGTGTAGCTGGAACCAGTGCACACCTGCAGAAACCTATTCCATTTCCTCATTATGTACACTTGTGTTTACCAGTCACACCTCGCAGCTTTTTCTTTTGGGAGTTCACCTGTAAAATCAACAATAGCTTTGAAGGCAGAATCATCAATAGAAATACTTTGAAATTTCAATTTTCAGGTTGTTTTTCTTACTCAAATACCCGATTGCAATAATGCTTAATCAATCAAATGGTGATTGTTCCCAAATAGAAATGTATAAGAATATGTTTTATTAAGATTAATGTTAACTGCAAAATAGCAAATATCGCTGTGACGTATATAATAGCATATTCTTTTGGAAGAACCACAAAAGAAAAAAAAAACAACAACAAAAAAAATAGGGTGGGTAAGAAACAGTGATCCACTACGATTGACTTGGATATGAGAATACTAAATAATAGTATATACAAGAGCCGAAAAATATCCCAGACAATAGAAATGGTAAAATCCAATGGGACGGAAATTTAAACAGATCGCCCGGTCCATGCCTGGAGACTTGACCGAGTCGGAATTAAATTTGGAAAAAAAAATTAGATTGTGGATGTCTGGATATTACTGTTCCAGCAGAACACTTAGTAAAATAGAAAGAAAATTGGAAACATACCTGGACAATTTTTTTCTACTAAGCCTAACTTAGTTTAACTCAGGGTCACAATTGTAAGAGAAGCAGAAAAGATCGAATGCACCTCACTAGTGAACTGCTGGGTGAGATATGCAGAACTCAGCACGGTACGAGTTTTTTTTTTGACAATATTTTTAATCTTATTTTTTGCACTGTGTTTTACGTTTTAACCCAGTTTCATATAAAAAATCGAACTTGGCCATCGATTCAATATCATTTCCCATATCAAGAGACGGAAATTATTTTAATGATAGACTGAATAAATCTACGGTAGGATCAAGTGATTGCAGACTACTTTGCTTTGGAACTAAAAGATTTTTGGCTAAAAATCTCTTCTTTTAGGTGGTCTCACGCTTTCTAACAAATTACTCTTCCTTGCAATCAAGACGCCAGACTAAACAGATTACTAAACGGTGTTTTCCCGCAAATTGAATTCGATATTTGCCGAGATTAGACACGCAAACTACATTTTAATACAATTTCCACGTGCGTGGATGGCTGGGAACAGGAAAAAAGAAAAACGAATTAACCTCGACTGTTTCTATAAAGAAAATCCAGTGTCACAAAAGAGTATGTTAAAGTTGAAATCCAAATTGTACTTTCCATGATTTTGGGTAAAAAATCGAAACATCTGTTTATGTTAAGGATAAATTGTGTCGGAAATCATTAGGTTTGAGGTACGTTTATTTTCTTTTTGTGCACTTAATGCTTCCCTGCGCTGCGAACACGGGGAATCTAGGTCTGAACGATTTTGCTCAAACAAGCAGACCTTAGAATGGTACAATAACCCTGATGCAGGGCATCCAATGAGAACTTACAACGATAATAATGGTATACAAGAGTAACTTTTTAATCTCTGCTCAAAAGCATGGCATCATTATAGTTATTCAATGGGTTTTTCACGACAAGTATACAATCATCCCTACTGGATTCAACTCATTTCAGTAGTTATAGCTTACTTGGCCTGTTCAATAACTATTGTTCCATAGGAGGACGTCAAATATATACATATGATTCGGCACAAAACTTTCTATAATACATCTTTAATTTTGGAAAGTAGTTATGTACATTGAAACCAGAGATCCGTTTGCTTATATGATAGAAATAAAAGATAAGTAAA
The DNA here is from genome assembly GCA_963457665.1 of Thysanoteuthis rhombus. Taxonomy (NCBI): domain Eukaryota; kingdom Metazoa; phylum Mollusca; class Cephalopoda; order Oegopsida; family Thysanoteuthidae; genus Thysanoteuthis; species Thysanoteuthis major. The sequence goes on from OY735202.1 coordinate 25,701,226, forward strand.
AAAAAATGAGAAGATGGTCCTTGTTCGTCATTTATCACTCTGTCAATTTGAAATAACTCCTGACAAAAGGCAAATTCAGTAAAAATGTTGAACAGGGAGAACAATAATTAAATGCTATCATCCTGACTGCGGACTTCGTACACATCAATTACATGGGAATGAATATACATGTGGATAAACGATTGAAATCCAGTCCAGAATAACTTACGATATAAAAGATATCGTAAAAGAATAAGACAGAGGAAACTTCAAACACTGGAAATATAAAAAAGATACATAAACAACAGATTAGAGAATGATCAAGTAGAATTCTAAATACGAGCAAGCATATAAGCAATTGTACCTTATCAGAACCTTCCAGATTCTTTTCATCTTACGAAATGAAGAAGACAGAGGACACAACACAAAATAGAAAAGAGTAAAAATTTCCATTTAATGTTTCAAACCTGCACTGGACTGTAATTAGTAGATGTATAGTTCAATTTACAACCTTTTACACGAAAGACGTCATTCAATACATTTGAACAGCTCTCGTTTGGCTCTCTTCCCCATCCCAATTACCATATCTCAAAACCCTCCATATTCCCCCATATCAATTATAGTGCATATATATATATATATATATACATATATATATATATATATATATATATATATATATATATATATATATATATATATATATATATGTATGTATGTATATACATATACATATATATATATGTATACGTATATGTATATATATATACATATATATATATATATATATATATATATATATATATATATATATATGTGTGTGTGTGTGTGTGTGTGTGTGTGTATTTCTTGTTTATCCTGTCTGTGCTGTCAATTGTAGTTATTTTCTGGTTGACTATCCATCTTCAAACAATTGACTTTGCGACTCGCTACATGGATCCCCCAAGATCACATGCACAAACAAAGCCGGCAGATGGAGTGACGAGCTAGACAAATTCAGAAAATATTGGCTCTGCAACGCCCATGATAAAGAAGTGTGGCGAATCCTGGGTAAGGTTTATGTCCATCGACAGACGTTAAAAGACTGATGGTGATGATGATGATGATGATGTCCTTTTTTGATTTTTCGAACTAAACAGTAAACATCTTTCATATAACTTCTAAATGATAAAAGGGAAATAAAATAAACCTTGCTCTCTTATTCATGAAAGAAACTCAAGGGCAATTTTGGTGGTTTGAATGCTACCTTAGACAATGCAGTCAGTGTCACTGTACAGCTCTCAAATAGTTACAGATTGAACATCATTCAAGTTTACGCTTCAGTGTCAACTGAGAACTTCGACAATGACTTGAATTCTACACCCCAGGGAACCAAAAAATTATTGAAAAGCATCATGGGAGACTTCAACGCCCAAGTAAGACAAAGAAATAAAAAAAAAAGTGCCGGGAAGTACATATACAGAATACGCAACAAGCAGGGTGAAAATTTTCTTTGATTTGGCAATAGGAAACGGGTTCATAATCATATACACCCTCTTCAAAAAAAAAAAAGCCACTAGAAAGTGGAGTTCCCAATCACGAAACCAGTAACAAATAAACTCAATTCTAACGAACAAGAGCGACACTGTCTAATATATCCAGGTCTTAAATCAGATTAATGTGGAAAACGGCCACGGAATGATGTGATACAAAAATCGAATTACCACCAAGATAGAACAAAGGAAATGTTTGGCACTAAACCACAACCACTTAGCACACAAAAAGAGCTCACTCAACCATTCAAGCTGGAACTGATTAGAACTCCTCATCGAACCAGAAGAGAGCATCAACAAGCTCAATCTCAGCAACTATATAACAAAGTAAGTAGCCAATACTTGTAAGCTAAGTAAACTCTAAGGAAAAAAACAAGGGTTTGGGTTCATGGGAAAAGCATATAAACCTCAAGCCAACACCACCACCACCAACAACAACAACCGAAAAAAATCGAATGGAACTAAACCGGAGAAATTAATAGAATATACATGACAGCAGTCATTGAAAGCATTCTTGACAAAAGGAAGGGTCTTTAGAAATATTAGAAAATCTCTCGGTAGGGGAAGAGAGCAAATAACTAGTGTGCTCAAAGCGAATGGAAACCAGGCAATGAGTAGGAACAAGTTGTCGAATGTGCCCGGGAATTCTACAAAGGTTTCTCGCCCACCAAACAAAGGACATGGCAAAATGAGCACGAAACACAAGCTGGGAGTAATCATTTCGAGGATTTCCGGGAAATCTATCCCGCAGAAAGTTAAGTACACCATTTAATGAGCAAAAAGAGGAAAAGGCCCTTGTATCCGATGACATCACGATTGACTTATTTAAAAAAGGTGGGAGAATCGTCACTGGGAGATTAATCATTCTTTTAAACTTATGCCTCAAAGTCTTGGTACTATGATGCTGTTATACAAAAAAAAAAAAAAAATGAAACCTGAAAGACCGTAACAACTAAAAACCAATAAGAATACTCAACTGCATCTATAAACATTTCACCAAATCGTGAACCGAATTGCCAAAATGCAAAATAAGAACCAATCAACTGAACAAGCTAACTTCAGAAAAAGCCACTCAACCATTAACCATCCCCATTCACTAAACCAACCAGAAGAGAAAACAGCCGAATATAGAATGCCACTAGCTGCAGCATTTGTTGACTTTAAACAGGCCTTCAATTCAGTGGAAATCCCAAAAATTAATTATGCAATAATATAACAAAGTGTTGGCCCCGTATACATCAGAGTACTGCAACATAAGTACCGACACAGCAGGTCCTTGATCAGGTTACAAAAAGAGCCTTTCCAACCAGAAAAAGAGTGAGACAGGGACATACCAGCTCACCGCTCACCTAAACTTTTCACAGCTTGTCTTGAGATAATATTTCGAAACTTACATTGGAAACACAAAGAAACCAGGAAAAAAAACGGTGAATATCCCTGTAACCTCAGATTTTTACCAAGAACCTCAACGATCCCCAAATAAAGCAGGACGAAATGAGTGAAGAAAGCAGGAATGTTGGTCTTTACAGAAATTTATGCAAAACAAATCTCATTTACAACAAACATGTTGAGGACAAAGTAGATCATTATATCTACGTATTACAACAAATCTCCATGAAATCTTCAAAAGAAAATATTAAGCGAAGGATCACATTTAGTTGGCAAGCTTTCGGTAGAGCGAACTTGACCTACAAGAACAAAAAATCCCATTAGTCCTAAAAAAAACATACGACCTATATACCACTTGTGCATCCACCTAGGAGTCACTTTTAAAAGTGACATTTAACCTAACCAAAAGATTGACCCTCAAACAGAGAATGTGCACACGAGATAATTATGTGCAATCTCACATGAGAGATCATAAAATAACGCAATAAAAATGACAATTAGGAGGTGAAAAAAATGGTAATGAGGACGCAGGTGTTACATCTCAAAAATCTTCATTATGACATGGGCATGTTTATTGCATAACGACAGCCATAGGGACGGATAACAAACACAGACCATCCTTATTTCAAACCAGGTATTACTCTCACTAAAACAGATACAAACACCTCCCGTCCTCCTCTTACTAAACGACCTATAGAAAAATGAAATTTTTTCATACTAATCTGAAACGTGTAAATAGCACACGATTTCCTTTACGCTTAGTTTGCACTCGTCGGAATGCATCAAAACGTGCCCATGTGATTGAAAATTTTTTCGAAATGTAATACTCGGTTTCTCCTAAGTTTTTTCTCATCATCTTCCAATTGTCACTTCCAACATCATTTTGTCGGATTATATCAGATAAAAAAAGATATATGTATATAAGTATCAAAAAAAGATAATTATATTAATCCAATAGAATTATTATAAATTGCGTTATATGCAAAAGCTTAGTGTTATTATTCATTCTGTCTGACCACATATGTCAATTTCTCGATACATAACAGTCGTGTTAAAAGAGACGAATAGACTGAGAATAAACAAGATGAGAATTCGGTGTGAAAGCTGTTATTTGCATAACTGACGGCTGTTTTACTATATGGTAAGAGCATTTCTACATTGAAGCGGCATTTCTATCGGTGGAATGTTTGATTCCAGCAACAGCTCCATTTTCTTCTATAATTCATTCTATTTATGTTGTCATGGACAAATGATATATAAATCGTGTGACGACAGATGGTCATCTCAAATATGTTCTGTGTATAATATAACGCAATTTATAATTCATGCATTAGCATGTAACATATTGAATTATTTGAAATGACATCCTCTTATTGCATGGAAAATTTTGTTAGTTAGGCTATTTAACGTCATTGAAATGATCAATCAAAGAAACGGGACTGCTGCAAGAATTGAACCTGCGAGCCGTAGGTTGCAGCTTCAACGTAGCATGGCTATTGCCATTGAGCTATGTAGCCGGGTGGGAAGGCCAGATACTCGCTCATTTCCTGTTTATGTCTACACTATTTTGTTTTTTCTAACGGATGGTCATTTGAAAAAAAAATTCAAATGATAAAACACATTCATGATTATTCCGTCGGATTATGTAACCATTTCTTGATAATATCAATTTATCTATTGAATGATATTTGTTCAAAATATTGCTTGGACGGTGTTGGAAAATAAATGTTCACAAACACAGAAGAGTAGCAGGAAAAAAATTTTGCTTCAATGCGAATGAAAATTATCGAAAAGTTATATTCTATATGTGAACTGTACGGTTTTTAATCCTACCGGAATAGAGCTATGGTTCAACAGATGATGAACTTCCGGAAAAAAAGGAAAAAAACAAGTATGAATGGGAATGTAACTAATCAACGTGCATCAAGATTCTGGAATCGAAAAAGAAAATACTTCAGGGAAAATACGCTGAAATAAAACACTAAATCCTCAAAAGGAGAAATAAAGTCAAGAATCGCACTTAGTTGGCAAGCTTTCTGTTGAGTAAGCTTGATTTTGGAGTACCTGTCGTACAAAAGGGTATACAACAACAGATGCATCTCCCCATAATCACCCATTGAGCTGGAACATGGAACCTAACAAAAAAATTGACCCTCAAACTGAGAAAAATTTAATGTGCACGTGAGAGGATCATGATCAACCTCATATGCAGAGATCATAAAACAACACAGTATATTAGAGAAAAGACGAAAGTCCGAGATATCATAGGAACCATAAGAAAACTTAAATTGCAATGGGCTGGACATGTTGCAAGAATGTTAGTCAAGTACTGGATATTACGACTCACAAAATGGATCCCCAGAAATCATATGCGAAATTATGGCTGAGAAAGTTAGATGGTGTGACTAGGTAGACAAATTCAGAGAGTACTTGCTCCGCTATGCCCATTGTTCTGGCAAATCTTCAGGAAAGTCTGTCTTAAGACAGACGCTAAAAGGTTGCATCTGTGGATGATAGATGCGTGTGTTTTTTTTTTTTTTATGTAACTGCTCCATGGCAAAGCACCAATTCGATACAAAAAGCAGTTTGCAAATTCTCGATCAATTGTTAGTTGAAATATAACGAATTGAACATTTATACACTTGGTAATACGGTGACATTCGAAAAAAAAAACAAAAAAAATTTCATTGATTGACATGTAAAATTTTATGAAACATGAACACACACTGCTTAACCTTTTTGAAGACATACTCATCAATCCATTGAAGCACTTATAATTAGAAATATATTATTGATCAGAGCTTTAAAAAAATCTCGTACTTTACAAATATGCCATGTTGCCTGCATTTCGAACAGTCAGTACACGCACTGACTAGCATAAGCTATGTTTTTGACGTGGCTATTACCAAGAATACGCTGCACACCGATATCTACTCATAATAGGCAACACCCATAAAAAGAAAATGATGATTCATAATAGAATCAATAATCGATTTTGAGCACAGTTGAAGTAAAATCGATGGAAGCAGTTCATTGCTATGAATCTTTTTGTGGGAGACAGAATGAGTGTCTTCTCCCAAAATAGCGTGCCTTTTCAGTCTGCCTCCTTGATATTGGAAGGTTGGGTAAAGCTGCGTCTATTTCTGAAAATTAAGTTGCAATGTGCTCAATAGAAAGTGACGTGAACGACTGGGAGAAAAAAGGGTTCATTCCGACGTTTCCTTAAAATCTGAACGTATTTTTTTTTGTTCTTTCAGCTGCATTTCTATTAGTCTGTAAATCAAGAGACATTCGAAGGTATTACCAAAATGGCTGCTGACAGAGAATCCCAAAAAGTAAATCACGAGAATTTTTAGTCGGAGATGCTTAGCAGAACGTCACAGAGTAAATCTCCTTATCGTGTCTCTTTTCAATGCTTTCGATACATCCTGAAGAACATGGCGATTTTGTCCTTCAAGCTATCTCCACATTCAATCACAAACAAAGACCATACAGATCAAAATTATAGGATGTTTTCATTTGAATTCAAGATTTACTGCTCTGCCTTCCGTTTCAATAACTTTGTCTACCACAAGTGCAAATGAATCTTTGAGTAAGGGTTGTTCTTAGAATGTTTATGTACATCATCAGTCTATAAGTCATTAATGGCTTTTTCTTTTTAGACCAATGTTTATGTGGCAAATAAATACTCATAAAGTTTTCTCCAGACACGGGAGATTAGTAATGAAGTGATAATGGAAGAGTAAGGACGGAAATGAAGCTTATCTGCGATAAAAGTTATTACTCACCAAAAAGGTGCACAGATTTATGTTGATTTATCTATAAACGTGGTAATGGTTTATATCCAAAGGGTATGAACGTTTTTTTCAGAGCACACACACACAAACACATGTATATATATTGATATTGGTGTTGACGACTTGAAAATGGATATTTAAAAGAAGGAATTCAGCAAATGTATCAAATTTGAGTATTGCTGTTTTTTTATATTTCTTATAACAACACGTGTTTTGGGCTATCAAGAGCCTCTCCATGTAATTCTTTTTGAGTTTTTTTAATTAGATTTTCAGTTGAGTATGTTTGCATTTGTTGGACTTGTTTCCATGGAGACATGCGCATAGTGACCGTTGCGATAGTAGTAGTAAGGGTACTTTTTGTGAATTGTGGTGTTATCACTTTGAAAAATCATGTGATATTTTGAAAGGTTCAGCTGTGTATGCCCTTTGAAGATTTTTATAGTGGGCTTTTATATATACAAGGAGGCAAATTGTTGCATTTCTCTCAGTTTATAAGTGTTTTAAATATTTTGACCGTTTCTGTCTTTGATGGTCAGCGTGGATGGAATGGGTTTGGTTTGGTCTTCTAATCACCTCAGATAACAATGTTTGAGTCTTGATACATATTCATTTCTATTTTGATATCTTGAAATGGAAATTCTTTTTACAGTTTATTGATAAACTACTGATAGATATTGAATAAAATGTACAAAATAACTATTTTTCTATGGTCTATTTAATAATGGTTTGTATTTTTCGAACAAATTTTGTTCTTTAAATCGTAATACAGTATAGTCACCTGCACGATGAATTGGTATCATTTTGAAGAGTCCGTTACTACATTACATGATAGGTAGGAACATATAAATTCCTGTTTACAGGAATTTGTTCATTGCTTTGGTGTACAGATGCTCTTTCATTCGATGATCATGTGCATTTTCTCATGTAATTCTATTACAATTTATACATTCAATTGCATAGATAATATTTTGAGTGACATGTTAGGTCCCTCTTTATTGCAAGAGGTTTTATTGAGTGCTTGAATAAATAGGATTTCCCTTCGATAAGAATAATGAAAATTCGACACGTCTTGTTGTCACATCTTGTAATCCCTTTTGCAGCAGAATCTTATAAATAGGCTGATATTAAAGAATCAAAGTTAGTATTTACTTTTGATTACTTTGGTATTTCTAAATATCTTATTTCTTTTGAGTTGATTTGAATTTCAGTGTTCTTCAAGAAACACTTATGGTTGCATTTTTTCTATGAACACATAAGTAAACTACAAGTTATTCGCTAATATTTCTTCTTTATTGGAGGTGGTATGATTCCATAAGGGATATTTGATCAGCTAGTTCTATTCCCTTATCAATCAAATTGATGAAGATTATTCTTAGTTGTTCTTGGATTGATTCGATTTTTTCTGCCATTTCTGAAACGACAAAGTGGGTTGTTCTTAACATACAACTAAACATGTTTATTTACTTCTGGCATGACTCTGTACATATACGACGGATCAGATTGATAGATCCACGTCTCAACTTCGATTATTGATGACCTCTTGAATAGATCATAGTTCTTATGCATGAGCTTAAGATTTTCCTCAGAACATCACACCTTGCTCTCCTTCATTTCTGGAGTTCATAATCTCGGCACCCAACGATCTGACACCTTTGACACATTTAAATGCTCATGACTGATTATTCGTAGTAGAACCAAGTCCAAGAGCGTGCGCTATCTCACGTATTTTAATCGTCGATATTCCTTTATGAAACACCCAATAACAATGACGTGTTCTTCGGGGGTTCCTTCTACGGTCCGATATCGATTTCTTTTGGTCATCGTCAATGGCTTCAATGGAAAAATGTTTCTGAAATTAAATCCCCCCCCAATCGTCAGCAATCTAAATATTCAAATTTTGTATGACTTGTATATATAAAACAATCCATGTAATAATGATATTTTTTCAGTTTGTATTTATGTATAGAACTGTAACTCGGATGAAAACTGCCCATTCATGCCCTACATTTTGCTGGTGTTCTGAATCAGAAAAATATAGATCAATACGTTTTTGACCCGTTACATCATCTTTTAGAAGGGGTTGAATTTACTATAAATTTACCAGGCAGAACTGCACCCTGATTTATGGTCCACATGGTATTTTATTGAAGTTTGTGGAAGGATGGGTAATAGATTGAGGGAAAGGTGATTATATTTTAGGGTTGATCCAGGAATTTTCCAACGGTCACACTCGCATCGCACCTTTATGTACACAACACAATATCTCTCGAGGGATTCCGGTGAGACGTTGCGCAAGGGTCGATAATTGACTAAGGAAGGAGACTTTACGTTTTGAATCAATTCCAGAAATTCCCTGCAGTCTCCCTCCAGCATCGTATCTTATATGTCCTCAGCACGATATCTTCGAAAGTTCTCAATGGATTTCATAAAGATTTTCCGATGCTGGGCAATGGTCTAAGGAAGTATTGTTTGATCTTTGGTGGGGGTGATCATTGTATTTTATACAGTCACCTCCAATGCATCGTAGCTATGAGTGAACACGTACACACACACACACACACACACACACATATATATATATATATATATATATATATATATATATATATATATATTTGTATCTGTGTGTCTGTGTCTGTATATATACATGTGTATATATGTATAGAAATCTCAAAACATCCACCTAAAGCAGAACGTTTCTTACATGAGATAACAAAAGATCGTTAAGTAATTTGGAACTAGATTCTTTTTCATATTAAATGCAGAAAGGATGCTACGCCACAAAAAGTTAGTATGAGATACTTGGATATTATAAACACCAGAAAGCGTCAGACTTGATAGAAAAATGTCAATCCAAGCTAGATCACAGTCCACTAGTCGCACAAAATAACAATTGTTCATGTTGCTTTATACGATTATACGTAACTGATTTTTTTACAGGCGTTAATCAACCCCCCCCCAAAAAAAATGTGCTCCGTTAAAAACAAGGCGGAGAAGAACAGAAATCATTTTAAATCGATAAGAACTATTTTCGACAAAGAAATGATTTTTGCTGAGTGCGTGCTATCATCTTTTTCTAGCACAACTTGATCAATAACACCGACTGCTTGTAGTGGAAAGGTGAAGGCAGTATTGGATTTTTTCCCTGAAAGCTCTTTGGATTGAATTTGTTCAAGAATATTTCAAGGTACTTGTGCACGTACATGAGTTCAAAAGGTGTGCAAGTTTCAACAGATAATAAAATACACTGGGGTGTAAATAATTTTAGATATTGATATCGATATCGATGAGGTTTTTGTAGGTGTTGGTTGTGCCATGACATGTAAAGAGTAAACTTGGAAATGAAATAAATAAACGTTCATGAACTCAGTTGATTGATTATGGAGTAGGTTTATTTCCTTTAAAACAGAAGAACAATGATTTATGCTATTAACATACAGGAATATTCCATCAGTTATACTTGCTTTAATCGTCGACCTTTGACAATTATCCCTTCTCTCATTTACCATGCTTCTCTGGAGTAAAATATTATACAAAGCGTTCGTATAGTAAAAAATATATATGCAACTTATTTCTCTCATAGAGCGATTATTGCATTTCCATCGTACAGATCATGACTCCATTCACTCGGTAACGATTGCATTAATTCCCGACCAATATTGATTTCTCTTTCTCAAATCCTTAGAGCATTTCTCAGCAAAATAATTTACAGAGCATTTTTATAGTAAACTTATCTGCTACGCATTTTTGTGGAAGAATCATGAGTTATACGTTTACATTTTTCGACATAATATCCTTCCTTGTCAACCCACCTAATGCAAGGGTTAATGTTATTCACGTGGATTGGAGATGAGAGAAAAATCACAAGAATATTCAGAAATTAACTGAGTTTTAGACCGCTTACTCATTTATTCATCCCTGTGTATACATGCCCGGAGAGAGAATTTTTTACCCGAATAAATTTGTTTTATATTCTGAAAAAAATCTGTATTCTAGAATTAGATATATCATCTTTTTTTCAACAAAAACATTTTGTAAATCTTTCCAACGAATGAAAATAAATATTCTGAAAGGTGAGAGCTTTGAGCTGAGTATGAATAAATATCTTTTGCATATTAAGTTTTAAATCAGAATTGAAATGTTTTATCATTTCAAAATGTTCTACTATTTCAAGACCTATAACTCAAACTTGACTGTATACGAACATAAGCTTGTTTTTTCTTCCTGTAAACTAACAAGCATAGGGCCACATTACAATTACAATAGTAAGTTGTTTTTACTAGCAGAAGTTATTATCCCCATGTCCAATATAGACTTACTTAGAAGACTAAAGGGTCCCTTCTGAAATGTCCTGGAATTGACCAGAAAAAATAAGTAGATTCATGCCTTTCCTAGGCAGCCTCAACCGAATCTTGTACTCGATTTGCCGACCCTGTTGTCTGCATCAGTAACCGTTACGCCACTTCACACCTCTTATGTACATAAGGATACGTTTTATAGATATAAAAGCCAGGAAATACGATGCTCCTTTATTTGGTATTAATACTGCTGCTCACATTTGTTATTTTCCCTTCTGATTTTGACATCGGAGTAGTATCGTTTTTTTCCATTCTTTTTCTTGCAGCCAAACAGTCTCTCAGCTTTCTTAATAGCCCTCCTTCGGTCGGGTAAAACCGAGTAGCAATTATTTCTGCCCAGCAAGCAGTTTTCCGGCCAGCCATTACTCAGAAAGCAATGTCCAATTTATGGCTCCCGCATGCCACAAAACGAAAGCTCAAGAAATTTCCCTTGCCACGGAAAGAGCAGAGTTTATTGCGTGGCCAAAGACCCTGTATTCATAGCTGGAAACGTATTTAATGCTCCGCTGAACGAAAACTGAACTGACTTGTAGCGTTGACTTTATTTGATGGATGGTCATCCTCTGGCCGGAGTCGATATTTCAGGATTTAGTCTGAAGTTGAAGAGGAATATTAGTTTCTGTATGCCGCATATGAAATGGATACCCTCTAATCTATTACGCCAGGGAAATTTGTTGTACAGCAAATAAGAGAAATAGACTAACTTTGGCATTCAGGGATTGAGACACTGCAATATAATTGCTTGTATAACATATCCTAACTATCTGAATAGAACCACTTAGATATCAGATATAAGCCTGTCTTAATAAGCATTTTGCCAAGGATGTTTTCGAGATATTAATGATTGATTTCATATTCAAATGTATTCGGCGCGTCATTTTCTGGAGAAGCATTTGTTGGAGAATGTATTCTGTTGCTCTTTATATAAAATCATTATTTGAGTTACAGCAAAACCAAGAATCTGAACCACAATACTTGTTCTATGCTATTCTGTTATAGTAGGATTTTGATTATCACATATCTTTCATTTGTCGTTACTAATTGAAAATGCCCTGTATCTTGAGTTATTTGGAGGCGGCTATCATAAAATATCATGTAATGATTTAATGTATAATGGGTGTAGGCTCCATATAGCTGGGAATAATCTACCCCCCTGGTTGGTTATTTTCGGCTTGTGTAAATGAAAGCTTCAGTTTTTTAAAACTTTGAGTATACAAATTACAGCAGATAATTTGAAAAAGATCACGAAAATGTAAATAAAAAACGTAGTTTTATGAAAATAAGTGAGTTTGTATTTGAGCAGAATTGTTTTCGATTGATTTGTGAATTAAACTTCGTCGTTTCTTTTTGAATAACTAACAATCGAAATCCGTAAATTCATTTTTTGTTTTCCAATGTTTGAGGGAAAGTAAGTAATTTCACGTGCTTCATGAATGGGAATAGCAATTAAAACAATACAATAGGGTTTTGATGAGAAATGTGTTCAATTAATATACGTAGAAGTTTTTGGAGGAAAAAAACATCATTCACCTTTTTCGTAAAATTACATGAATACTAAAAACAGAACAAAACACTATCGAAAAACAATACAGTGAATACAAAAAAAATTGAATAATGATTTTCCCTTACTTCCCTTGTTTCAGCTATGTAAACAGAAAGGAATTACGATAAGTCAACAGTAGCCATTTTAGGATTCCACACTGTAAAATCTTCAACGTTAAACTATTCAAAACGTTGGAAAATTGCTGGATCATCGATATCATGTATTCTTGTCTGTCTTTATATACACGTCTATTTCATTAAAAAAGCAATAATGAAACAGAATTAATCTAAATGGGAATAACAGATTATCAATAGAATGTAACCAGTTTACAACTTCATCTTGGTCCAAACTTTCATTCTTTTTAGAAAGGTGATAGGGTCATGGAAATGGAAATAAGGAAAAAATAGAATAAACTAGACTGAGATAGATTTTATTTCATCAAACAAACAATAACAAATCAATTATATTTTACTTCGATTAATACATTTGGCAAAGAGGATACAAGCCAGACTTGCCGCCCCACAAGAATCACCCACCTATATGATTTAATATACAGTATTTTATCTATGGAAATATTGAAATAAAATTTGAAAAAGTGAATGGATGAATATCTAAAAAATAAATAATATCAACAACCCAAACATTTTTTGAATTTTTTGCATTTTCAATTAAATAACAATATATGTTTTTAAGACGGTCCTTAACTCATGAAATTGTTGTTTTTACGATTTCATAATTTACTCATTACAATATTTATCTAAAAAGTATTCTTTGCAGATTCTTTTGAAGGTATTTGTGCTTGAATCTATTAAATCCAATTTTGGAAAACTTTTATGAAATCATTCCAAGCTAATATAAGATATGTAATATGTTATGAAAGTATCTAGTATTTGCAACCTATGTAATGTTGAGATAAATAGAAAAAAATAAACTGAAGAAAAAGAAATTGAAGCTGGAGATTGCAATTTTTTTACAATTTTTTTTTCGTAGGAAAGGAAATCATTCTGAAGTATCATCTTCAAGTAATAATGGTTAAAATCGTTCGTTTATAATAGTTTAATAATTAAATCTGATCTTGGCTTTTCAATAAGGATCATTTTTTGAATACAAAAACAAAACATTGCCAGTTGTTGATTGGTGTCCCCACAAAGCGGATAGATATGCATGAATGTTTCATATATATATATATATATATATATATATATATATATATATATATATAACGATAAAAATCAACAACTGATGATAATGAACCCCGCTCTATGATCAATGTATTTCCTTTGAAATAATTATCATCATCATCATTATCATCATCATCATCATCATCATCTGCAGCAGTAGCGGCGGCAGCCTTCTAGTTTCCGTCGTCAGACATGGACCTTCCTCAAGATTCGCCAGACGTCTCTATCATCGGTGTAGCGAAGCCAAAACTTTCTTAACTTGTTTAGTTCATCATGCTATTTGATATTTTGCTGGCAACAATGTCACATATGATGTCTCCAGATCTGCACTATTAGTCGTGATGTCCAACGGTTGTTTGGATTCCTGGGTACATGACCAGCCCATTGCTATTTGAGTTTTTTTTCAATAGTTCACATGATATTTCAGACTCCTATTTGTCTCATAAATTGTGATGTCTTGTGATCTCTCTATGTGAGGTTGAGTATGCTTCTCCCTTGTGAACGTTGCTTAGTTCTCAGTTTGAGATTAGGTTCCACGTTTCAACTCCATTGGTGACTATTTGGACGAAGCATTTGTTTCTGAGGATCAATTAGATTTTCCTTAAGACTGACGTCGCTTCACTGAAAACTTACCATCTTGGGTGTTTTTCGGTTGATGTCTTCTCCTTTTGAGGATTTCTTAGATATTCGTTATCCTTGGTTGATGTCTACTTTCTTCGTCTCTGCATTTACTGCTCTGCTTGTGGTTTCTCTAATCTCTACATGACTGTTGGACATGACCTACTGAATTTCATGTGGATGAATATATTTTTGCTGTCTCCTTCTGGTTCGTAGAGCGTTCTTTGGAGATCAAGGAGTTCCTCAGCACAAAGTACGATGTCATTAGCAAATCTGAAGTCACTCACCCACCGTTTATTCTAATCGCTTTATAATCCCTGTCTATTCTTTGGAATATCATCTTGTGGAAGCTTTTTTGTTGAGTCGTTCCTCCTTTTCAAGCTGGAAGGTTTCAGAATCTTTGTATAGCCTGATGAAGGAGCTGCTGTGTTGGTGGATACAGCGACATATACGGTGTGTACGCTTTGTTGTATAATATCATCAATGACCATGAGGGTTTCTACTGAGTTGAAGGCCATCTTGAGACCAACAAATGCTATTGCAAGTGTCATTTTATATTCGGCTGCTTTCCCTTTCAAATGATTAACTGATTTGAGTTAGTCAATTGTCGAATAGCTAATCTGTTCTAGTGGTTGATTTTCATCCAGCGCCCTGATGATTCAATTGGTGATCAAAGATTGGTTCATAGTTTATTGATGCTGTTGATTAGGATCATTGGTCTGCAGTTGTTCAGATCTTTCAGGTTGTTCTCCACATATAATAGCATTATGATCGCAGTCTTTAGCCGTGTGGGACTTTACTCTATTTTAGGCTTAAATTGAATAGAATGGCTTTTTTCCAAGTGGTTGCTTTATTTTGTTGAGTTGGCTGAATGTGATGGTATCTAGTTGGGGTACCTTTCAATTTCCTGTTTGTTTTATGTCATGCTTATTTGAATATTTTGTTCATTGTTTTGTGTCCTTAGCCTCGGAGAATGAATTTTTCTAGCAGAATTCTCAGTCTTTGTTTTACAATTTGGCCTTGAGCTTTTGTTAGGGCTCATTCTTCTTTAAACACACTAGCTGTATGCATTTGTCCAGTAGTGAGAACACTTTTCCAACAGCTTTAAAGCCACTAACATTTTTAGAACACTTTCAATGGCTGCTGTCGTATACCCCTTTTTATCGTTTAAAAAAATGGTTTTGCTCATTCCAGTTGCATCAATCGTCTCCCTTCTTGTAGTTAATAGCTTGAGGGATCTCAGTTTATTCTGAGAGTTTACTGATAGTTTGTCTGCTTTCTGGTTTTAACATTTTCGCCGCTTCTATTAGAGTGGTTATTTATTTTGTTTTTCAAGCTCGTCAATGTTCTCGATGTTACATCTGTTTTTGAGTTCGGGCTTGAAGATTTAGTGGTTGCAATTTTGCACGGAACATTTCCCTGTGTTCTTTTCAGGTGTTAATTTGGATTTCACATCGTATACTTCTGTGGTCACTTCCTGCATTGACTTGATTTAGGACCCGTATATCTTTGACTGTGTCGAATTTGTCCGGTACGATGTTGCCGATTCGGTTCTTGGCTTTGTGGTTGAGGCTCCTCCGAGTCCATTCCTATTCTGTTTCTTCTTGAAAAAGGTGTGTATGATTCTGTTCGCTGTTGCAAAATAACAGGATCTCTATGTAAAATTGTGATGAGACGTATCACTCATTACTTTTTGAATACCACTATCCCCTTTCCGTGAAAAGGACCGATGATAGTTGGAATATCTCAAACCAATAACTTTTGAACGTTTTCAAAAACCTCCGATGATTTTTATAGGACGTTCGTATGCAAACCAGAAAATCAACCAAAAAATCAAACAGGTAGAGTTTGTTTGTAATTTTTTACTATGTATGTTTAAAAGAGAGATTGCTACCTCTTTATACATATTGCACACACACAAACATGCAACTGATGTACACATACTCATATATATATATATATATATATATATATATATATATATATATATATATATATATGTGTGTGTGTGTATTTATATATATATATATATATATATATATATGTATTTAGTACAGGTGACAATTTTAGTTGTATTTAAAAGTAGTTCTTATTGTTATGTTGCGTTTTTTTTTCCTATTTGGTCGTTACATATAAAATTTCCATTATTGGATAGAATAATGAAGGATTGCATATCTCATGGATTCATTTTTATAAAAGCATGTGTAGCTATTTGGCTCCATAGCTTCCCGTCACAATTATATCATTATGATGTTATTTTCTCTAGAGCGGCCTTGCACTGTGGATTAATGAAGATCATTACAATAGTGTAATGATTCCGTTTGTCATTGCAAAATTAACTGGATCTCTACCTCTTTAGTTCCGTATTTTGTATCCAAACTTGTCGACTCAACTCACATTGACGTGTCCTTGGTATCTTGGAGTATGAAGTTCAAGTCGTCGTAGAAGTTTTTTATATTTTGCTTGATCGACTATAAAGTTTGAGCGTAGAGTTGAATAGCGTTTGTAAGGCTTTGAAAGCTGTTCGGTGATGCTCGCTACATGATTCAAGATAGCTCTGAGTCCCATGGCGTTGTCTTGGAGTTTTTTCTTCCACGAATAAGGAAGCTGAATCAGCTCTGTTTCCTTTCTTTTTTTTCTTCCTGTAACTGTATAGAGGATGATTGCTCTTTAGTTCGTGTAGTTTGTCATCGGATTTCCTCACTTGTCCAATCAGATGTTTTTTAT
Organism: Thysanoteuthis rhombus; assembly: GCA_963457665.1. Lineage (NCBI taxonomy): Eukaryota > Metazoa > Mollusca > Cephalopoda > Oegopsida > Thysanoteuthidae > Thysanoteuthis > Thysanoteuthis major. The sequence continues at coordinate 25,718,350 of OY735202.1, forward strand.
TTTGTTTTCGTGTGTGTCTGCTGAGAGTGTTTTGGCGTCGAAGGTGTCAATGTATAGTGTTTTCTTTCTTCTTGATAATGTTTTTGGAGTGTTCGGGTAGTTGCCCTAAGAGCACATTACGTCCTCTTTATGCAGGTGAACTGGCTGGGTCTTTTGGAACAGCTGAACCAACAAGAACTGCTGGTCTATTTATAATGTATTTTCGTGCAATCTATAGGGAGTGTTGAGCCATTCTCTACCACACTGGCACATGGCATGTTCACAGGGTATTTGGTGGATTCGCTGCAAAAGATTTCAATCAGAGTAACATCAGAGCTGCTCCAGCCTTTAGCACATAATGTATTCTCCTGTCATGAAGGGAGGGTTGGATGTGCACGGCATAGTAAAAAAGGACTGCATTCACATTTTAGTTGCGGTACTATGTTGGTTTTAATAAGAAGTTTTATTCCCCTCCCTATCAACGTACTAAAATAACATGACATCAATTTTTGTTGTGCGTCTCAAGGAGCATTAGTAGGTTTAGATTTTTACCAGGAACATTTTTTTCCTACCTGCTTGCCGATATTCCTATGTTTGTCCCTGTGAAGCTCAACTTCCCTCCATGCACATTTGATATCGGATCAACTGAATCCACAAGTAGTTAGATGAGAGGTAATTGTCGAAACATAACCTTATCTCTTTCAATTTTCAACTTAGAAAGAGTCCACTAGAATTTCAAGGAGATTTGATATTCAAAAGAGCCTATTTGAACTAAATCTATACGGGTACAAAAGGAGATGAATTTTTTTTGCTGTTAGGAAAATCATGATTGCTTCTTCCTCTTTCTCTGCCGCTGTTAGAGTTACCAATATTCTGTGATTCAGCAACTCATAAGCGCAGGGAATGAGAATTAAGCAAATCCCTTGACTCAACCGATTTGATTTTAACGAAACTGTTGGTATATAATGTCCTCTATGGTTGAAATGAGTTATTGTGCTGTGAATAAAACCTATTGGAAGATGATTGAGTGGCTTTAATTCTGAACACACAAAAATAATCTAAAAATAAAATTTGCATTTGTGTACTGACTTGTTACTTAAAACTGTAAATATTGATACATCAATTATAGCTTATCGATAAATATCAATGAAAACCGACTCAGCCGCTTTAAATTCAAAGAATCTCACGCCAACATATATCAATCACGAATTGATCAGTTTATTACTTCATAGCAATAGAAAATTTGATCTCCCAGCTTGTTGATACTCCAATTCATGTACAGAGACTTTCAGAGGAGTCTGGAATCTGCTTTACGTGCGCAAATACCACAGTATTAAGATGTATGTCAGGGCTATGTGTGCAGAATATGAAAGTCGTTGATGTTTTACACACTTAGATATGAACATGGACATAGCATGATCAGTTTAGGATCACAAAGCCATAAACATTGGTGATTATTAGTATAAATATTAAACATGAAAATTAATCCCTATCGAAATATATGCAATGAATGTGTTTAAAAAAATAATAATTTCTACTTGCTTAGTTTTAGTTATGTAAACAAGAAAAGCAAGAAAAACAACAAAAAACAAAGCAAAAAAAAAAAACATACGACACGATAATGATGGTTGTTTAAGCTACCGTACTCTGAAACTCTGAACGTTACTTTTTATTTGGCCTTGAAAATGCCTTTCTGTGATTCCTAAACGACTGGGTTCTTTGGAAATTATAGTACAAACCCTTCTATATTGAGACATCTAAAGACTACGAAAAGCCGCTCATTGATAAAATTCAAGGGCAAATCATCACTATATAAGCATATTATCGTATGTATTCACAACAGTTGTAATAAGTGTGTTTTCCACTAATGATTTGGTAAATTAAGTCTCTCCAAATCTCCGACAGTTTTATATCTGAGAGACATTCAGTATGGATGGTATCGATTTTTATCGCATTTCAAACTCATTATTTGCAATAATTATTTACGTAACATGGCGTATCTTAGAGATAAAATATTGTTTCATTCCTCGTTCTCTTGAAACCATTATCCCTTCAGCAGAAATAAACTTGAAGTGCTTTTGATAGACAACTTGTCTAATACAATTGGTCGGTAGCCAATAATTGACATATATATGAACTCGCCATCACAGTCAATAATTGAACAATTGTAGCGTCAGCATTTCAAGTTATGTATAAAATCCATCGAAAAATCAATATGATCAGATTCAAATCTATTCATGGCATCACTGGCGTTTTCAACTCGAAGACACCGGAAACAGAGTGAAAAAAAAACCATCCGAAAACCGATGCATTATATAGAATCTAAATATCATTATTATTATTCAACTCGTCAAATAGCCCCCATCCAAGTAAACAAACCTTTCCCCAACTACCTAAAAAACATTTTTAGAAGGGGTGTACTGGAGTAGCAAAGCCATTTTTCAAGTCTATGGATAAAACGGTATAACCAGGAGGGTTTGAACACCTAAACACACAAAAATATATTGAGAAATGGCTACCATATTTCAGCCTTCCTACCAGCTTCAGAATCAAAACAGAATAAAACTATGAAGGCATATTGTATTGTTAAAGTTCATTGCAACTGCAGCTTTAAACATTGCAATTAAAACTACTGCAAAAATAAACTCAGTAAGCTAAATAAATTCAAAGGTAAACTGGTGTCTTCAGAATAACAACTGATGTACAGGTATTTTAATTAAGATAATCTCATTATAATTGCATCGAGATCACTATGTGACAAATTTTAGTCTCCGATGAGAGCCGTTGCCAAGTACATGTTTGTGATTAGGTCACAATTCGTTTCAAATTGTAAAGGCAATTTCTTATGTTTTTGGCACCTGAGCAACCATGTTAATAAGCGACTAATTAATTACAAAATGAGAAAACACATTTTGAGCTGGGCTAGGAGGTAGCCAATAATTGGCACTAATTGATAGCGTTCGATTCGATCATTTACGACTGTTTAATGATAACTGACTCTGTTTATAATGCCGAGTTGTTGGACTCAGTCGTCTCACCTCAAATATAAATGTCTATATATAGCAGGAAAGGGTTCGGCAACACACGCACACACATGCGCACGTATACACACACAACACACAGAGCTACACCTGCTATTGCTCATATATATATATATATATATATAGAGAGAGAGAGAGAGAGAGGAAGTTCCAATATATCATCATCATCATCATCATCATCATCATCATCATCATCATCATCATCAGTCTTTTGACGTCCGTTGTTGTACATAGAACTTCCCCAAGATTCGCCACAACATTCTATCATTGGCGTCGAAGAGCCAGTATTTTTTAGAATTTGTCCAGTTCATCTCTCCATCTTGTATTTTGTCGGCTTTGGTTTTACATGTGATCTCTCAGGATCCATGTTGCAAGTCGTAATGTCCATCTATATGAATAGAAAGAGTGGGAGAGAGATATTCAGAGGGATATAGATATATATTTTGATTATGTTAGTATTATATCATATTACAAGTGTATCAGCTTAAATTAGTACATAGTAAGTATTCAAAGAGTAATCAGTACTACTTCTCGGCAACCAAGTACGCGGATGACACTGTCAGCGAGTTGCATCACATCCAGTTACAAATTAAAACTTATTCATTCATTATTATGCTAGTTTAAAAAAGACGACAAGATGAATGTAATATTGTGATGAGACATAGTACTCATTACTTCTTGAATAACACTATTCCATTTCCGTGATAGTGGAAATATCTCACATAAATAACTTTTTAACGTTTTCAAAAACCTTCAATGACTTTGATGAGAGGTTCATACGCGAACAAGAAAATCAATCAAACGATTAAATAGACAGAGTTTGTTTGTAATTTTGTTTTGTTTGTTTAAATGAGAGATTGCTGCCTCGTTATACATACTGCACACACACGCGTGCAAATTATATATATATATATATATATATATATAGTATTGGTGACAATATTGGTTGTATTGAAAAGTAGTTCTTATTGTCATGATGTGTTTTTTTCCTATCTGCTTGTTACATATAAGATTTTCCTTTTTTAGGATAATGAAGGATTGTATATCTCATGGATAAATTTTTTTATAAAAGCATGTGTACCTATTTGGATCCATAGCTCCCCGTCACAATCATGTCATTATGATGTTATTTTCTCTAGAACGGCTTAATACTGTTTGTCAATGAAGATCATTACAATTGTGTAATGATTCCGATTGTTGTTAAGTGCCCCACACCTGTGGCCTCATGCCAGATTAGGACCAGCATAGTAGAAATCTATAAAGATTAATCTATTCAGGCTGTTGTATTTATGCAGTATTTACAATCCGTGACAGAGATTGGGGTTCAATCCTAGATAAAAAGACAGTATCACAAATGCTGATTTTCTAGACAGGCAGATGCCCAGCTATAAGAATTGGTGTTATACAATCTTACTCCCTATGTTTCCTCTTCATTCGGCCCTGTCCTCCTTTATGCTAAACTTGATACATTATCTGCTTCACTAAGAATTTCCTAATTCTTTTATAGCTGCAGATGCTTTCATTATTCGGGGTTTTAGAGTCTTTATACTTCATGCAGGTTGGCATCTCGTCTTTTCAGCCTGTTGCCCAATGCACAAGAGAATTTTTCTGGTTGATTTATTAACCTCGAAGACATTCGTCTCTTCGAGTGTAATAACTACATTATCTGCTTTGAACTCTTCCCATATTATCCTAGCACCAATTCAGCAAGAATTAGTTGGATCGGTGCCTTTTAAAGCATTTACGAAAGAATCTCTCGCTGAATTCTCCACCAGAAATTATTTTGCACCATCAGATCTGCCCGTCCTATCCATTTCATCGCATGCCTTTGATTTTCGAAGGTAGTGATTGACTATTTGACTTATTCTCCCTCGTTCAAATCGACTATGCTAATGCATACTCGGTGTGTCTCGATTCTGAACGATTTTGAACAAGATAAACGTATAAAGTCAAGCCAAGAGCTTTTCGGGGGGGGGGGAATAGAAGAATATAGATATCTGATTACGTATATAAAAAATAAGAAAAAACAAAAACAAACTGTACATTAAAATTTGGCCTATTAAAATGGGGAAAAATCCTGACTGACGGACTATTATTTTATATTCTATAAACTTGTTTATCGGATAAACCTTTGCTGGTTTATAGAACAGAATACGGTAATGCAAGGTGCAACCAAAATGTTAAGGAAATTTGAACAGCATGCGAACTCAACGTAGTACAGACCTTTGAACCTACTTTCTGTAAGCTAGTGTGCAAATATCAGGCAGAGATCTACATCGGGGGAACCAGTGGAAATTCGCTATTTAGCTAAACGATTTTCTATCATCAAATCCTTTGAACTCTTGAATAACAGAAAGTAACCCATAAATGAAATAAACGAAACATTTCCACATATATCGAATAAATTAAATCTTATTAGATTCCAACCTAGATTAATAAACAGTATGTCGTTGAGTGCAGAGAATGAAATGGTAACGGAGAATAATAAGTGAAACTTTAATTGGCCTATGATGTACTTTCAGGTGAAATCAGTGCGCACTAGACTCCGAGAATGGGCAATTTGTCATTTCACCTAATACCTCCTGCGTTAATTCGGTAATGGGAAACGGTAAGACCTGATTGTGCTGCTGTGCTGTGGATTAAATCGACTGTGAATTTGGCAAATTAGAAGAAACAAGTAATTGAGCGCAATTAAAGCAGTTTACCACGCAGTAATTACGTGGATATGGAAATGCATCCCAGAGCGATGCGGCTTAATATGGATCAATCATTAGACAAGTGCTGAGTGCATGCTCATAATACGAGTCCACCTTTTGGCTCACTATTGTCTTCAATGCAGGAAGGTGATATCTGGAATATCAAAGGTCAACGAAAACTGTTGAGGAGTGCATGTTTTTAGTAATGTAATCCTAAAAAGAAGGGTATACAACCAATGCATCCTCCCGATAATCACTCATGGAGCTGAAACATGGAACTTAACCAAGAGACAGATCTACAAACTGAGAAGCATGCAACGTGTGCATGAGAGAATCATGCTCAAACTTATGTGAAGAGATCACAAGACGGCACAGTGTATAATGAAGAAAATGGGTGTCCGTGACATCATAGAAACTATCAAAAAACTCTGTGGTCGTTTCGGACCAACAATGCCCGAATCTTGTGCAGGTATTTTTTTAATCTTTTTTTTGTTTTTAGATAAACAAGCCATTTTTTAATTGATTATTCCTGTAACACCTGCTAGCTACTGTGATTTATTTATGCAAAGTACGAATACCCAATGATATTTCTCAAGAATGAGAATGTTTTACATTGTTTTGATGCACAGTATTTTCATGAGAATACAAAATTGTTTTTACTGTATCAAGAGACAAACCCACAAACTGAGAAGCATGATAGAATCGTGCTCAACTTCTCATACAGAGATCACAAGACAGCACCATATATTAGAAATAAAATTGGGGTCAGAGACATCATAGAATCCATTAGAAAACTCAAATGGCAATGAGCTGGTCATGATGCAAGAATGAAAGACAATCGATGGACATCACGACTCACAACATGGATCCCCAGACACCTCTTGCAAAACCAAGGCCGATAGAAAATAAGATAGAGAGATGAACTAGACAAATTAAAAAAAAATACTGGCTCTGTGACTCCTATGATAGAGAAATGTGGTAGTTCCTGGGGAAAGTCTATGTGCAACGACATTAAAAGACTGATGATGATGATGATGATGATGATGGTTTTAACAGCTATCATTTGAATGTATGTCCTAAACAAAAATGTCAAAATTGACACTTTTGACATTGAAGATAGACGAGCAACAACATTTTGAGCATATTATGCCATTTCAAAATCTTTTAATCTAAGAAAGATAACAATGCAAGTTTATCAATATGGAACTGGGAATAACCAAATGTGTCAAAATAAATCTGCAAAGTATCAACCAGAACAATGGTCCATGTTCTAGTAGATCAGTTGAGATGGAAAGCGTTCGAATCAAAACGTTACCGAAGATAATCAACATTATGCAAAGAAAAAGATTGACAACGTATTCATGAATCAAACGTTGGAAATTATTTTTGCTTAGTTGGTTGTATTAGTAGCTTTGATGTGAAGCTTCTCCATTGGTTGAGAGATGACAAGAGATGGTACGATGAAACAGTCTATATGTTGTTCAAGATATTCAATGTAGAAAATGAAGGAAAAAAAGTCTCATTTTCATTTAATAGTCAGTACAAACTTTTACGTTACTCAATCAATATCACCTTGAAGGGTACAAAATACGGATAATTTTATAAATACAATTTTCCTACTACATTATTTATGGTTTCCTTTAATATATTTAGTGGTTCTGACTGAGAAATATATTCTTGAATATTTGTTCTCAAAAGTACAGAAAAAATATTCATTCATCTCATTTTCAAAATCTGACATTTTCTCAAAGATGAATAGAAAAAAAATTCCCATGATGTTTTGGTCGAAAGTTACGAACATTTTTTTCAAGTATGAAAATATATTTTAAAATATGAAGATGAAAGAAAAATCAAATAAACATAACTTCTATGTTTTTTTTCGTATTAATGTTGTTGATTTCCTGAAATATTTACCCGGTTTGTTTTTCTTTAGGAGAGCAGAATGTTTAATGAGACCAGTACGATTTTCGATTCAATTCAAAGTCTTTTGATTTTTATACATCTTTTACTTTCATTTGTCCGCCCTGATAGTGAAACACAAATAAGACCTGAATCTGTTGAACATTTATTCTTTGTCTTATTTCTATAACAATACTTAAATAGTGATTTATAATACCTTTCCATGGAAGACAGTTCGATGAACTCGTGGGCAATGGCTTCAGTAACCGGCTTGCAAGGCATTGGAGTATGCTGAGTTGTTCGGGCCAAAGTAGATCACATGGCGACCTTTGTCGTCTAAGTTTTCTAAACGAGTTGTTGTAGTTTGAAATTAATCCACCTTTATCAGAGGCGAGACGCAATCAGATAAGAGACACTGATTTTGAATGATTTACGGCCGCAAACTTTGAGTCAGGCGAGAGTGCTATTAGAGTAGAATTAATCACATTAATTAAACACGGCGGTAGACGAGACTGACAATTGTGGTCACGGTGGAGATAAATCCTGAAGCGAAAGACTTGTAGATCGTTAAGCAAGACCACTTTACACATTCTAAAAGTGACATAAATTCTACACTAGACTAATATAAAGCTTAGTTTTAGATTCTTCATTCTCAACGAGGAAAACGTTTATTAAAATGAAAGACAAAACAAAACAACGACAACGTATAAAAGAAAAATTACAGTAGATACCGTCAGTCAAAACAGTCAAGATATCAACATGAGTTTTTCAACTTTCATCTGATACTGACTGGCTGATCTATCTATGTATGTATATTCGTATGAAGGCTGCAAAAATGGAGCTTATAGGCTGAAAAGCCAAATATTTATTCTTTATTGTTTCTAAAAAATTACCCCACCATTTTTCAGTGGTTACTTTTTAAATGTATATAATTGCAATATTTTACAAGTATGAAAACCAATTATATTCAAGGGGGACTACCCTCCCTGCTTCTACTACCATGGATAATCAATGCATTGTTGAACTTAGGGTTCCTGTTTTATATAGGTTTGAAGTAACACGCCGGGATATAGAAACAAAAAGCAAAGTGTTCGCTCCTCTAAACTGGGTGTGGATTTGTCTTGTAACGGGGGAAAAAAGTAAACTTCGGATTTGTGCTGGCGTTTGACACAATTGCTTTTAGGTTCTTTTTACTAGATTTTTAAAATAAGAAATTAAAGTTATCCTCAACGTCTTTTTTTTTTAGATTAACTTCTATATCTTTCAAAGGAAAGAAATGACAAAAATGTTTCTCGTGATTTAAAAAACCCATTTTACTACTTGTAGCCCTATCAGGCAATCATGACTTGCCTACGCAATGAATGCAGTAAGCACGTTCAGAAAATCTGTATACATTCCCGATTAAATGCAATAATTTTTTTAACACGAGTATAAAATAATGTTCATTGTATGATGTGTACAGCAACCATATTTCACACCCTTGAAAACAAGGAAAACCAAAGATTACTTGCTCCGGAGAAAAACTTTTATAGACACCGATTCTCATAAATCTTGAAAAAAAATGTGCTATCGATTAGTGACAATTTCGTGTTTCTATCCTTATTACCGTCGAAGTTTTTTGGCTTCAAATAGCATGACTAATGGGTCAGGTCAAGTCAGGTTGTGTCTCATTTTTTTGGATATACATCTATCTTCGAGACACGTCCAATCGAATGTTAAACACTGCATCTTTGTATTTTGATAGCTTCCTTGGTATGGGACAGTTCAGTGACCTATACATTTGATGAGAGCGAACTCACTTTTCAACGGTCACAATTAAATAAAAAAATAAGAAAAAAACATTAAAAATAAATATGACGAGAAAAATGCTTCTTAGCATTAACAGGTACAAACTTCCTTTATCAGCTCAATGAAACATTATCCATCTGATGAGAGGAGATGCAGGTAGCTAATTCGTTAGCAGTTCAGAGAATGGAATCGGTGAACCAAGTTCAAATTTGGATGAGACAATTTGCGTTTACTTTACTTTAATACCATTCGGAAAAACATTGATTTATCCGCCTTGCAGCTATGAATGAATGGCACAGCATATTCTGCTCATAAGATCTTGTCGAAAACCAGTCTAGGAGATGGAATTCTGACTTTAAACTTCAACTCAATTTGAAGTTTTAAATGCCGAATGATATGTACGTAGTGTCCGGGTCACCCACTTAATCTACAGTCGTGTCTCGCAGTAGGAGCCAGAAAGACTGCGAGACTGAAGACAAGCACAATGCTTCTTCACTTGAATACTTTAGACATTGTTCACCCAGAATTGAAGCCATGCTCGTCTTTGAACATGAAGATAAACAATATAATTTATCAAGATTTCATCCGATGGATTATCCCAACTAGTATTGATAGTTACATAGAACCCTCACTATTACAAGTTTTCTTAATTATACTGTCTTTCCTTTTATCTCTCCTGGAGAAGGGTGCCGCTTTCATTTCAATGACCAGCTACGAATATTGTAAGAAGTCACTCCTATAAAATAGGTGTTAGAAACGGCTTCCCCGAACTATGAACAAAATTATCAAAAAAAGCTTCTCCAGTTTTTTAATGGGTCCAGCTAACTGGATATATATGTATATATCATGCTCACTAGCCACTCAAACGAGGTTAGAGGGCCAAAGATTTGAAGAAATACTCTTTATCCTATCTAGAAAATTTTTTTTTCTTTTTGAAAATTCCCTCTCAGTAGGTTTTAAGTTGGGGTTCGGGTTACTATGTAGGCTTATGCAAAACTGATCCCTTAGTTTGTGTCCGTTCGTTTTGTTTTTAAAAAAATCACTCTTTTACAGTTATCACTGCCAACCAAACGACAAGAGAATTAGATTATTTATTGTTTGCCCATTTTAAAAATTTTTGAATTAATCACCCACAACACGACATGCTGCCCAAAGACTTTGGTCACATTGTGGTTTCTATTGAATGATTAACCAGACCTGTGTTTATTTTTGTAGGTTTTGCTGATGTGTTCTCCATTCTTCCTTGTTTCTTTTCTACTCTCAGTAATTATCCGATTTTGCCCAATGAAAGTACTGAAAGTCAATGTTTCGTGCTGATACAGAAGACTTTCGGAATATTTATTCGTTCTTCTACTCAGAAAAGATACAGCATTTCCTGAGATTCAGGTGTTGGGAAGTCTCAAAAATTGTTTAGTACCTCCAGTAGTTGCTGTAAGGTTATGTCTTTCATGGAAGATGGAGCTGCTGTTCGGGAAATGAATCCCTGGGGACAAGGCTCACTCATTAACAATAAAGGGTTTTCCAATTACAATAATCAGAAATCTTTTATTTTTAATCTGTTTGCCTCCCTTGAAGAAAAATATGGTGCATCCTATGTGTAGTGTGAATAATTAGCCAGTCATTCTAGCCGTTGACACCGGCGTCAAGGTGTGCCCATTGTCCTTACGTCTTTTAGTACAATAATTGAAATTTCGTGTTAGAATAACAACAATGAAGCCACTCCCCCAACTAATATATTGAATTCTATTTTATTTTAGATTCCCAAACGATATTACGAATTTGTCGTCTTGATTCCGACCGAATCATTGTTTTCTGATGTTTTTGTATAGTTGAACTTACATTGCAGCTCACAATAGAATGTGAGTTTAGTTTAATCTACATTGGAGATTCTACAAATACACCATTGTACTAACTGTTGGGGAAGAGAAAAAGAACTCTCTCAATCGTCTTCCAAAAGTAATTCGAAGAATGAAATTAGAAACATCGCCTTAGGTTTGATTCTCAAGAAGTGGCGTATCGTTCTCTTGTGCCGCTAATTGCAGCGCCAGAGGGAGGGGGGGACACGAAATTTTGTGTAGCTTTTTATTTTAATTATTTTTTTTTGTTCAATTTGAACTTTTTTCTATGGGTTGTTTCCTGCAATCATTTTAGGGAAAAGTGCAAAGACAAAAAAAAAAAAACCTGCAAAGAATTACCCGGAAAAACCGAGGAGGTTAAATGTGGAGAGAGAAATGAGACAAAATGACCCGGGGCAGATTCAACGGGGTTCATTGGATTTCCTTTACGCAAATCTTCATTTAAAAAAAATTCGAAAAAACAAAAACAAAAAAAACCCCAAAACTTTTACCCGCAAAAATAAGGGATTTATTCTGCTATTTTTAACGCTATTTGTCAAGAATTTTTTTTTAATCTGCATTTGTGAACACTCTTTAGCAATTAGGTCTGCTTAAAGAAAACTGTAATCGGCAAACGTAGCAAATTCTCCTCGATCGAAATCAAGTTCTGCTACAAGCATTTTACAGCAGAAGAAAAAGTTCAGATTCTTTCTGAACTAAAGTACGTTGGGAACAAAAGTCTTTCAGGTGCTTAACAAAGATGCAGATTTCCTAACAACGATATACGTCAGTGTTCAAGCTTAATATACAAAAAGAAAATTAAGTGAATAAATACCTTAAGCAGGATCTTGTGTTAAATACTCTAATCAATCAAGAACTATTTTTCTTGAACATTAATCATTTGTGCAATTTAAAGTTTTTATTCTTTGGGGCATTGAATTCATCAGATCTGCGACCACCCTTCACGGTACATCTGCCCGGCTTCCATACAAGGCGTATCTTTTTCTTTTGTATCCTAGATTCTTCCCTATTCACAATTCGAAATGACCCAAGCATGTTCAACAGGGCTTGCATTGCCAAGTCAAGGAAGGAGACTGAATTGACTATGCGACTCGCTGAATAGCCCTCTGGAACTGTAATTCTCAACTTTTGTTGACGTTTCTCTCCATCATTCACGTCAAAGATACTCCTTTCATTAAAACGTCGATCAAGGGATATGGTGAAAAGTCACTCCTACAGAATACATAGGTGTGGAAACCGTCAACCAAAACTGTCATCATAGATTTCTCCAGTCTTTAATGGCAGGCTGACTATGTACTTAGTACGTTTACTGGCTACGATAATGACGCTAAGGACTTGATAGTATAAACATGTACTCCACTCTTTCGTCTGGAAACAACTTAAAAGAAAACCTCCCTTTCAATGGATTTTTAGTGAGGATTTAATTTGAAATGTAAATTTATGCTGAAATGGTCACTCAGTTTGTGTCCGGCATCATTCATGCTCAGTTTTGAAAATAGAGACATTTTAATGATCCATGCCAAAGAAAAGGTGAGAGAAGAAACTTGTTCATTGATAAACACTTTTCCCAATTTTTGATTGATCATCCCAACATGGCACGCTGTTAAATGACGCTGGTTACGGGACTGTTTCTATCGGTTGACTAACTAGACCAGTTTTCCTTCTAAAGCAATACTCCTCGAGCATTCTAAAAATTTTGAACGATGAATGAATGATTCAGGTTGCTCCCAACGCTATGACGGAAATCGAACTGCCCGTTGCAGGTGAATCAAACAATCCCCTTACAAAAATATTCATCCGCTCTTCAAAATTCGAATCAATTACGAACAATCTGGACGGATGAAGAAATGCAAAATCTCTCAGGTCTTTTTCACGGTTCAAATTGATCTCTCGTTCATCTGCTGAATGATGATTGGTGGCGTCTATCTTTCTGCTCTCTTCGAATAATTCTACGTGATGAAAATACTATACCGCTGTTCATATGCAGATCTGGAAACACTCTGCTGAATGCGCAGAATTGCAAAAGGGGACGTTTCTCACTCTTCATCTAACTGTTTGAAAGCTTCAATCAGATAGTTCAAGTCAAGCAAAACAACACACAGTAGTTTCATTCATTAGCAAATTATAAGAAGATTTGCAATCCAAATCAATAATTTAACAAAATGGCGTCAAAATTTGTGGTCATATAGAAACGAATTCCATTGGAGAATAAACATGGCCAGAATTAATTTGATTTATGACATCACTGGCGATTTCCAATAGGAAAAAATCCCGAATAAAATAAAAATAATAACTTCAAATATCCAGAATATGGAGAGATGTTATCAATAAACCCGTCAATAAGGCCTAAAAAGGCCCAAAAGGAGTCTGGTGGAGTTCTGATGCAAATGTTCATGTCCGAAGACAAAACGGTACGACCCAGGGTCAAGGAACACCAAAACACACAATCACACGAACATGACAAAAAGGATTGAGCCCTTTGCCACCTTTGGGGACTATGGTTGTTCAACAGGGATTTAGGTAAACGCTAAAACCCCTAAATTCGATGCTGTTTGATATCGGCTCATTAAACCTATGATTATTTTCATATCATTTTATACGTTGCTGACTGCCACTCTATGTCAAGCGGCCCTTCTCAAAATTTAAGTTTATTTACATTATCGTGTCTGACGTAACACTAGAATCGACACCTTTATATCTGGAAATCCTTTTCCTTCCGTATTTCAGTACACAACATTAGTTACTACTAAAGCTTGTTAAAACAAATGTTAAGTCGAAAATCGCAAAATACGGTGTGTAGTCAATCAAAACATTGGTAAAAAATGTTTATTAATGAATAAGATAGTTCTTAGGCTTTTTGTTGGACAGTGAGCAGTCAAAAGTCGAATATTTTAAAAAAGAAATCATGTAGAAAAAAACTAAGCAACCAATTTTGCAATAAATGTACATTGTAAATTGAACACCCAACAACAAAAAATGGTTTGGGTCGGTGGTTTTTGAAAAACAAAACTTTTTCCATCCGTAATAAGGAGTAAATGCTCAATTTTCCAAACTCTTACCTCTTATGGTACAGTTAGCACTCGTGGTACACACATAGCCAGCCAACAAGTCGGCCAAGACCAACTTAAGATCTGAAAGAATCTATCCTGACAGTTTTCGTGACAGTTCGGGTTGACAGTTCCTAATATCACGGGTTACATAAACTGTTAGTTTGTATTTATTTATCTATAATGTGAAACAGTAAATTATCATTTTATTGGTGCCTGTGAGGAATAATTTGAACAACTTACGATAGAAACGTTTTCCATAAATAATATCAGCGGATTGTAAGCTCCAGTGTCTTCGACTGAGGGATAAATCATTTTATACAAAATTCTCTCCAATTACTGTAAATCTTTTCGGGGAAATTTCCAATTTAAGTTTACTTCTTTGTATTTACTGAATTTTATCAAATCTTGAGTGATTCAATTCGCGTTTTATTTGCCAGTTCCTTTCAGCAATTTTATGATTTTCTACCAAAGCAAACAATTTCAACCTGTTTCGCCCGGAATTTATTGTCTTCATATCCTTTTCAATTATTCGTCTGTTTTATCGGATTTTTTTTTCTTTCCATTAACAATCGCTTTATTGCTATTGTCTATGAAAAATTTCCAATTCACTAGATTGGTTTGTTTTATATCTATTTTGCCAGTAAATCTCAATCTCGGTTATGGAGGAAACCCTCTTATAATCAGACAAAGCATAAAAATGTTCCCGATTTTATATTATACGAAAAAGAAGAGATTTCAGATGACATTTATGTGTAATGGCATATGTATGATTGGATAATAAAAGCGCCATAAAAACAACCGTTCAACGATTACATATCGGTGTCTTTGTCACGTAAATGCAAAAACAAACATTTTGAAATGGGTTATATTAATATCTTACTCACAAATCTTTAAAAGAAACAATAAAAATTTGGCTCTCTTTTGTTGTTTTGAAATATCACTTCTCGAATACATTTTATGGTATTTTTATATTTCACAAAATCTCTTGGGTTACTTCTAAACTATAGAAATATTCTACAATGTAATTTTTTTGTTTTCATTTGCTCAACAACGCACGATGCTTTTGGAGAATTAATGACATCAACTGTTATTAATTTTTGACTAGTATATGCAGCTCACTCAAACCATCAGTTTACGCTAGTGAGTAAACAGTCAAGAAATTGAATGAAGAAATGAGAATGTGCTCTAACCAAGGCTCGAAACCTTTCCTTTCAGTATGCTGCATATGTATAGTATTTTTCTAGTCTGCGCTACATGGGCTCTTATGGTTGATAGGGAAAAAATACCCCCAAACATATTCTTCACTCTTCCCCAATTGTTCAACACCATACAAACAAACAAACTCCCCCATCGAATTCGACCCATAAAATAAAAAATGAATGTTTCTTTCCATTTTGACCCTGAAAAGTCAGATGAGGTTACCCCTGTATTTTGATCTCTTGATTTTTGAACTAAAAAGTGAAAAAGAGTTCTTCTCGGTTTTGATTTCTAAAATCTTGAAAACTGAAAAAAAATTTAACCCTTAGAAGTGAATATGAAAAGATGAATTAATCCCTTTCTATTTTCATCTCTACCACTGAGAACAGTTTCTTCCCTCTTTGAACCCTGAAGATGGAAAAAATCTCCATCAGCTAATTTGACACTCAAAATTGGAAACCAAATCTTTCCTTTGATTTCGAGAAAAACCGTGAATTTTGACCCCTAAAAGTAAACAATAGAAGTTAAGTCTATATAATCTAAATGAAAGTTATAATAGTTTTGGAAAATAATTTATGAACGAAGTGAGAAATTGTAATTATAGTTAAATAATGGATAGAGAATCCTTTTACCCTTTTGCAAATGCAGCGTTCTGGAAAAATGATTAACAAGTTAAAAAAACTGTCGTCTGAATATGGAGTCAGCTAAAAAAAGTTTAAAAACTAGAAAAAAAACTGGGTGTTTACTTCAGCATTATAGTCATGTAGTAAATAGACCCACTCAAAACTCTCCCATTGTTACAAATTACACCCTTTTTTCACGTTCTATCCCGGAGCATTATAGAGGTACCTTGAATCATTAGCTCAGGCTTCAATGCATTGTTTGGGAGAAGAGAGTGACCATAGTCACAATCATATCCAGATATAAGTATCGATGATCTGCAAATTGTTTGGCAATTACTAGGTGATGCGTTAAGTTATTTTAAATAAATGACAAATACATGGGGACGTATTGCAATAAATGTAAACAGGCTGAGATCGATACATAGATAGGTAAGGGTTAAAAATCATATATTGATAGATTGTAATGTAATTAAATGGTGACAGACTGATAAAAAGAGATAGAAAAAGAGATAGAGCAAACTAGAATTGGTGGATAAGTAGAAATAGACCTAAATAGTTTATCCCAATCGTGCACTTAAGAGTGATGATTATCTAATAAATATTCAGCGCAGGTGTTCCTTTCTAATTGAAAAGCTTCACTCTAAGTGGTTCGGTAGAATGGGATATATGTCAATCTCCATCTACTCTCAGTTATCTGTCCTTAAAAGGTCTAAGTGCACGTATGTTTAATGATAAGATGAAGAAGAAAAAATTGACTCAGTAATCACGATAGCAATTCATTCATCTTCAAATTTGATTTTATATTTGCCTTTTTGATCTTTAAAAGACACACACAAACACGCACCCGTATATCATGTTTACGTACCTGAGAGGAGAACCACATTGAGACGTCTAGCAATAGGTCAGTGCATTTATGGAGGTTCTGACCATATAGTAGACATCTTTACCCCCTGAAAGACCAGGTTTGATCTAGTGTATATTTTCAGTTTTCACTGGTTTTACGTTGATGTATAAATTTAACCCAAGGTTGCGCTCGTAGGGCTATCAATGCTCGAGTACACTTTACTCCTGAAACATCATTTACAAGAAGCCGGGTTCGACCAATCAGAATTCACGAAACGTACTAATCTGCCTCAGAATGCCTTCTCATACTAGATGGATAAGCCGATGACAACGATGGAATTCTAAGTGATCCGTCAACAGGTTGTGAAGGAGTCAATTTGAAGCTAACAAAACATTCACAGACAAAGAACGCGTTATTGAGAGCAGTGGTATTTATTGAATATTATTGGATAAAACATTGTCGACTATTATCAATCTTTCGATTATTATTCAATTCATTTTTATTTTTGTTGCTTTTTATCGTGATTATTTCAGACTACACAGTACAGCAGTAAGTAAACAGCTAAAGTCAGAAATAAAGAATAAGGTCTCAGTGAGACTAAAACTTGCATTTCTTTTTGCTTTGGGAAGCCTGGTCATAGTTCCTCATAATAGTAATGTATAAAATAAATCGTAGTTACTTATTGTCCGTGGAGAAAACGTCTGCGTTGAAATATGGGAATAGGAAGAACAGAAATAAAGAAAACTAGAGAAGTTTAAAGAAAGAGAAAATATAGATGAAGTGTCGGAAATAATTATAGAGCTGCCAGCGAATATAGCTCAAACATTTCAAATATTGGCCGGAAATCTTTAGCCACTTTGCTATTTAAGGAAAAATAGTGGAGGAATTCGATTTTAAAATCTGTTTTTAGTTACCTACTCTCATATATACAATTTAAAAAAAAAAAGAAAAAGAAATATGCCCGTTTTGAAAATGGGAATAAGTGTAAAACGTAATGCAAAAATATTGACCAATACTTTCCAAAAGTTCTAGAACTTTATATTTGCAGGACTTTACAAGAAAAGATTCTAGAAATCACCAGTTGCTATTTGAATACTGTGAATTCAGAAATACTTTATACCCAGGAAATACCCAAGAAGCCACTGAAATTGACATTGCAGGCTGTGGTCACATTTGCAGAACCTAACCAAGAGACAGACTAAAAAACCGAGAAGCATGCAACGCGCACATGAGAGAATTATTCTCAGCCTCACATGGACGGATCACAAGACAGCACATTATATAAGGAAGAACATGTGAGTCAGAAATATCATATAATCTATTAGAAAAACCTAAATGGAAATGGGCAGGCCATGTTGCAAGAATGACAGATAAGCGATAGACTCAAAACATGGATCCCAAGAGATCACATGCAAAACCAAGGCTGACTGGGTACAAAATAGAGAGATGATCAAGACAAATTTCGAAAATACTGGCTCTGCGACGCCCACGATAGAGTGTGGTGGATCCTGGAGAGGGTTAATGTTAAATGACGGACGTTAAAAGACTGATGATGATGATGATGATGATTGTGATGATTCAAAAGTGAATTATACTGAGGACCTAAAAAATAAACTTGATGTTAACCACACCGCAGAAAGAGCGGGGACTGTTTTCAATAAATCGAGCAAACTTGCGTTTCGGCTCTCGCTTTGACCGATGCTCATGAGAAAAAAGCTTGGATGAGTAGAGAAAGTAAAATGATTTCGATCAACGAACAAATATTTTGTTGTTATTTACTTTTGGTCAAACGAAGCAAGTCGTTTAGGCCAGTTTCACTTCATTGAGTTAGTAAGAAGGGAGTGAATTATGCCATAGAATCAAGACCATTTGAACAAAACTAAGAATAGCGTATTTCCGTCAGAACTGTAAAGTTGGAAACACGAAAAAAAAAATTATGCGTTTAAAATGAAGATTAAAACGACTAAAGAAGCAATAAAGGAGTCAAACAGAATGGAAGATTTGGAGGCACTAGAAATGAAAAGCAATAAGAGAATTGGAAATAAAAGACTAACATTGGGAGAGGCACTGGCTTGCTCTTGGAGAAGTTCAATTTAGATGGCCTTGATTTTTGGAAATTTCTTTACCAAGCGTCCATTGTTCCATTTGTTTTAGTCGAGAGACTTGTTTCATTTGCAGACCACCATTGAAGAAGAAAATTCGTATCCCAGCAGGATAAAGCAGTAATTCACAATATCAAGGTCGGCAAAGAATGGTTCGAACGGAAGTGCATCGCAATTATTGACTGATCTGCAAACCCAGGATTACGATTCCATTGAAAACTTCCGAGGCATTTTCCCAAGATGCATCAAGAAGAGAAGTTTAATATCTTCCATGAAGCGTTGCCGGTATGACATTCCGCTTGGAATCTGGAGAAATTGTATGGTCTCAATGCAAAACAGAAATATATACGTTGATGATAAAGAGAAAAAAAACCTTTTAATAAATAACTGTCCTTCCCAAGTTCAATTTTTAAAATATGATCTGTATATAACTGTTTACTGAGAGCACCTAGTCAATAATTGATTTTAAAATCGATTTCCCCATCCGTTTTCTATAGTGACTGAAGTAAGCTACGCTCTTTGGCCTGGCTTTATTTGTGGAATGTCCAATATTCGATGTAGACAGAGTTAGGGAGGAAATAGAGAAGACGGGGGAGATTTGAGAGGAATGAAATAAAAAGAAGGATGGGGATAGATGGGGAAGATAAAAAACAAAGAAAAGAGAGTATCAATAAAGAGAGACTGATATTCTTAAAGCTGGAGAAGATTAGCCAAGAAAAATGGGGAATAGAAAGAGAAAAAAGACAGAGAAGCAGAATACAGAGTGAGAAATCGATAGTAAAAAGTGGAAGATAGAACAGGGAAAAGAAGACGTAAGAAATCGAGAACGAACAGAGGGATCACGAATGAAATATATATATATATATATATAGAGAGAGAGAGAGAGAGAGAAAGAGAGAGAGAGAGGGGGAAAGAGAGATGGATGGATAGACAGAAAGTGGGAGAGGGAGGGAGAGAGAGATAGATGGATAGATAGACAAAAAGTGAGAGAGAGAGGGAGGGAGAGAGATAGATGAAGAGATAGACAGAAAGTGTGTGAGAGAGAGAGAGGGAGAGAGAGAAGGGGTGGGGGAAAGAGAAAGAGAACATTCCAAATCATCCCTGGACCAGATTACTAGAATCTTCTTTTTTTCCGGATTAGAGATTAAGCTAAGCGCTTTCTCCAGAGAAATCCTCAAGCAGGAATCAAGAACGCTGGCTGCATTGAACTCAAACAGCCAATCGATGAGGGCCACGTATATTCGGATCAGTTAAATCGGATTTGTCGGAAAGTTTGTTGCTCAACTAAGAGGTAGATGGAAGAGGGAGAGAGAAAAAAAATGAAACGAGTTTTCTCTTCTTCGTAATTCCTTATTTTGCTTCACCGAGAAAAGCTTGCAATCTTCTTTTATTGACTTGATTTAAATAAATAAATAAAAAATACTAACTTTGTTCGGATCGGAAAAAAAACGGACACTCACGTGAGCATCGTCATCAACATCATTTCTTGATACCCATGACCTTTTCAATTCGCTTACTTACATACACTAAAAAGAAGCATACATACAAGTTGCAACATTATAAGAAACAGTCAACCAAACTGTCACCAACACTGTCAACATAGGTTTCCTCAGTTTCCAGGCTGTCTGGCTGCATGAATCCATCATGCTACACAAACAGAGCGAGAGAGCTGAACATTTAACTTTTCACTCTCATCGTTCCTCGTGAAAGGTTTGTTTTTTTTTGGTAAAAAAATCCACCTTAAGTAGTTTTTTAAGAGTGTGTGGGCGTTGGGTTCAATTTGCAATGTAAGCTCATGTTGAATTAGTTTTTTGATTTTCGTCTGGCAGCATCCACCGTTTTTCTTTTTTATGAAAATTTGAACTTTTTTAGTGATCACCCCCACAACACAGCGTGCAGCCAAATGACGTCAGTCACTTGATAGGTTCTATTTAGTGACAGACCAGACGTGTCTTGAACCTATTATCAGATGAAACATTGTCAATAATTTTTTTCGACAAGTATTTCTTTCATCTGAAGTTCACTTGCTTTTTATCATCAGCCCTTCAGGTGATTGTTTTGGCAATACATTTGAATTCACACGAAACCAGACGTTGCTGAATGTAACTGTCCAGAACAGAACTTTCTCGCTACTCCGATCGATTCGACGTCAATGCTGAATAGGATAAATATGAAATATAAAAGAAATAAGGTTGACTGCTCCGGTGTCAAACTCCTTCGCTCACTTAAAATCTAAAAGGTGAGCAAAGCAGAATTCCTCTTCCCATAAAATATTTTCTCCCAAACTACGTATTCTGATTAAACTCCTCCATAGTAAGATTTGTAAATGGGATTTGTAAACTTCAGACAACAAGTCGACCAGAGTTAAGCTTTAGAAGTCCAAGTGAATTTGTCCCCAGTTTATGTGTACGTCCTTGTGTCACTGTTATTGGTGCATAACGTCACCGGTTTTCGGTCAGATTATTGTCCTTTTAATCCTCTATTGTTGTTCCATATGAGAATTTGTCAAAACTCAAGGGTAAGAGTTTGACAAGAAAAGTATCATTCTATAGTACAGTAATATATACAGAAAAAAACCAGCTTTTGCAATTAATTCGTTCCAATTTTCACTCATGTGAGTTGGATGTGATTCAAGCAATCAAGTCATTCACGCTGGAGGTTGGCAACTGTGATTATCATCCATTACAAGATAAAAGTCAGGGTCAATTGTTAGATAATCGAGTACAAGCTATCCATTGCAAGTAAACCGCTGCAAGATAAAAGCCCTGACTCATGGATGGGATTGAGCTGCCATCAACCACAATAAAACATAATTCTCATTGAGTTAACCATAAAACTGTAATGATGGCAATTTCCGTCATTCGCAGTTATTGCATGAATAAAAAAACGACGGGAACAGGTGTAGTCACTCAACAGAAACTATCACGAGACCTATGTCTTTGGGAAACGTGCTGTGTTGGGGGTGATAAACTAAAAAAATGGCAAAAGAGATTATATTAATGATTAATATTATTTCCTTGCATTTTGTCGGAGACTACAATTTTGCACCCTCTATGCGAAACCTTTTTAGGGGGATTTTAAAAAAAAGTTTTTCTTTCTGGACATAATAAGGAGTAAATGTTCACAATCTCAGACTTCTATCTCCTGTGATGGAGCCTATACGCATGATACATGTATGCAGAGCCAGTAAGCTAGTCAGTCGAACCAGCTTAAAAAACGAAAAAACCTATGTTAACTTATTTTGTTGACAGTTTTGTAATAACTACAATGTATCCCCGCCCTCCTAAATCTTGGTGATTGACTGATTAAATGCATAAAACAAAAAATACTCGCAGTTTTTAAAATCGTTGTAACTGAATTTTAACATCGTATCGTACAGCAAGATTTACCTGTGATATGGTTTGTTTACGTGTTGGTTGATTTTAAACCAGCTGCATTTTGCTGCTTCTTCTTGGACAGGTAAAGTAGTTATGGGGAAGTTTTTAGTCGAAGCATGGCTCACTAGCTTGCTTTTCAATCTGCCGTCTTTGTATGGCGATGCCGAAACAATTTATTAAAATATCTAACGATAGGATTGGGTGCAGCTACAAGTAAGTGGATTCATGGAATTCTTAAAAGGAAAGGCGAAGTAAACAGAAGCAGTTCTAACCTGAATACGAACTATGTATGTTGTTTTCGGATTTTATGCCAGTAACCCTAATGCTATTTCATGCATACAGATACCGTATCTTAATTTAATCGTAAAATCTTACTACTTTTCTTAGTGCAGTCTTGTTCAGGGTCACTTCCAGGATTTAATGTCGAAGTTCTGAAATATGAGAAGGTGTATAAACCCTCTTTGGCAATAGTAGCTGGGAATTAGACGCTCTAATTACGGCAGTACTGGTGAAAGCACTCCAGATTTTGAGGCCGATTACAATTGCTTAGCGTTTTCAAACTGTACCTTTGATTGATGCTCAAATTGACCTTGACCACAAGACTTGGTCCCCAAATGAAGATCAAAGAATCTCCAATCGTAGTAGGTCCGCATGGACACTTTGTCAACGGTCATTTTACGACTGGCACTCTTAAGTAAAGCTTCTGTATCTATTTTTCATTGTACTGATCATCCTACAATTCGAATTCACCAAATCACACGCACACACACACACACACACACACAATAACACGCACACACGGAAACACATATAAGTATATGCATACGTGTGGATGTATGCGTGTGTGTGCGTGTCTGTTTGTGTACTGAAGGTAGTAATACATTCCATAAAAATCTACCCGTGTTTGTGGCGAATTCATGCGGTCCCTCCACATGATCTTACTCGAAATCGTTATTTGTTTAGTGGATGTCAGGTAATCCAATAGAATGTTGATGAAATTGAAGATTGGAAGATGAAGAGGAGAACTTTAGAGAAAAACAGATGTTACACCTTGATAGTGTTTAATATCATTCTTATGATTATTTTTCGAAAGGAATCTCACCTTTCAAACTACCGCCTCATATAAAATCAAACTTGATTCTCACATACACACATTCAAACCTCCCACTCCTACTAAGCGACCTAAAACACTGAACCATCCCCATTTCTTTCTCGAATCTTGTACATGTAATCAGGACATTGGTTTTCTCTGCACTCCTGCTAGATTATCTGAAGAAGATGGTTCAAAACAATCAAAATGTATTGAAGAAATATTTTCAAGAGGTAACACTAGCTTATTCCTTCGACTTTTGCTTCACCTTCAAATTGTCATTTTCATCAATACATACATATGTGTGTGTGTGGGTGTGTGTTTGGTTGTTTGCATGAGCATCAAGCTAACAGGATTAATTTATTCATTCATACATATTTCAACTTTGAGCTTTTTCAAAAAAGGCGAAGCAGATAAATATGTTAGACAATATTTGAGTATATTTTTTCTCTTAGTGCGAACTCAGTAGATATTGTCATATATATATATATATATATATATATATATATATATATATATATTATATATATATATATATATATATATATATATAAATTTATATTATTGTGTCATCCACGGACAGCTGTTTCGTTGTATTACAACTCTTCAGTGTGGCTAGAGACTATCCATTTTCCCATCCAAGTTAGGATTGAAACCTTCGCCTCAGACCCGGAGGCCGGTATCCTACCTCTGCTCCATAGAACTGGACGGTCAGTAAGGTTGAATTTAAGCGATATATTTATTTTAGCTCATATCCCCCATCCACCAGATTGCTTTATTCCTATGGAAGAGCATATATATATATATATATATATATATATATATATATATATATATATATATATATATATATATATATATATATATATATATATATATATATATATATATATATATATATATATATATATATATATATATATATATATATATATATATATATATATATATATATATATATATATATATATATATATATATTACGTATGTTACTCAATTTGTTGAAACAAGCAAGAAACAAATAGAAACATTTTATCTGCTGGAGGTATTTAGTCACATTGATCAATATTTAACACAGTAAATAGAACTATTGATATATATATATAAGAAAGGATAATTACAAAGACATGTACTCGGCGAATGTGAGTATTTCGTGCCTCTCACACTCGTCAGCAACTAATCGTATGTTGTGTCCTGTGAATTCTGAAAATACATAGCAAAATGAAAGGCAGAATGATCGTGTAGGTTCTTTGTGTAGTTCAAGGAAAGGAAAGGTTGCTCTGAGAGATTATTCTTAGAAATGCATAACAGTGATGGTTGGAACCGTTAGGCTCGACGAAGCCTTCAAATCAGATGGATAGTTGCAAAATACGTCATTAAAAAATAAATGAACGGTTTTTTTCGGGAATCCACAGGAAACAACGGACAACCTTGCTGAGGAGAGCTAGAAGCACAAAATATTTACATTGACCGGGTGCATGACCTCGTAATTATAAATATATATATGTATATATTGTTGTGTCATCCACAGACAGCAGTTTCGCTGTATTACAACTCTTCAGTGTGGCTAAAGACTATCCAATATCCAATCCAGTACCACGAGGTAGGATCAAAACCTTAGCTTCAGACCAGGAGGCTGGTATCCTCCCTATATTCCAAAGAACTGGACGGTCAGTGAGGTTGAATTTAAGCCATATATTCATTATATATATATATATATATATATATATATATATATATATATATATATATACACAAATTTTTTTTGTGTGTGCGTGCATGTGTGTGTGTGCCACGCAAGAATCTCCAGGATATCTAAGAGGTACATAAATTTGAGTTTTGAATTAGAGATATTACCGTATGCACTCATATTTTAGCATCCGTTAAGGTCATTACTTCATTTTTGCATTCAAGATTTCCAGCATCACTTCCGAACTGATTTCCCATGTTGGAACGTATATAAATTATGTATTAAACCATCTCCAACTTTGAAAGGGAAGGAGTTAGATAAATGATATACTCGTGAAGTGTACATATGTTTTCAACAATCTCAACATCAGCGTGTTTTTCCTTCCCTCAATACATATATATTGACTGTGATGATTAAAATTTTAAGATTCGAATGAATTATTGGTTTGAAGACTTCGGGTATTAATGCTTCTGTGTTGAGCTGTAGTTCTGAGTATATTTTGGTTGAATCAGTCACT
Organism: Thysanoteuthis rhombus; assembly: GCA_963457665.1. Lineage (NCBI taxonomy): Eukaryota > Metazoa > Mollusca > Cephalopoda > Oegopsida > Thysanoteuthidae > Thysanoteuthis > Thysanoteuthis major. The sequence continues at coordinate 25,744,099 of OY735202.1, forward strand.
GACGTATCTGTTTGAATGATTTGACTTATGCAATAGGAGTGTTCTCTTTGAATGTGAACCCATTAGGCACTTTAGGCTTCAATTTTCAAGTAATATTCGTTGAAACTGAGAACTTTTGTGACGTCTTGACAGTGCTGGGAAGATGAAAGCTGACGTAGAGGTTAAATTGTTTTGCACTTTGACTCTGTTGTCATAGTAGAAGCTTTTCGATTGACTGATGCGTAGAGTAGAAGCTGAATGAAGAGGGGGCGAGGGGGAAAAGAAAGAGGAAGACGGAAGGGGGGGGGAGAGGAGAGAAGGAAAGAAAGAAGAAAGAAAGAAGGAAAGAATGAAGAAGGGAAGAAGTGATGGGAAAAAGTACGAGGTGTGGTAGTGAAGAAGGGGTTGAGAAAAGGAGGTAGGAAGAAAGAAAAGAAGAAATAGTGGAGAGAAGAAAGAAGGAAAATTAGGAGGAAGAAAAAGAGGAAATAGGTAACTAAGGAGTGGGGAAAATCAAGTGGGAGAGAAAGAGGCAAGGAAATAAGAAAAAAGAATGACCAGCCTTCCGAGGAAAGTTATGAATCACCGCCACAGAGTCGGTTAGTCACTTGATAGGATGATTATTAAAGAGAATATGAAATAAAAGGGGTGATCAATAGGAACGTTACTTTACTTGAATTTTTCTCGATGTGATCCCTTAAGAGTGCAACATTTCCTGAATTACTACCGTGGATACAAACTAAGTCACCAATTTAGAATAAACTTTCATTGTAAACTGAACTATCAAATTAAAAAACCTTTTTAAGGGTTGAATTAAAAGAAAAGTATTTACTCATCGAGGGGAGTGTGTCTGCAAAAGTTTCTACTCCGAAGAGTCAAGGCTGGGAAAATCCAGGATAGATAAATAGATATAAATGGCAGGAGTCAGGAATAAGGTAAACCCAGCAAAACTGATTAAAGCGATCTGTTCTGGGTCGTAGTTGATTAAAAAAAGAGGAAGAAGACGGTTATGAAAGGCAGAGAGGAAATAAAAGAAAAAAAGGGAAGGAACAATGAGAGAAAAGAAGAAAAGTGAAGAGAATAAAGGGAAAGAAAGAAGAAATGTAAGGGAAATACGAATAACGCAATTTGGAACGATCCGGAAAGAAAGAGAAAAAGTACGGTGGTGGTCATAACACAGAGAACTAGAAACGAACGGAAAGAAGCTGTCCTTCCGAATTTTAAGCGACTTCCTTATCATTTTTACACTAGTGACATTCCATGAAGCAACAATTCATACGAAAATGTCGGCTTTTTCTTCTGTCTAGCAAAACCTTCTAATTCCATTGACGTCCCTCAAATCATTGGTGGCCCTCGCATGTCAACTTTAATAATAACTCTATAAGCAATGAAAGCCACATTATCATTTCTAGTACTTGCTTAAACTTTGCTTACATGAATCAACTGCACGATTTACACCTATTTTTTTGTGTGTTTGTGTGGTTGGGATTTAATCAAGCTTCTTTGAACGAGTTAGCAGAGGATATAAATTGCGTATGTCTTACCACCGTCAGGATCCGATGTTTGAAGCCAAGTAAGATTAATTTGGAATGATTGTTTTCAAAGCAACTGTTCCCTCTCGGTGCAACGAAATTTTTTTTCAATTTATCAGCACACCTGACAAAGTTTCTTCTTCTTCTTCATCATCATCATCATCATCATTAGCAATCTCATACCAGTTGCCTGGTGGTAACTGCTGGGGTTTGAGTGACAGCAAGTCTCCTCAAGTCTCCAGCCCTTCTCTCCTAGTACTCATAGGTCACAGTAATACTGTGGTTTACAGTTTCACAACGGTTGCCCGGTGGTCATTGCTGAAGGCTGAGTGACAATAAGTCTCTTCAGGTCTTCTTCTTCTTCTTCTTCTTATTTTTTATTATTATTATTATTATTATTATTATTATTATTATTATTATTATTATTATTATTATTATTATTATTATTATTATTATCATCATCATCATCATTAATATTATTATTATTATCTGCTATTTCACTCCAGCTGCATGGTGTTTACTGCTGGAGGTTGAGTTTCCTCCTGTTCCTAGCCCCACCCCCACCACCACACACTCTCTTAGTCTATAGCTATAATGTGGTTTACAGTTTCACACCAGTATTGCTGAAAATTGATTGACAATTCTTATTATTGTTTATTATTATCATTATCATTATTATCATCATTATTATTATTATCATTACTACTATTATTATTATTACTATTATTATTATTCAGTAGTAGTAGTAGAAGTAGTAGTAGTAGTGTTATTATCATCATCATCGTTTTAGTGTCCGTCATTAAACTTAGATTTGCTGGACTGTTCTATCGTGAGCTTGTCTAATTCATTAAACTATCTTATATTTAGCCAGCCCCAGTTTTGCATGTGATCTATGGGGATGATCGTTTTGAGTTGTGATGTACAGCGGTTGTGACCAGGCCATTGTCATTCAGGTTTCCTTGTAAATTCTATGATATCTCAGACCTTTTTTTTTTTCTAATATACTGTGCTGTCTTACGATCTCTCCATGAGAGCACGGTTCTCTCTCTTGTTCACGTTGCATAGCTCAAAAGAAAAGTAAAATATACATGCTAACAAGTTGTTTTATTAAAAATAGGAATATACGTAAAAACAGCTGTTTTTCAGTCAACTTAAACTTTTACCTGTATACCCTGTGTATATATGAACTTATTCCAAAATCACTTGCAGATATTTCAGTATATACACAACTTAATTTTGATCTAAAACTGGTGTCACATAAATTTTATGAAAATATTTTGTCTACCATAAACTAACGATTTGAGTTATCACTTTTTATCAATAAGAAACAGATCATTTTGTATCAATCGCACATGGAAACTTTCCAATATTCCTATGAACTTTTTTTTCCTATGACATTTTTGACATATTTTCACCCCCCCCCCAACGCACATATTCTTTATATAAACATGCCTGGAGGTTGAAAGGACAAACTTCACTTCAACTTCTATTCTGTTTCAAAATACTGAATGCAACTTTTGTATTGTATATAAGATAAATGAAAAGTTACGAATATGTAATTTTAATGATAATGTATTTATCTATTAGAATGAAATAAGCCCCAACACATTTGTAATATTTTCAGAGATATTGTCAGGTTGGATTAGATAGCCAATTACTGATTACTAGGTCGTGATTACAAATCATGTTAGAGAAGTATTACTTTTATATCTGGTTTAAAGCGGTGGGACAGACAAACAGTGCAGAGTTTGTTCCCCTTAACTAGATAAGGATCGTTCTTATTCCCGTTGAGATGAAAGAGTCTTGGAGTTGTGAGTTTCACGATACAGTATGTTCCCACACCACCATTTTGAATATTTCTTTTAGTTATTGTTATCGACCAGCCACAGTGAAGTCTGCCATAAGGCTATTCAAAAGAGGGTTAAACTGACTACACAACAATTCTGTCTGCTAAGTAAGCATGCTAACTTGTGCACAATAGGCTCTCCCTACATGGAAGATTGGTGCTACGCAATCCTCTTACTGTCGTTTCCCTCATTTGTGCCGGACTAAGCAAAGCTCAGTTAATGATACTTGGAACAAAATAAGCTTATTTCATTTGAGATATCCAGGAATTTTCAATAATTGGCGCTAACCAGAAATGCAGATGCCGTGTCCATAAGTCAAATGATTTTGCTGATATTTTCAAAATTGTATCGACATTTAAAATATCTGAAGTTATAAAGAAGAAAAAAATCCTATTGCAATCTTACTGCTTTGGAAATAAGTTATACATTTTGTCTGCCTACGGACTGAACATTTTTTTAAAGATTATTTTGTCGATTTCTTAATAAGACATTCTTTGATACATCAAACATTTTTTCGCTCAATCCAATAACTACATTTACTTTATTCTTCTTTTGATGTAACGCATTTCATGATATTTATTTATTCCTTGATACAAAACGTTGGCCTCTGAGTCAAAATTATTTTGATTTTTTTTCTTTCGATTTATAATGAAAAAAGAATTAAAAATATATTGCGATCATAAGAGAACTTTTTTCCCCCCTTCATTGCTTGGATTTGTTGCAATTCAAATAAAATCTTTTACAAATGATGAAACTTTCAGAATGAATAGATAAGATCTTAGGAACACGAAAGCAGATAAAGAGGTGAAAGATCAGGCCAAAAATAGGCACCTCCAAAATTTGTAGGAGGATAGATTTCACCGGCGGCATCGAATTAAAATTGAATGCGTTGATAAACATAGCACTTCAGATTATCATATATAGGTACGAATAATACGTATCACAACCAACACAAACACACAAACACACTCGTGCAGGCACAGAAAAAAAGGAGAGAGAGAGTGAGGTGGATAGAGAAATACATATCATTTTAGATTAAAGGACAACCTCCAATCTTGCCAATTATTTTCGTCAATTTATCACCAGTCGTTGAATTTTTCTCCGTGTATTGTTGAAAAAAAAGCATGCAAATACTATGTAAATATTCAAGCTTATATATAAGAATGTTGTTTATATGAGTAATTTGATCTCCCTATATATGGGTCTATCCTTTCCATGGTCATGAATTTACATACATACATACATACATACATACATACATACATACAAATTTGTAAAGAAATACGCTCTTGCTCACACACACTCACACACACATACACACACACACACACACTTGCGCACATATGTTGTTTATTAAGACTACAGTTTTTCGTTTAAGCAGTTTCATTACAAACAACAGACACAGGTTTTTTAATCAATTTTTTTGTGAATGTTTTCTTGATCAGGTACAAGGTATCTAGAATTAGGTATTAGTTTATATGAAAATTGTCCATAATTTTTTGTTCAAGCACTTTCGACCATACTTATAATGAGGGGCATCTTAACCACAGGAGCAGTTCTGTGTAAGACACACTGAATTAAATATTCATACGTACGTACTTTCAAAGTTTAAGTTTAAGGTACCATATCAGTTTACTTGTGCAAACTTTTGAAGCGTTCCTTCAAGATCAGAGGGTCAACCATTCTTCTCATGTCAGCAAAATATTGCAGTAAGTTCCGGTTTTCAATTTTGAACGTTTTTTGGTCGGAATACCTTTGTGGATCCTCAGGGGTTTCCAGCCCCCAGGTAGGGAACCGCTTCCTGCTCTTCTGCCATTACCTCCAACATCATGGAGAACATGAAATATTAATGGTTTAATTCACGATTAAAAATTCGGATGAAGATGCTGTCATTTGTTTCTTATTATCGTGGATATGAAGTGTTTTATTCGATGAGAAGAGAAACAGTACGTGTTAAGTGACCTGACTGCGACGCCTTCCTGGGGTCCGGTGTATCACCAAATGTTTAACCCAGGAAAAATATCCGCCCTAGGCTGAATTATGTTTTCTCCATTGCATTTTTTTCAATAAGAATAACTCCCAGTATTTGGAAGTCTTCTGCAATTAGTACTATATATACTATTGTCTGTGTCATCCATGCCTATACATCAAACATTAGGAAGGGAGCTACGCTCAAACAAGTTGATTGAATATCTCTAAAACGAATCACAGCTTTGTACGAGAGTTAATTTAGTACGGAAAAACCCTATAACGATTCATGTTTCTAGAGAGAAACTTGCTGTAGCGCTGTTGTCATGATTTGTTCATGCAGTTTATGGATATTTTTCCACCGAAAGTTTGTTGTATTTGACGAAATCCAACAGGTATTTATACTGATAGATGATCGAGATTAGATAGTAGCATTAGTTGACGCACTTCACTCATTATTTAAGATTTTTGTGTTACCTTAAAGGGTAGCATTGTATCAAAGTTGGCATGAATCCTTAAGTACAGGTTGTAACACTACCATCCAAAATAGAGAATGTTTATAAAAGAAAAAAACTTTCGTAAACCGAAATGGCATGGAGCAGAAAAGAAATTACGACTGATTTATTTGGTCATATATTAAAACATATACCCACCAAAAATGGTTATTATGATATATTAGGCTGAGTTGTTAAAGATTGGGGTTGGTATTTGAATTCGTCGGTAAAGGCGTGAAAGTTGCTTAAGCAATCTTTCAAAACGCTAGAGATACTAGTTCACTGTGCCTTTCAAGTTTTCTGTTGTCAGTATCCACAAAAATCTCTTGTTGTGCAAATATCTCTTGACACAAAAATATCTGCGCACTTTTGAATTCAACTAAGTGAATCGATATCTTTCAAGAAAAATTCGGTAAGCCATCGACAGAATTTAATATATTTTGTATGCACATTGAATTCCCTTGTGCGCAGGTTGCAACACTCTTGTGTGCGTGGATGCTACGCACACAAATTTGAGGGAACTATACTTACCGTGTACATACATATCTTTTAAAGTGCGCTGTATCTGAGATTTCAAGCGGTAGAGTTTTTACATGCGAATCCATTTATTTCTCGCATCTTTTGGAAAAAGAAATAATGTAATATTTTTTGAGCTGCAAAATTCGGAGTTCCAAGTTGTTACTTATGCCAGGCAGATGTTTTTGCTTGGAACAATCAATAATTCGTTTTTCTGTCTCATATTTACAATATTTTCACGTTTTATCCTCGTTTTCATTTTCTTTTCTCTTTGACAGTTCAGCTGCGTCAGGAAAGGAGAAGTTATATTCGAAAAAGTTGACGCTTGAACCACTCCATTGAATATTGATGGTGAAAAGTTGCGATTCATGAGGAACTTTGATACCAATCACCATAGAATCAATGGACGCAAATGATTTAACCCTGAAATTAGTCCTACTAAATTCAAAGAGTGGTCCAAGTTGTTTTACTAACCTTTGCAATTTGGGAAATTTAAAAGAAGAAATTCTTTTTTTTTCAATTCGTGAAAAAGTTCCAATTTAAAAGAATATTATTTTAATTGAAATGCTTTACAGCGTTTGCAGGCGGTGTACGACATTTAAAGTGATGTCTTTTTAAGCGATTGCTAAATTGTATTACTCAAGTGAAAAGAAAAAGAACAGACTGTTAAAAAAAGCTGCACTGTTGCATGCACAATTTCAGCAGTATTTGACAACTATTTCTGTAATAAAACTGTGTCTTTCCAATTGGACTTTCAAGTTAATCCCAGTTAGAATCAATAAACAGTGTATCAAAAATAAAAAGAAAAGTCGCGTCCAAAGTGTGACATATTTCATTGTGAAATAAAATTCTCATAAATATGTATATGAGATGTAAACACAATAGATTTTGATTTATCCTTATTTTTTGTGCTTTTTATTTTTTTTTATCCCGAGAATTGATCCAGAGAAAAATGAATGCTATGATGTAGTGTGATAATATCGTACCTTTTTATCTTTGCCAATACTTTCTCTCTCTTATAATCCTCTTTCTAATAAAGTAAACAGCTTCTTTTATTTATTAAGAACGCTGTTTATCTCTCTTGAACCATTTTTTTCTTCAGGTTCCTTAATTTTTTAGACACGCCATTAACCGATGTAGTCTTAATATGAAATTGATCCCCATTCTTATCATGAGTGGACCTACGTTGCAGTTAGAAAATTCAGTTGTAATGATTTAGAAGTTTAGCCACATGTTTCCCAGCGATACCGGTAGTCTCAATGAAAATAAAGATTCTAATAGCTTGTTTTTCCACGATTGCAGTTACCTGTGGTCGACCAAAGAAATAAATAATTCATGAATTTTACCTAATAACAGTCCCAGAGCAATTATTTTTACTGACGGCTCAGATATGCCGATGAGAAGGCTTAAGGCGCTTCTCATACGTGAAAAGGTGAGAGTTTTCCTCTAAATAAAGATAAACGAAATATTGTTTGCTAGGGTTGCTAAGACCTTCGGTCAGAAAGAATATTCTATCAATCATGAAAAGTTTAATACAAGCTAATGTTATAATTGTTTTATTCTAATATTAGTTATCGTCATTACCCCTTTATTGTCCTTTGATCATTAATCAATTTGTTCCTAAAATAAGCATTATATATATATATATATATATATATATATATATATATATATATATATATATATATATATATATATATTCCAGACTAAATGGTTACATACAGTAGGATGTCCTACGTACAGTGATGATTCACTGACTTGTCTTGTAAACCATGGCTTGTGATTTCAAAACCTTACGAGGACCTCCGTAACAACCAAGTGGCAGACTTAGTC
>OY735202.1:25754767-25842267 GCA_963457665.1 Thysanoteuthis rhombus
CAATGTTGTATGGAATAAAATAATAACCGTGTACGATACATTTTGATAATACCCTACATAAAGTAACAAACTAAATATTTGACATGAGCTATACATTAAAATCAGGGATGAAAGGGGGATGGTCTTTCATCAACACTGCTGGAATGCCATGTTAATATAACTGTTTTTAATTTTTTTAGTAGAAATCCCTGAAACGGTTACTTGGTAAATATCTGATGATTCTGAGAAGACGAAGTTTATACAGAGTACCATGATTACAAAGTGTATGTAAAGGTTAAAAAAACAAACAAACCCATAACACTGAAGAAAATAAAATAAAAAAAAACAATTATAGACATTAGGAAATGATTGACTGAAGAGAAAGATATATTTTGAGAGTTCTTTTAATGTGTTTAGTATATGATGCTTTCTTCACTATATATATACATTTATATATATATATGTGTGTGTGTGTGTGTGTATGTGTGTGTCCGTATGTGTGGGTGTGTGTTTGTGAATTAAAGATTGCATTGTATTACATAGAAACTTATCTGAAATGATCTCCTGACCTTACATGGTTTATGTATCATTCAATTTAGACGATATAAATAGAATAGACATTTTAAATAAATGGGGCAGCTGCAGGAATCGAACCTGTCACCGATAGGTAGCTCCTTGAACGTCGTGATGCAGTTGCCCTTGCTGGGAATGCAAAATTTCAACGTGACAGTATGTACTTAACTGAGTAACCGCAGGAAAATCATTTCAAATAACTTTTTACATGATATAACACAATTTACGATACAATTAGTCGGACCATTCCTTCAATACATACCGTCATGTTGAGAGAGACAAAAAAAATCGAAAATAAACTTGATGAAAATTGGTTTGAAAGCAGTTATTTGGCCTTTGCATTACCGGTTTGTGTTCACTACGATTGAGCCTTCCCTTCTTCGCGCCTCCCGTTGTTTTTTTCTCAACGTAAAACATAGTATTACCAAAGACGATCAGCCATCCCCAGCTCGCAGTTTTGATTCTGCTCCCTCTGATGGAAGGAAAAAGATCTCCGACCGTGGACGAAATTAAAGAGAAGACGAGTAGAGATTCTAAAAAAGTGGAAGGGGTGCTAGGATGAGTGTGTCAGGTTCCAAGTGGGAATACTTTGATGGGACTAAGGTGCCAATGACTTGGGAAGGTGTTTTCCGTTGATAATGAATGGCTGGATACTTTCCCGACAAACTTTGTACAATCTACTACACTCGGTGAGGATCGAACTTACTCTCAAAATCAAGGTACATGATTATTTTGTCAACCCTAACGACAGGCGCTCAACCCATGCTCCTCTTATAAAATTTTGCATGATTACTGTAAATTAATGTCATTTTCTTTTTGAAAGCACCCATTACATTACAGTTAATAAGAGCAGTAGGATTGGATAACCCTATCAAATATGGAGCCGCATAGGTACCATCAATTAGAATCAATCGGTTCTAATTGTTTTAGCAGTGTAGAAGATGCAAGCAGAATGGGAGACAGCGATACTAGCTTAATGAGGATAGCAAAAGTAAAAGCTCAGATTGTAGTATATTAATGTGAAACTGGAAGTTTGAATAAAAAAGGAGACATTGAGTGCCCAATTAGTAGGGTAAAAGTTACAAAAACTCCAGCACAGAAGATGAAATGGATCTTAAGGGAGAGCAAGACTGAATTGAAGACTGAGTTGAAGACTAACTCTTGTAAAGAAACATTCATGAAAATAAATGAGCTTGAGTTTTTGAAAATCAAAGATATTATGACTGTTTTACATAACCAAGGCATTTTTAAAGTTACGTTATCCTCGTAAACAGATATAGCTTTGTCTTCGACTGCACATGTAAAATTTATGCAAAATATCAAATTATTTTTATTCGTAAATATTTCAAGCGTAAATACTGACTTGACAAGAAAAGGCGCCCGTACTCTAAATACAAACTAACAAACAAACAAACAAACAAACAAACAAACAAACAAAAAAATCCTAGTAAAGCTATTCAAAATGTATGCTTGCTTACGTCCGGTATCATAGTTGGTTACGAGTTACTGAAATAGAGATTTCGGTTCGATCCCCAAGTACGGAGATGGACTTGTTTCATACAAAGTTTACTGTTACACGACGAGCCCAACAGTAGATGGCAAAGGAAAAAAAAATTCTATCTCCGATGCAAGTAAACATACTTTGTTTTTGAAGACCATAGGGATCCAACCAATTATTCCATTAATGAAGATACGATTGATTATAGAATAAAAGCATTATCTTTCGGACCGCAAACTAATTAAAGAAAAACATGTAATGAAATATCAGGATTGTTTACACGTGTGTATGTATTTCTCATATTCAATGTTTTACAGTTATGCACTTATATGGTCAGGCAGGTGATCATTCCAAAGATGCATGTTTTGAATGATCGAGACTTCATAGTGTTTTGAGCAGCCCACCATAAATGTCATATAAAATAATTTTCCCTCCGTTGTGCGAGACTACAGCTTTTACGTATTCGGTTGTCTATCTTCTAAGAAGGCAAGTTTGATATTGTGTATATAAATTATGATAATCTTTTGTAATTTTTGATTTTGCCAGAACTGTTGATCCAAAACACCCTCAAATGCCACATTGTAATGTCTGGTGTACTGATTTATATATCTAGTGAATGTCAACTTCTTATAATGGTTAGTTGTCGAGTAATCGCACTGAGAGATTTCTTCAATTGCCATCAGATGTAGTTAGACAACTTGGTAATTTTCTGAGAATTTAGTTGTTTTTGTAAACTTTGTCTAAATTGGCAAAAAGCTTATTTGAAAAAAGAAAAAACGAACAGAGTGATCAAAAGGAAGGAATGGTAGCATGAAAATCCCTCTTTTTTTTTCTTGTAAGCCTTTCCTGTGTATTTCCGCATCTGCACCCAGGTTGAACTTATGCTGAAATTCCAGAGCTGCATTTCAACGAAAAAACACGCAAAGGTGAAAAAAAATTCCTGTGTTAATCACTCAACGTAGGCACCCGAAGCCACAGGGAAAATACTCATAAAAAAAAGAAGTCGTAAGATATCTTGTTTTTTTTCCCTTTCTGTAACACAAACGTTTCCTTTGTGACCTTTTTTTTTACTCCCTTCCGCTTATTTCCATGCCACGAACATCTGAACAAACACGATTAGGGATATCCGAGAAATAGCACCTTGTGACATTACCATTTCAAAATAACAGAGTTCCAAGTGTAAGCTTTGCTACATTCAATATAATGAAGTTATAATTAAATCTGTTCCAAGAACTTGAGAATAATCATCAATATTTTGCACATATTGGTTATGAAAAGAATGATATTTCTTATATTGATATTTTTTCGGGTGTTTTTTTTTTGTATATATATTGATGATTTATTTTTTTATGTTGAGCTATTAGCTCAGATTTTTTTTTTCACTTTTATAACTTTCTTTCAAGGTGCATCAACGGAACCAGTGTCCTATTGGACCATGTGGCTCTAGAGGAACCTCTCTCAATTTAACACCGAAGATTGGTGAACAGGATCAAATCCATCCCATCAATTTGTTCGTGTTCCGCTGATGATTATTTAATTTCCACGTTTGTTCAAATAATCTACTGGAAAAAGACCATCTGTTACCGACAAGGAGTTCCGTTGTGCTATGAGTAAAACCTGAGAAGGAATATGATTCGTACATTACATTTACCAACAGTCAAACTTTACTTGAATGCACCAATTTATTCACCAAAGCAGACTGCACTTGAAGAACGTGTACGTTTTGACTTTCAAATAGGAAATTACTAAACGCAATTTCTTGGATATACTTAACCGTATCTGTTCAGATAACCCTGACATGAAAATAACGGTGGAAAAGAGGTATTAATGGAAGTCAGATTTGTCCTGTCTTATTAATGTCAGAAATTGTTCAAATAAAAAAAATATCGTAAGCTTAAGTATGTCTGAACAGAATTAACTGATGATTTGGAATTGTGGAAACAAGACAATTTAAACTGATGGAACCTATTCCTTTGTTAGACATCTCTTTCTCAATGACAATCAGACCTTGCATTATTCAAATATTCCCAAACTCTTAAAAGAGAACAAGCTTTCTATAGAACCTTAACACGAAAACACTCCCTAAGGAATGAACTGCATCTGAGTTCACTGCACTTAAAATTAGACATACATGTGTGAATATATGTAAATAAATGTAAAGTAGTCCGGAGAATATTGTTCGTCACAACGTCTCAAAGATTGACCAAGATATTAGCTATGTATATTCATCATCCCATGGGGGAGAACTATTTTGGTTTTCTAGATCACTGGACTTTTGTAATTCTATTTTCTCTAAAATCTTTATATTTAGAGAAATGAATTTGAAGTACATTCATTAAAACTAGCTTGATCCGTGGAAATTTGAACTTAATTCCAAATTAAAACTAAGATCAGCCACTGTTTCGTACCTTTGCTCATCTTTTACCCTATGTCTTATCTTTCTATTATCTCCCATATCCTTTCTGATCTTCGTTTCCGGTCCATAATTTTATCTAAACGTAACAGAAAAAAAAAAAAGAAAAAAAAAAAGAATTGAATTGTTTCCATATGCAAACATGTTCCTACTTTTTCAGTAAAGTATCAAACTCTATTTTGTGTTTTTCTCTTCCCTGCCCTCTTATTTAACTGTCTAATATAAATTCATCCCTCTTTTTTTCCGACCCTTTCACTGAAATACAAAGAAAAGTTATTTCAAAGGACGTAATCTTATTTATCTAATCTACTTAAGTTATAGTAATGAAATGATATTTTAGTAGAATAGATGATATTTTCAATTTTTTTTTTCAATTCATAGTAAAAGAAGTAGTAGAGTTTCACAAAAAATTACCCTGGTCTTCAAAACCAAGTTTTAACCAAGATCTGTTACTAACTTGTTATCCCATAACATAACAATGAAAAGTTATCGTCTGATTTAGTCTATTATTTGTGTTCCAAATATATTTCTTTTTTTTTTCCACCGATCAACAAATCAAAGCGTAACGGACGTAGATCGTAGCGAGGACACGAGTAATACGGATGATAGGAGCACAGATTTGGGTTTCTTTCATCCAGATATTAAAACAGTGATGATAAGAATCAAAATCTGCATGCTGTTGACACTATAGTATGATGGCGCATTCACATTCTGCAATGTGTATTTTCATTATCTAATTAAGGCGCAATTATCAAGAAATATCGACAACGAGGGAATGTTGGCATTTTACGCTAGTAATCATAATCATAATATATCGTGATTTGGTGTATCTCCTTGAAAAGTATCACTTGAAAGATAGCCAAATCTCCCTTCTTCATAGGTTGTTGATATGTTGTTCATAATAAACGTGTTGACACATGGAAATTCAAAGGGATCATCCAATCCACTTAAGTAAATCAGTCTTCATAAACAAAATAGTAGGTTCAAAATCAAATTGACCACCGGTTTGATTTTTTAGGTATTTCCAAAATCAGTGCAGAAGCTACCAAATCGAATTGGCTATCATCTAATTGTGTTCCTAGGTTAAAAATGGAACCATTAACTACCCAGTCGTCCAATAAAAAAAATTAGTCTGATTAGTCATTCAATAGAAACCGCGGATTGTCCAACGTCTTTTGGCAGCATACCGTGTTTTAAAACAGGAAATTAGGGTGATAAACGAATAAGTTACTTCTTTCTAATTTTTTCGGAGGGTGGTCATTGAAAAAGTCTGAAAATCAAAAAGAAAGAAGAAAACAAGTGCCAATGCTGTCGGACACAAAAAAGGGATCAGTTTAGCATAAACTTATTCTGCAAACTGAACCCTCAACCAAGATTAAGGGGGAAGGGTAAAAAACGAACATTTTTTGAAGACATAATAAGGATGAGATAATACAATTGTCAGCTCTCTAGCTCTATTTGTGCAGTCTGTACGCTCGATACACATTTACATAGATAACATGCCAGACTCACTTAAAAACTGATAAAACCTATGTGTTGTTGACTGTTTCTAATTTACAAAAGTAATATCAATTGATTCCTTGTTGCATATATTCATACAAATTTCTTTCAGGACGGCCAGTTTCTATTTTAGCGAGTCTGACATTTTCACACAGAGCTATTAATTTTACATAGATACCTAAATACCTTGTATATACAAAATGTTTGTTCATAGATTTATAGCCATGTATCCCAGCAAGCGCTTGAGTTCAAATGCATTATTGCCCCCTACAATTGTATTTTCTTGTTTCATAAATCCAGTCTCCATTGATTTATTGTGTTGAACCTGCTATAACGTGTATCCTGATTCTTTGCTATCATTTGAGCGTAATTAGCCTGTATCAGTATGGCTTCCGTCCAATCTTTGCAGTCTCAGCATGATCAGTAATATTTATACGTTGTTATTACCTAAAGTATTGTGTGCATTGCCTTTGAAAGAGGGTCCCGTACAATTATTCTAAAGTGAATATTTTATAGTGTTTTTGATCTCCCATATTCACATGCTAATGTTTTCTTTATTAGTTTTATTACGTGAGAAGCGCATAGAGGCAGCTGGTTCTTTTTTTACGGAATATCTAGTACGACATAACTCGAGTAGATACTACGAAAAGGTGAAACAGCTCCTGCTTCTTCCTTCCTTTTTTTTTCTTTCTTACTTTCTTCCAAGAAACCATCTTAGGAGCTGAAGCTCTTGAGATATGACTGCAGACGCTGAGTTCGAGCCAAGTTAAAGGCCAAGTTTCAAGTGATAATATCGAAGACGGACTGGCTATTCTAGTCAAGTGACTAAATTCCTACTCCGAGATTTTTATATACTTGTACAAATTCACGGGTACTTGCGGTATAAATATCCATTAATTTTACTTTTGGCTTCAGTCAGCTCGGAGCCAGAACCGATTTAATTCAGTTACAGCAGACTCTGATTATTGACAGAAGATCACTTGGTTCATTGAGACTGACTCTGTTGAGTAGTGGTTCAGTCTAAAGAGAGGAACTAGAAATTATGATGTGGAGGATTTCATCCCTGTTGTGCTCTGTAATTTTTCACATGTGATGTTTGCTGTCTGGGGCCATTGAGTACCACGATCGAACACTGCACACTTATGGACTGCTATGACGTAACTTACTCGATTGAAACTGCAAGTGTTATCATGAATATAATAATTTTAGAATAGCAAAAATATCACTCAATCTATTGCTATCAAATTTCGGACATTAGTTATATGACTTGAT
Organism: Thysanoteuthis rhombus; assembly: GCA_963457665.1. Taxonomy (NCBI): domain Eukaryota; kingdom Metazoa; phylum Mollusca; class Cephalopoda; order Oegopsida; family Thysanoteuthidae; genus Thysanoteuthis; species Thysanoteuthis major. The sequence goes on from OY735202.1 coordinate 25,762,003, forward strand.
ATTCACCAATTTCCTGTTTCCATTTCATCAAACTGTCAGTCTGATTTTCTATCAACCTTCCTTTTTTCTTCAAAAATAAATAGTTAAGTGGGGCATGGTTGGAGAATTTGGTACTCAGGGGCTTTTCTCCTTGAAGTTCCCTACAACATTTAGTGTAGTTCTCCCTAACCACAGAGACACCTACCTTGTGGCCCAGCTACAAGATTTAGTGAGATTTTTTATTGAATAATGTTAGTTGGTGAACTACTCTTCACGAAGCTTTTGGGCCCCGGGGGGGAGATGAAAAATCGCATCAACGCTCCCCAAGCTTTGCCACTGATCCTTCAAGTACCCCCCGTTCTTGCTTGTTGTCTCCTTTTTCTCCAACTCAGACCAACTCCCAACTCCTCTCTCCTAGGTCAGTCAAATATTCCCAGCAATGCTTCTTCGTAAAAATATAAATGTAAATCTATTTAAAATCTGTCTCTATCATCATACATTAGATTGTGTAGTTTATGTGTATGAAAATATCACTGTGTATTATTTCTGGGTCAGTAAATATTAACAAGGATTTATAATTATGCACATACGTGCAGAGCTCTTCTTATCCATCATGTGTTGGTGGGTGGAACGTCGTTAAATTTGGATATGGATCTCAGAATAATTTTCTTTCCCTCTCAATGTTACAGCCTTGTTAAAATAATTAATTCGAGCAAATAATCGCTCCCAGCTTACGCTTGAAATAGAAATCCTGCCCTGATAAACGATGCTAATAATACTCCATTACTGAAGTAAATCGCTGATGACGTAGATTTTCGCTCAAAATGAAAGGAGAGAAAACTGACTGCAATATTTTTTCCCATCAAATTCATGCATCTATCGTTGTTATGTGCACAAAATTGCAATAACGAAGGCGTTGGCGAAACAAACACAAAACGATCAAAATCGAAAATACACAGTTTAAGAAAGTAAACCACTACAATACTATAAATACGACGACAAAGATCCATGAAATCCTAAAAAGAAGAAAGAAAACCAAGCAAAGAATCACTCTAGTGTGGCACTTCTTCTGTAGAGCAAGTTAAATATCCAAGAACAAGAAAATCCTATTAGCTTAAAAAAGAATGGTATAGGACAAATGTATTCCCCCGATACTTACCTATGGAGCTGTGACATACAACTTGACTTAGAAACTGATCTTCAGACTGACAACCTTCCAACGTGAACATGAGAGAATCATGCTTAATTTCAAATAGATAAATCACAAGAAAACAACCTGAGACATCATAGAATCGGAAAGAAAACTCGAATGACACTGGGTTGGTCATGTTGCAAGATTGTCATACAGCCACTGGGTATCACTACTCACAATATGTCTATTCAGAGTTCACACGCAAAACCGTGACTGACAGAATATTAGTTGGCGTGACGGAATAAACAAGTTCCGAAAGTATTGGCTCTGCGACAGCCATGATAGAGAGGCATGGAGAATTTCGGTGAAGGTTCATGTCAAACAACAGACGAAGACTGATGATGATAAGAGTACAGTGTAGATGAGGAAGCTTCAGTGGGGAGTTCCTAGAGATGTAAGTGGTTGAACGAGAGGGAAAGAGAGTGAAAGAGAGAGAGAAGGGGTAAGAAAGATAGAGGCAAGAGAGGGATTGTGCTTTTATTTTGTAATGAAGCAGGCATGATGTATACGAACAATATCAAGCCTCTTGTCTCGTTTTCTTTATGAGAACAGTCGCTAATGATCAGGTTTATGACGTGGCAAGTATCAGAAGAGGATTTTGACTCGACATTTATCTGGTAGATTCTTTACCATATTTTGCACATTGGAGAATCATGCGTCTAAAAAGAACATTTCTACACCTGCCTGCTTACTGTTGGCTCTTATAACTGTTTCGAATCTGGCTTTGACGAAAATCATAATTTTCTCATTGAATATAAGTTGTAGTTGAATACCCGTAACAATAAAAGTTGGCAAACGGGTTGTATTCATTAAAAAAATGTGCCGGTGTTTGTGCATTTGGTCCAGCACTCATCCCCATATTGTCTTGAAAACTGACATCAATTCCTTGTCAAATCTCCGTTGAAAGTATATCGTTTCCAAAAAAGGCTTTTTCAAGCTTTATTTTGACAGGTTACTAATAACACTTGGGTTCTGTAGTTTCTACGTGTTCCTCATTGGTTTTTATTCCCTTTTATATGTTTCCCAGAGGAAAACTCCAGTGATGTCAAAAATAGAATTCATTTTGACAATATGTATTTTTCATTAAATTTCGTCTTGAATCGAATCAAATCAAATTTTGACGCTACGGTTCTTTAGTTATGGACTATGATAATGAGTTAAATTTATGCCTGTTTGATTGTTGATGTTGTGCTCTTTCCCCCGGTGCCAGTGGTTGTTGCTCGATCCCAGTTGAAAGCCACAAATTAAAATGACAATTTTCAAGGAAATTGGCGGAATATTGGTGCAATACATCTTTTTCTCAACACATTTCCGTACTCCCCCATTTGGCCACGTGCCAAACTAGACTGACTAGCTTGAGTAAATGTCATTCTTCATATATAAACCGGCGGGTGTATGAATGCGTACACGTGGCGGATGGGGGTGGGGGTGGGGAGTAAGTGCCACATGGAATGATAGTTCTCACCTGAAAGCAAAGCAAAGAGAGAAAACTGACGTTCATCTCCATTGGCACATCTAGTGAAGATAAAATCAATAAAAACATGACGAGACACACATAGATACACGCATCGATAATCAAACATAAATCAATACAAACGCTACCAGTCTTACAAAAAAAAACTATTACAATTTGTTTTATCATCATCATCATCATCATCATCATCATCATCATCATCATCATCATCATCATCATCATCATCAGCCTTTTAACCTCTAGCATTGGATACACACCTTCTCCAGCATTTGCCAGATCCGATACTTTCTGAACTTGTTTAGTTGTCACGCCATCTCATATTTTGCCGGTCACAGTTTCTCATATCTGGGGATCCACCCTGTGAATCTTGATGTCTGTCGGTCGTCTGACAATCAGAGACGCATATGTCTAGAAAATAACACACACACACACACACACACACACACACACACACACACACACAGAGGATCATACACATAAATACAAACATGCTTGAGAATACAGAAACACATTCATAATCTAATGAAAAAACACGTACAAAGAAACAATTGTCTGATAGTGAAAGGATGCACACACACACACACACACACAAACACACGCAAACACACACACACACACACGCACACACACGTATATATATCTTCAACATCAGCAGAGGTCGTTATAAGACCATAATTGGACAAAAGCTTTTCCATTTTCAACTTTCTGCCATGTCCTAGCGACAAACCTTTCAATTTCATCTTTCCATCTTGTGTCTGGTCTTTTCCCCCTGGATTTACTGTCCCATAGGCACCAATCATTAACCTTTTGCTGCATTTATTGTTCTTTTTCCTGTAGCTAAATGATCGGTTTATTTCTCTTGTGTTGCCTAATTATTTGTACATCCATCACTCCAGTCTTCCCTCTGATGATCAATGTTGGTCATTGTCTATCCCCCAGAGTCAACCCAAACTTTGCTCCATCCATGTATCTCTGTGCAATTCTACGTTGTTCCCCCGCTTCGTTTCATTAATCTTCACATTCAACTTATGTGAGTCGTCGCTGACAATATGCATTCATTGTATACGTCTACCCTTTGAGTATTTTGGCAAAGTGCTCTGCAGTATGTGTCTATTCATACCAAATGCTTTCCAGACGATTACAATTCGTTGTTTTAGTCCGCTTTCATCGTTTTTCTTCAATTAGACGTTACTTCAACTTCTGGGCCTCACTGGCTTTAATACTGGCCCCTTGGAGGGGGACTTTACCGTTGAACATAACTTTTGTTTTTGTTCTTTTCATCTATTGGTAAGTCAACGTGTCCGTATCCTATCAATGCAAAGGCCATTTTTTCGACATAATATCCTTCCTTGTCAAAACGCTTTTCGAATAATCACGTAGGTCAAACAATATAGAGACTTCATTGATCCAACTTCATATATATATATATATATATATATATATATATATATATATATATATATGATAAAAGACAAACAAAAAACACCAGAAAGAGTTCTCTATATGATATTTTGTTGCTTATGGCATCTCACCAGGAGAATGAATTGTTACACCTTGGTTAGGGTTGATTGGAAGTACGTTTCTTCTTATTTCGTTTTTTTAAATAAATAATTTGAGTCAGTTTGGTAGTAGTTAGTTTCCTATGTGATTGATTTAAAAATGTATTAATGGTAGTCGGAGGGTTGGTTGTATTGGTCATAAATCGTGGTGGGGTCAAGTGTCAATGTAGTCTACAATCTATAGTGTGTAAGTTTACATTTGAATAATAATTATAATCATTCATTTTTGTACCGATGTTTACACACCCATTGCAATTATCAAAACTCAGCTTATACTATTAACACTCATCAAGGTCTCTAACTAATGGACTTTACGAATTTACAGTACCGAAATACTATATAACTGCTTATCCTTGGAGACAAGCACCTCCCAAATTTAAAGGTTATTTTGTAGTGATGGTGATAATCTTGTGAGTTTTTTTTAAACGCACCAAGTTGTTCAATTTACTATTCAGTCCAATAGGGGAAAGAAATATCCACATGTTTTCATGATCCTCCCGGATATTTATGGCCGTGTTAGGTGTAATATTCGCTATTCTTTCGATAATGGTAAATTTAGCATCATCGTGGAAGTTATGATTAGGTAAGAGAAAGTGCTGCTCTACTGGGAGTAAATTGTTATCATTAGTGTATCTAACTCCGTGTCTGTAATGATTGAGTGTGATGTTGAAAGGTCGTTCAGATTTCCCTACGTACTGTATTTTGCATTGAGTGCATTCGAGGAGGTACATAATGTTGCTCCTTTCGCAGTTAGAGCTGTGGTAAATATTGATAATATTTTTTTTGTGGGAGAATTGGCGAGTAATTACAGAGTTCGAAGTGCAATTGCATGGCAAGCTACCGGCCAGGTTTGCAAATTGGCTGTTTTTTCCCCCACGCCAATTTGTTGGCTTCATAATTCCAATTATCTTTTTCTTGTCTTCTCCAGGCTTTCCCATATGGATTGCTTCGAAATATCGAAATATCATTCTTAGCTATAAAATAGCAGAAAGTGGAGGTATCTAGCCGCCTTTCCAGCATTTTAGAGACAGTTTTATCAATATAACAAATATTTTGCATCATTGAAAGCGTATCGTTCAACGTGTTTTGATAATTTGGTAATAGGCCGCAATTCCACGCAAATGATGTCTCTGTTGGCAACTCATTTTGTATTCATTCGTATATCAAAACTTTTTACCTTTTATTGGTAGACACATCAACTTTGTCTGTTTACAAGCCTAATGAAAATGTTTCGATACTCCTGTGCGTATCATTTTCAATGATCGTCATTATTGTTACGATCATTCTCTTTTTCCTTCCCTTCCTCTCCTGTCCTCTCTCCTTTCTTCTATCTCCCTTTCGATCACCGCCTCTTCTTTCCGACCCATGGCATGCTTAGCGTAGGTACATTTTTATTTCCCCTGGATACAACTGTAACTATAACAAGCAAGATGAGGACACCAGTCGGTGTGAATCAGTGTAAAATGAATCTAATCTTGCTATAAACTGTGCACTGAAATCCTGAATGAACTATTTTCAACTTCAATGCATCTAAACGCATTCCTAGCAAATGCATTTCATTCTTCCTCCTCTGGAGTTGAGAAAAGAAAAAAAAAGTATTATAGGATCGATATCTGTGCAAAAGCACCCAATTCTACTATCATAAATTGATTTGCACCAATCACTTTCTAATGTTATTGCAAAGTGGGTTCACGACATTCTGACTGATTTATGGTTTCGTTTATTGCAAATTTTATTGCTTTCTTAGAATCAATATTTACAACGGCACATAAAATCAAAACACAAGAAAAAGCCCATACAAACATACATATATATATATATATGTGTGAGTGTGTGTGTGTGTGTGTGTGTGTGTGTGTGCATGTGCATGCGTGTGCGTTTTGTGTGTCTATGTGGTTGTATGTGTGTGAATATCCTTGTGTAAGATCATAGATATGAATTTATATCCATCGTATGTATTCCACATATTTTTTATTATATATATATATATATATATATATATGCATATATATATATATATATATATATATATATATATATATATATATATATATATATGTGTGTGTGTGTGTGTGTGTGCGTGTTTGTGTGACCTTATATTACACTTAGGATAAGCATAGTAAATATCTATAAATATTTGTTCTTATTTGAGCTTTGTTGTAATTTATTTTAACTCATTCCAGAACTTTCGCGATCATTTCAAACAGAAGTTCTTTCAAGATTCAAGAAGTTTGTATTTTGAATCGAGAATCGATGCCATCTTTGCATTTCTACGGAAGTTTGTTTACAATGAATATATTTATTAATTTTTATTCCTAGATATGACATCCAAATCAATAAAAATATTTTTCTCATAATATCACTCGAATCTTTTCGTGAGGAAGAGTTTCGTAAAAATGCCAGCGCTTCAATTCATCTGTTCAAACTAAATCAATTTTTTTCCTCAGGTTTTATTAATGTAATCATAATCATATTCCCAGTTCTATACAGAAAAAGTTTTAGTTGCTCCAAAATTAATTTTCTATCACTTATGAGAGTAATTCTCACTTGAATAAAGGAAATGTAGACAGTTATGGACTGATAAAATATGTAGACACAATCCCCCCTCCTCTATCTATCTATATATATCTACACACACAAACGCACACACAAACGCACACACACACACACACACACACACACACACACACACACACACACACACACACACACATATATATATATATATATATATATATATATATATATATATATATATATATATATATATCATATGGTGAATGTATCATTTGGCTTTAACGATGTAGATAAACTAAACATTCAAAGAAAATGGGAATTAAATCTGTGACTGATAGGATAGCTACTTTACCATTGCATATATTCATTTATAATTACATAGATATTTTTCTCCGTGGCTCATTACAGATTTTACATTTTGTTTCACTTAGAAGAGATTATGATTTAAATGTTTCGGAGATATTCTCTTTATTTATGTACATCCAGAAATTTCAACTCCACCTATCCATTTCGGGGACAGACCAACCCTGTAAAGTTGATTGTCAGATTGATTTAGCTGCCCAAGCAGTTTGTTGTGGTACCAGATGGGACAGAGGAAGTTAGATAAGATATTTTAAAGTTTTACAACATTCATAGTCATAATTCTTCTAACGGGTATTGAGCATCGTTTCGAAAAATCTTCGTCATACATTGATATTCACTTATAGAATTCTATAATAGTTCTCATATTAATCTATATCTATCTCTCTCTCTCTCTCTATATATATATATGTATATATATATACATATATATACACATATATATATATACATATATATATTTATATGCACATATATATATATACATATATATATATATACACACACATGTATATATATACATGTATATATATATATATATATATATATATATATATATATATATATATGTATGTTCTTCCATAGGAATAGAGCACTCTGGTGGATGGAAAATATATGATAAATGAATATACCGCTTATATTCAACTTCACTGACTGTCTTGTTCCGTGGTGCAGAGAGGATACCGGCCTCCGTGTCTGAAGCGAAGATTTCAATCCTACCTTGCGGTACTGGATGGGATAATGGATAGTCTATAGTCACTGACGATTTGTAATACAACGAAATAGCTATCTTTGGATGACATTATATATATATATATATATATATATATATATATATATATATATATATATATATATATATATATATAGTGCAATCAGGTTCATCATGGAAGGACATGACTTTGTTCAGCAGTGTCCATAAACTATTAAACCAAAAGTGCGGATAATTATTGACTCACCATCACATACGTATATGCATTTATGAATTAAGAATGTGAAATGCTGAAAGATCATAAGCGTTTCGAAAATCTGCCCCCGGTCTTCAGTCTTCATAATGATGTGAGAGGAGAACGGTCTACACTTTAGCAGATCATTTCCTTAATGCATGTCACCATGAAATACACATTAGAATGCATTAAATTGCAAATTACTTCTGTTATTACAGGATGTATTCGTCTGGGTTCACGTTGATGACTCAATCCGGGGAAATGTCATAAACTTTTCCGAATGCGAGGACCCTTACCTGGACTCACATATTCACATACGTATCACGACATTCACACTTAGTAGACGAATTCCATCAATTATGCTCACTCTTCTCAAATGCAATTATATATGCATTAAATTGTTGTAACCGGTCTCTAAGGGCAAAATATTCCATCTTCCATACACCGAGGCAGTTCACACGTATTAAACGAATGATTATCTTACACTACACATTCATAGACCCTCGGGTATCATCATTTCAAACTTTAAGTTGAACGGTCCGAAAATGAACAAGGGGGGTCTCAATCTACTGACTGGAACTAAATGTATATCAAAATTGAAACCAGGCCAGAAAAAATGCTTGATTTAGATATGAAGATGTAAGAGGGTTCGGTAGAGATGAGGTTCTGAGAATAGAATCGCAATACAAAGACTGCAAAGAGGCTAAGCAGAGAGAGAGAGAGAGAGAGAGAGAGAGAGAGAGAGAGAGAGAGAGAGAGAGACATGGCAGGGTACAACCAAAGGGTGGAGCTACGAGAACATCGCTGTCACGTAAAGAAGTGAACTCGCTTTCGAGTTTTTATGAGCGAAGGTAATCTCTATGACCATTTCTTATATAGTGACCAATATTCAATGAGGTGTTACCCAAGCCTTCCAGGAAAATTGAAGAACGGAATTTCTTCCTTGCAATAATAAAATTTGGAAAAAAATACGGTTACTTCCCGGTTGAGTAATATCAGATACGATTGACGAATCAGAATTCGTGGAATATGCGAGAGTATTCTGTTTTGTGGCTTCATATTATGCCGCAGAAATAGCCTTCTGATATCTATTCAGCGGAGAGAGGAAATTTCTGACGAAAGTTTGACACCCTGCAAAGAAGTAAAGTCAACATCTACACAACAATTACAGTGGATTCGTGCCAAAGATAAAGCTAAACTTGATAAACCTCAGCCAAAAATCTACAGTGGGTTAGTTATTAGGAAGCTGACGGACGTTGATCGTGAATGTTAGGTTGCTCATATTAATTATTGATTTTCTGCGGACTGTTAAACAACTTCTCTTATGGAAGCCATCTCTTTTTTTTCTATTATCTGCCATGCACATATGCTGGGTCAACAAAGGCTCAGCCCTGTATGCACTAATTAATTTCATTTTTTTTCCTTATAAAATAAATCTGCCGCATGTATTGAACCAATAGTTCCCCTGTCATGAGAAAGACATTTATAACAGGATGAAATATTACGTTTTGTAACCTTGCCCAGCAGTATTTTCTCTAAACAATTACTGGGCTTAGCTTGATAGGGCAAAAAGCCAAATTTGGATAAAATAGAGAAAAACAAACCTGACTGCTGCAGGATAAAAATCCACTCTCACTTATATTCCGACGGCAGATTATTATTGCAATTTTTGTATCGTATATATAATAAACGAAAAACTTTTAAAATGTATTTTAGTATAGCATAACCTTATTTAAATCCAACCCTTCTTTATATGAAAGATGAAGTTTATAGATATATAAGACTTCCAATTCAGCTCAATTGGCAAGACACCAGTAGAGATTTAGATGAGGTCATTTTTACTCCACTAAATTTAGTGAGGATTGTTCTCATTTTTTTTGTTTTGGTAGTAAAATAAAATTAACTGCCTACTGGAGTCTGAAAAAAGATTAAGTTTGGACAACTTCCCCAGAAGGAGATGGGAGGTCTCTTCATCAGTCTTTCAACGTCCGTTGTTGGACATAGACCTTCCCCAGGATTTGCCACACTTCTCTATCACAGGCGTCGCAGAGCCAGTACTTTCTGAATTTTTCTAGCTCTTCTCTACATCTAATATTCTGCTGGCCTCGGTTTTGCATATGATCTCAGGGGATCCATGTTATGAGTCACGATGTCCATCGGTTGTCTGCCATTCTTGCAACATGACCAGCCCACTGCCATTTGAGATTTTTAATGGATTCTATAAAGTCCATAATGTACTGTGCTGTCTTGTGGTATCTCCATGTGACGGCTAGCATAATTCTTTCATGTGCACGTTGCATAGTTCTCAATTTGCAGATCTGTTTCTTTGTTAGGTTTCATGTTTCAGCTCCATAAGTTCTGTCTGCCTAAAATATCAGCATTTGGAATCCTAGCTTTTGCCAAGACTAGAACATCAGCCTATGGTACGGGTGCAAAATGCATGACTATTTCAGTAACGATGCACACATAGGTATCATAACTTGTCTAATGCGATCACAACCGAAAAAACAAACATGTAAAGCTCGTGAAGAAGAGCTTACGCTGTAGGCTGCAAATTAATGACTGAGGGAGTCTCTATCTTTGTATCAATACACAAATCCAGGTAGAAATGTAAAAAAGTAACTGGTTTCAAAGAGAGCCCATTTTAAGAAGAATTGCCTTGAGCTGCATCAGCCTTAATTAGCTTTGTGCACCCAGGTTCAAAACCGCACGAATAAGGCACACATAGTTCTGTTTCATGCAAAAAATTCAATACATTAAAGGTTGAGTAGATCTTTAGAATTTCTATGTACGTATTGGTTTTGATCAGTTTTGTATCAACCGAGCTTAGTATATGGCCATAAGGTAGGTATTAGAGAACAGGGATAAATTACCCGAAATCGGGTAAAATCGAAAATTTGGGGGATCATGAAGGCTGGAAAAATACGGGTTGAGTTAGCTTTTGAACACACAAGATATAATATATATTTATCATACGTACACAGTTGTTATGATGTGTGAATCGAATATAAAAGTCAGCATTTTCTCCAATAATTAACACCATGGTTTTATGCTTTGTCTTCATCATTTAAGAACATAATACTAATCTTTATTCAGGTGAACGCAAATATTTCAATTTTTGATTTCTAATTTTACGGCGAGCTTATGAAGATGCTTACTTTTAAATTTTAAGTGCTGTGTTTACAGACATGAACGGGAATATTGGAAATCAATTTGCGCGTGGAAAACAACATATTTAATTGCACTCCGTAGCTATACAGTGTACCATTATGGTAGTGGAATTTAATTACTGTACAACATCCGAGTCTCTCTGACAAAGAAAACACCTCGCATATTGTTGTTGTTTTATCATAAATAAATGAGCAGTATTCTCCCAATACCTGAAGTAGAGAAATCTTGACAGAAATGCTTCAGTTCTTCAATTCAATTTTTTTTCTTTTGTATTTCGATTGAGTGCTATTTCTGTTGCTGCACGAGTGGCTTTTGAAAATTTTTAGAAAATTTTTGACCTTGAGCGGAATTCATTTTCCGTTTTAAGAGCAATTAGTTTGTTTTTTGCTCACTTTGATGTCTAGTGGGCTAATGCCATTTAACACAGATAGATTTTGGATGATATCACCAAATGATCCCCTACCTCTGCCAGAGGCGGGTGGATGTGACAGTGGAGATCGTGTTGATCCAAAAGAGGAGGCCTACGTGTCTTGATAATCAGCATTCGAAACCTCAATTTTTCACCTTAGCCTTCACCCGAAAGATTATTTTTATCTATTTACAAATGCTTACAACATCACAGCAGTGAGGCACCATGTGATGATTTAGTTCACCACATCAGCGAATAAGTATGCAAGCTTTTCATACGTCACAACACTGCAAGTTTTTATTGGCATGAGACAGTCCCTATTCATGTTGTGTCATATTTATCAATGGCAAAGACCACGGTTTCACAACTCTTTTTAGTTATTAATTGTCCCTATGAAATCAGGGGAGCTGAGCCGAGGGGAGAGCACGGAATCTGGTCCTTGAATTTTTTCTTACTATTTCATGCCTGTGAAGGAATGATCTAGAGATTAAACTCGTCATGTATAGACAAGGGATGATCCTGATTTTGCAGGAAGGAAATAGCAGTTTTGTGGATCTGAGACGCTCAATACCATTATATTCCGTCGTTCAGAAGCGAATCCAAAAAACGAGATAGATGCTGTCAACATAGTTTCTGCTTTGATGTATTTAAGAAAGTTGTGAACCAGATTTTCCCGGTGTTTTCCCAACATTATCTATTTGGCTGATAATCTGATGAGTTATACAGCAGGAATATCATGAAAAGAGAAAGAAAGACGGTGATCCTTCACAAGTCTTTTTATAAAGAACTCGCACTGTTATTCATTCCTGCCATAGATTGTCTCCAGAAAAGTCAAGAATGATATGCAAATGACATTTTGACCAATCCCAGTTTCAACATGTCGACCAGGATATTCTCTCTATTTCTTAATATGAACTCGTATCTTCAAGTGAGTCTTTAGCAGGCCTATTACCTAGTTTCGATATCTCTAAACCAGTCTGCTATATTCCTGAACGGCAACGCAGTAAACAGACCAACGGTAAATAAGACCGTAGAGGAAAAAATCTATCTAAAGAAAACAAGATAAAGAGCAGGTCGACCGCCAAGAAAAAAAAAATCAAAGTAGTCCATAATTAGTTGAGTATTAACAATGCATATTTACAGTTTCAAGACAAAGACTGACGCTGAAGAGTAATATTTACGAACAAATTTTCTGTATGAAACCGTATTTTGGCTTTGGATCACTGGAAAAAAGGGAGTGATAGGAAGGACTCCCTTTCTTGGCTGATAGTACTTTTTCATACCTGAAAAGGACTGAATGAATCAGTATCTTTGTGTCAACGTCGAAGATGGGAAGATGAGATTGTTCAAGACTCTTGTCATATTAGAAAAAGAATAGAATTTCCTATCCAATTAATAGATATATGATATAATTCATTTTATGTCCTTTGTGTGCATTGGTTTTATGACTCTGTTTTTTCGGCTAGACATTGAAAACAGAGATCATATTCTTGAAGTGCTAATGGTATTTGTACCACTGAATATTAGATTGTATTAATGTTGGAATCGACTGTTACTCGACAAGGTCTGGGTAATAAATTACCTTAGGGAAATTGTTTCATTCTCGATGTGGTTAATTATTCACATAGCCAGTTGTTATAAAATGCACCGCTTTACCAAAGTGGATAATTATCTGTTTCCCAAGTGGTACAGAATTGTATATAAGATTGTCTCCATAATGTGGACTAAAAAAAAACAAAAAAACAAAACAAAGAAAAGCAAAACGAAAAGATAGTTCTGTAAAAGAATGTTGACACCTTCAGGGCTGCTCGATTTTTCGCAGCTACACTCTCTATTCGGCTATCTGTTTACTTGACACCACCGATGAGACGGAAAACCTAGTGATGTACCTACATTTGCTTACTTTTATTTACATCTGGGAAGTACAGCAGTCATAATCCAGAAAAGCTATCCGAGAAAATCTTCGTAGAAAGAGATCGAAAGTGTTGATATATTGGAGTGCCCTTCTTTTTATTAAAAAAGAAAAATTCTGTCCAGAAATGGTAAAGAACCATGACGCCCAGACAAGCAACACTCTTGGTCTCTTTTACTCGAGAGCAGAAGTTGAATTCCTGAAGGCTAACCTCGAATGGGCGATCGATGAAATTCTTTTTCTTCTTAGTGACAATAAGGAACTTAGGTAGCTGAGTATACTTTTCATAATGAATACTGGATTGTGTACAGATAAGCGAAAGAACGAGTAGCGTCGACTGACAATAATATTGCAGCCACCGAATACAGTTTGGAGAAGAAAATAAGATCTTGAAGTTTGAATCGCATGTTTTCTTGAGAGCCGTACTGGTTGAACAGGTAAGGCGAGATTAGGGATGAAGATTGGCAGTTTTCCCATCAAAACCCTTTCGCTTACTATTATGCCATGCAAGTGATAAGGATATGGACATTATGGTTATAAGTAGTGTTGCAACAGCAGAGAGACAGTTTTATACGTAAACTATATTATGATTTGAAAGCAAAATTAATATGCGTGATTTAAAATCTACAAGTTGGCTTACCGTCAGATCCTCTCTCACTTTAGTCTACTTCTTTGCTCTCTATCACCAATACGTTTCATTGTACATAGTTTGATACAGAACAAACGAATTTTGGGAGGATCGTGTAGCGCCAATTTTCCAATTAGAGACAGTTTGCCCACCTAGGAAATTAGCATGTACAATCCTGGATTTTTTCTCAGGATTGAACACTGGCCTAATATTTCCATCTTATATGTGTAAAGGCAATCTCATTTTTCTCAGGTCCTGTCCAGAATCGCACGTTGAGAAATATGGTCACTTTTTCAAGGATATCAAATAGAGATTTCCATGTTTGGGGCTGGATTTAGAGCTGCTGTATCATTCTTTACCGAAGCATTAAGCAGACAAGCAATAACCTCAAGTTAGTCTTAGTTCAATCTATCGAAAAACCATAGCAATGGAGCTCCAAGTAGGGATCATTAAAGTATCAGTGTGCTAAATATTGCACTTACGTAAGCACTTCGAGGCGTAAATACTGCAATATCCACGATATGTTTACCCTTAGATTATATTCGGTGCAAAAATCAGTTTTCATCGAGTACATAAGGTAGACGTATAGTTGTTTTTACAAACCGACTTCGCCACATTTGGGGAAATCATAAACAATGACTTGGGAAAGTAGTATGCTTTGAGGCAGGTGATTAGCAATTCTTATAGGAATTATAACATAAAACGTTTATCTTCCACTGATGTAATTTCAAGAGGGAATCATTGGCACCTATAATACACACTTCACTGATTGCCACGAATATGAGGGTACAAATACGCGTGCTTTATACGTCTATTTCTCTTATAACTCTAGTGGCTGATTGCAAACGACGCCAAAACCGACAATACGTAATTACTGAAATTTAACGTCTTGTCAACAATCAGAGATAATTGGTAATGTGGCAAAGACGATTGAAGTAACAACAAGAACTAAAAGAAAAATCTACAAAAACAAACAAACAAACAAAAAAGAATGAAGAAGAAAATGATGTCGTGTTTTCGCAATCAGTCATTAAACAAATGAGAGGTAATTTGCGTAGAAGTTTCGAGACAAAAATAACAAATCATAAAAATAAATAGCAAACAAAAAGAGACAGACGACGGTTTCATATAATAAGCGCCAACATAATGAAGTGAAAATATCGGTGTTACGCGGTGACTCACCTTATTCACTTTCGGTCCGAAGGTGATCGCCTCCTTGTCCAAGTTATATATCGTTAATTATCATCAACGTTACCTGTGGTATAGGAAAAAAAAAAAAAACAATCCTCTAAGCTGGGTTCAATTGTAAAGCAAGAAACAACTTGGAAATTGTCCATGAATATAAGGTCTTCCCTATTAGATATCTCTTATTACGTATGATAAGAGATATGAAACTCTGACGGGTTTTTCTTGCCGAAGATTGATGTTGAGTCTCTCCCTCGCCTGTTGTTCTGCCAATGTGACTTGGTGCTTCCCAATATTTCATATGCAACATAGTTTTTGTATTATGTACCTTACGTTATGTACATGGACTATTTCATATTATTTCGTAAGTGTAGGACAGAAACAAGTATTGGGCAATACATAAGAATCGAACTCACTATTACTTCCTTGGTATCCATTACACTACGGGGCCCCTTTCAGAAGAAAAGACAGGGGCTAGTTGGTGCATTTTTCACTTTTATTGTTGTAACCTCTTATTATATTAATTCATTGAAACACAAAATATGACCAACAATTACAATGCAAAATTGAATCCCTTTGGATCATTCAAATTTGAAACATTTGTTAATTTTATTATATCATAATTCAAACATTCAGAAAAGAGTGTTCTGATCGACCCCACTTGTTTGGACAGTTGGTACAACCTGCTTTGGAAAGTTAGTCTGCTCACTAGTAGATACATAAGCGATTAATACATTTTCATGATTGAAAAATATGAAATTTTTAACCAGAAGGAAGAATCTTTGGTATATAATGACAACCTGGTAGGGCAAGTAGAATCGTCTCTGATGACACTATCATCATCCACCAAATGCAACATGACACCTGGTTGTTAAAGTAAAATAAGATACTTAGCTATGATAATAACATATTTCTCATGTCAAACCTTTTATATTTACAATATGACTCAAACTTAGTGGAAAATGTCCGTCTTGTTTCTGCTCAAGATGAGAGGCGGTATCAAGTGATGGAGACAGAAATCAAATTAAGAGATTCAACCTGCCCCTGTATCCTGTAGCCTGTCCCCCCCCCCTGAAAGAGTTTACTTGACAAGATGGAATCATAAAGGTGTGATGCTTTTTCGGATAGTTGTTCAGAAGAAACGAAGCTGAGTTCAAGTTTCCATCGATCATTTGTATATGATTACTCTCTAGAAAACCAGGAATTTAACTTTCCCTGCAGTATGACCAATCATCAGTCATCTTATTGACAATTTTCTCCTGAGTACTACGAAGTTAAGGTCGTTAAAAAATGTCCGAGTGAGAATGAACAGGTGACTCACTTTCTGTGATTAATTGTGAAAGGTTGTAGAAAAAAGTAAACTCTTATAACAATTACCAGTCATAAAAAATATTCGCCAATGAAATGCTATAATTATCTTTAAAAAAAAAGTCAATGCTTCTTTCATGGTTCCAGAGAATGCTTTTAGTCTGTGTCTGACTTTTGATTGATATGAATAAAAAAACAACCAAGCTTAATGGTTCACAATACTTTCGCTTTTTTTCAAAACAGAAGAAGGGCTCTCGGTAGACAATTGAGCAAAACTTGAATGGCCCTCCCAGGGTGCAAGCCCACGGAGATCCATGGACGCCCAGTTGACAGAATACCCCACTCCGTCTCGCTGATCCCAAATCCAAAAGAACGTGCAGCAAAACAATTTGTATTAGATTTATTGAAAAAGTCGTCGTTGGGAACTATTTCAGCCTCACGCCATCTTAAAGAGTCTCCACTTCCTGGTCAAATGGCTAAAAAGCCTAAAATGCTAAGCTTTGTCATACATACCTATAGGTAAAGGGTGAAGAGATGGTCTTATGCCTTTCCAATCTGAATACGTTGAAAGTGAACGCAAACATTTTTAGCCAGGGTGTGAATTTGGTTCGCCCATTCCATTAACTGTATCTTTAACCGTTTGGCAAACAGCAACTCCTTTCCAAGATAGTCATCAATAGACCCAGATGAAAATGTTTAAATATTAAATTTTGTTTGATTCCGACTCTATTCTGTTGAAATCGTACATACGTTCATTTGAGTTTTGGATGAAAAATATTTCCATTCCATTAATTTCTAGTTTTCTTCAAAACATTTTGCTATCTATTTGTCTAGAACATATATGAAATGCTACAATGGCTCTTGCTAACTTGATTTTTATACTATCTAACCTAAATTCATTCAAATTTTGGATTTTCGTTTCCGATTATTCTGATGTGAATTTGATTATTGCTGAAAATACAAAACCTTTGTTCGTTTTATCAAATAAATTCAGAAAGTTTTTTTCCATTAACGTTTTAGACATTAACTTCATCGAACATCATATTTACAGATTCATTCCATTATTTCCTGCTATCTCACAGGCAATGTGAAAATTCTCTCTTTACAATGATTTTTCATATTTCTCAAATAAGAGCTGATCTTTTGCTATTGGAGGCTCTGTCCAACTGTCAGTCGGTCGGTCAATCGCAAAGTCTGTCCCCGTATTGTTTCTAAGCTGTTTAAAGTCAGGTTTACTCGAAACTTGGAAGAAAGGTGCTTCTTACCTAGACAAATTTTTCAATTAGGGTCATGTGATCTGGCAGTAATTGCTTCCTAACTTTTAAAATCGATAGAACTCAATATTTTCTAAGGTTTCAAAATACGTTTACTTGTAACGTGGTAGGATGGTGTCCCTCAAAAAGATGATCTTTACTTACACAAATATCCTTCTCAGGTTTTACTGATCAGCTTGTAATGACTTCTAAAAGTTCTGTTTTGATAATAATTTTTCTCAGTTGTTTTGTCTCAGATCCATTTTAAATTTGATAAAATTGTATACCTCGATAAAACGCCTCTTACCCTAATTCATCTTCTACAGAGAGCCATTTGATTTAGAAATGATGCTTATATTTTGAAATGGACTCCTCATCGAAGCTTAGGTTCTTAGTTTTTTCTCAAGAGAAAAATCAACAGATAATTCTATTGAGACTACAATAGGATTAGTTCTTCAAGGATTCAATATCAATCGACTAGGGTGAATGATTAAAAATTTCACACCCAAACTGTGATAACTTTAGCATGGTCACAGAATAAGCAGGCGCTTAGAGTTATTGAATTGACACCACCCCGAGAATAATATACAGCTTTCTAAATTCAACGGCCATTCACGTGAGAATGCATTTTGGTATAGATCATACACTTCTTCTGTCAGTTGAAAAGGGGAATTGCCAGTGCACTGAGACAATGTCATTGATGTAGCTAAGGACTGTACGGTGGTGATTTGGTAGATAACAATCATTCAGTTTTCCGAGCTAGTGATCAGAACTTATCCACAAGAGATAAAGAAATGAAGGGTCAACTAAATATAAGTTTTTTTCCCCAACTTTTGGAGTTATTGAATTGTTTATTCAGACTATTTGAAAAACAAATCATTAGACCCAACACGATTTGAACATGTATCCGTCGTCTATGGGGTCAGCTGCACTATCGTAGCACTATCTAGCAATTTGTATGGGAACTGTTTTTTAAAAACTATTCACGTTTGTCTCTGTATTGTTGGGGAAATTGCCAGGGCACTGAGACAAAGTAATCGATTTAGATAAGGACAGTACAGCGGTGATTTGGTAGATAAGATTCATGCCGCTTTCCCTGTTTGTTTACTCACTAAAATATGGCAATAGACAGCTAAATATTATTTCCACCCAACGTTTTGAGTAATTAAATACCGATCTTAAACTAAGAAATTTGCTGTTGACCATAACGTGATTCGAGCATGTAACCTTTTGAACTGGAGTTATATGCCCTACCGCGCCAGATTGCTATATATATATATATATATATATATATATATATATATATATATATATATATATATATATTTCTTATATATATATATATTTCTTATATATATATATATTTCTTATATATATATATATATATTTCTTATATATATATATATATTTCTTATATATATATATATATATATATATATATATATATATATATATATATATATATAAGAAATTCCATGCTGTGTACAATCGTGCATAAGCAGAGCTACCATGACCAGATTTGTATATAAAAACTCTGTAGTCGACGTATACATTGGTTTGTTGAAATGAAATTCCTGTATGATGGGAAATTCTAAAAGCAATACTGAGCTTCACATATAACCCTATTCATCATATTACAAAATTTATGTTGTATTACAGTAATATCTATCCTCGTTGACGACCAACTAAAAAGATCTTAGCTGAAACTGGGCGCATTTCATTGTAAAATGTAAATAGATATTATTTAAAAAGCAGTACTATTTCAAAGTTCATATATGTATTATATTTTGTGGTTTCACAGTATGTTATATATTATAGCTCTCAATGCAATCAAATGATAGCAAGTTCCCTCCATACCTTAGTAGTCTCTTCAATAGTGCAGTTGATTTTAGCATTTGATTGTTTTTTCCCGGTATTCTTCCAATGGTTTTCAAAGGCTTTTCAGCAGTGTTCTGTGGGCTCTAAAAATGGTGTCTACGACCTCCATTTATATTCTCATTTCCTGCAATTTCCCAGTTCTTTAGTATAGTCCCCATATTTATCAAGCTTTTCACCCTCTTTGATTCCACGCTGTGGTTTGCTAGGACAGCCACACCCACTATCTGACCATCTTCTTTCTTTCAATAATGTTGACTAGTCTAACCAACATGTTAACCCTCAAACTAAGAACCACAAAACATGTACAAGAAAGAACCATGCTCAACATTAATGATATCGTACAATCCATTAGAAAACTAAAATGAAAATGGATTGGTCATGTTGTAAAATGTCAGACCACCACAGGACATTACGACTCACAACATGGATCTCTAGAGAATTAATACAAAACCGTGTCCGGCACAAAATAAGATGGTATGACAAACTAGATAAGTTCAGAATGGTAGAGTGGTTTTGCGAATCTTTAGGGAAGGTTGAAGTCCAACGACTGATGGTGAAAGGATGCTGCTAATGATAATATCCGGTCATCGCATCCAGAGGACTTTGAGATTTCTTAGAATTCTCTACGACAGCTTCAGTCTTATGCTCACACCATTGGTCAGCATGGTCGAATCGTTGTTTTTTTCCCCAGTCCCTAGTGACTTAATTTGCTACATTCACACACTAGACCTTTTGACGATCGTTCTCACACATTTTTTCTAAAATGATATCATCGGCTGTT
Organism: Thysanoteuthis rhombus; assembly: GCA_963457665.1. Taxonomy (NCBI): domain Eukaryota; kingdom Metazoa; phylum Mollusca; class Cephalopoda; order Oegopsida; family Thysanoteuthidae; genus Thysanoteuthis; species Thysanoteuthis major. Next base: position 25,782,556 of record OY735202.1, read on the forward strand.
ATTTGAGATTTTACTTTTCGTTTTTCTATTTTTGTTGTTATTGGGAAAAGCAATCTTTGATATTAGTTCATCAGTTGTGTTCTTTCTTATCTGACTTTTTTTATTTCTATGTTTCATTAGTTTCAGTGTTGAATGAAAATAAAGGAAGGAGGGAAAAATTGACGCTGGGATCATTGTATTGTCTCATTATCGCCATCATTGTCATAATCATCGTCATCAATATCAGCTCTAGAAGCAACAAAGCAATAGTAGTACCTGTCTACAAGTGAAAAAAGAAAATCTCCGTCCATGTATTTGTGTGTGTAGCACTTTGATTCATTAGCAACCGGTAATAGTTCGAGGATCACATTCACCAAAACGCAAGGCAAGGCAGCGTCGAATTTCGAACCTTGTTTCGATCAGCGGTTGTAGAGAAATACAACAAATTACAGATTAAAGATAGATTTTTCATCAATTTTTTCATGAATTTTACCTTTCAAAAATATCTGGATATATGCATAAAATATCTGAATCAGATTCACCAAAAAGAAGTAATCAAAATACTTCAAAGCTGTAATTCTGTGCTACGGACAGAAATCATTTAAAATGTAAATTATGACAGGCTGCTCTACGCATCATACAGTCCAGCTCCCTTTAAAGCAAGCACCCTTGGAAGAAGGACCGTCTTGGTTCTTCTGATGTTCTAATCTTCTTTTATTAGGTTAATCAGGTCTCCATCATTTCTATGCACTGGTTTTGTCAAATAAATTCTAAATTTGATCGATGACACAACAGAGCTGGTTATTTTGTTGCGAAAGTTGTAAGATTCGTCTTTTTTTAATTTCACAGAAAAAATATTATGACTAATTCATTAATTTTTTTATTTTATTTTATCTTGGCCAGTTTTTTTTTTAGAACTTTTTAAAATCATTTTCCATCGGGCAAGTTGTACCTGTGTGGAATAGTGTTGTTATTCCTCTTGTGGCACCGTCTAAAAGGTGACAGATTTAAAAGATTATCAACTGACTTGATTATGATATTAGGTTTCCCTTTGCTAGGAAATTATCAAATTGAAGATAATGAAATGAAAAAGAAAATGATGAGAACAAGAGAGAACAACGACAAGAAATCCATTATGTTCAATTACGACGTGGGAAGATTTGTATGTGAAAAAGGGCCTCATGGTGAAAAGGATTCATGGATAGTTGTCACATGAAAAACTCAATTGAGAAAAGAATAATATTCCAGTTGAAGCATCACAGTGTCACTCTAAAATGAGAAATAAAAAAACAAAACACGTCATTATTTCTACGATTGACAGTCATTTTAGATCCCGTGTGAAAAATAAAACCAAATCTTCATCCAGGAAAAAAATAAAACCTGAACATTAACAGATTCTAAGCTCCTGCTGGTCGTGGTCAAAAGAAGGGCTGAAGTCATTCTACTCACTTTTTATATTTCTGTTTTATCTCTTTACCGCATGTATTTTGTAATTCTATTCACCATACATTTCTTATAAAGATCATCAACTAAAAAAGCAAACGTGGGGATCTTCAGTTTTTAAATGACTCTATCCATCTATCTGGCTGGTTGGTGGGCTATGTATTTATCACTTGTATCATCATTATCAGTCTTTTGACGTACTTTGTTGAAGATAGACTTTCCCCAGAATCTGCCAAATTTTCTATACCATGAGCATCGGGGAGCCAGTATTTTCTACATTTGTCAAGTTCATCTCCAATGATCCATGTTGTGAGTCGTGATGTCTATCGGTTGTCTGTCATTCTTTCAATAAGGCCTGTCCATTGCCATTTGATTTTTCTAATAGATTCTTTGATGTCTCAGACTCCCATTTTGTCCCTGACATAATGTGCTATCTTGTGATTTCTCCATTTAAATCTGAGCATGATTCTCTCATGCACACGTTGCATGCATCTTGGTTTGTAGGCCTGTTTCTTGGTCAGGTTCCATTTTTCTACTCCATAAGTGACTATCGTGAGAATGCATTGGTTGTATACTCTTCTTCTCAAGGGTTATTGAGATTGTTTGGTTTTCGAAGGTAGAGATTGCTCTGCCAAAGGCTCGCAATCCAAGGGTGATTCTTCGGTCGATCTCTTCCTCTTTGTTGGTTTCATGTGGATTTGTTTCCTAGGTACATGTTGCGGTCTACTTCCCCCAGTTTTGCTTCTTCGATTTCGACAGTTATGTCCTTATTCTAAATGTGATTGTTGCACATGATTTTTTATTTATTGATATGCAAGTGCAGGACAACTTTTTCGCTTTCTTCATTTTGTTCATCTAGCATTTGTTGGAGGTTGTGTATTTTTTCCACAATCTGAAGTTGTTGCGATATTTGCCGTTTTTATTTAAATTCTTCTTTTCTCTCAGATCAGGTTTCGGGAGATCATCTCGGAGCAGACTGTGAAGAGTTTCGGTGAGCTAGTATCCAGTTGGCTTACCCCTTTTCGGAGCTGGAAGGGTTCAGAGTTCTTATGTTGCCTGATAAAGGAGTTGCTGTGATTGTGTATATGTTGCAGTACTCAGACCTCTACAGAGCGTACACCTTGTAGAGTGATAGCCTTCGTGGCCATGGGAATTTCTATCGAGTCGAATGCCTCCTTGAAATCTATAAATGCTATATTTTGTATCTTGGCATTTTGTATTCTGCTGCCTTCTCTGTCAACTGATTTTTCTTTAATGGAGATAGTCAATTGTCGAGTAGTTACTTCTAAGTCTATCCTGTTTTAGTGATCCCGTTTGCAATGATTTTTGTTGTGGCAGCATCTACAGATTTAGTGGGCTGAAAAATATTAGCTGTCCAAAAAACTTTTTTGGTACCCTCCTTCAATGAGTTTTGGGTTAGGGGTTCAATTTGCAATGTAAGTTTATGTCAAACTGGTCCCTCAGATTCGTTCCGTCAGCATTCACACACTTGGTTTTGACTTTTGGTGATCAATTGACTATAAAAGGCGAGAGAAGTAACGTTTTTTTTAATTGATTGTCTGCAATAGGACTTTGATCACATGATTGTTTCAATTGACTAACATTCATTAATCTCTAGAAGAGAGCAATCAAAATAGCCGGTGGATAACTGAACAGCTTCAGATTTGCTGACGACATCGAAATTCCTGTAGAGAACCTACATGAACTCTAACTAATACTTGATGCAATAAACGAAGAAAGGGTCGGCCTACACATGAACTTCAGCATTGTCTTGTGCAATAATCACATCGAAAATAAGGAGATCTACCTAAGACAACAAATCTCTATGAAACCCACAAAAGAAAGAGAAAGCAAGAGGCAAAACTCCCAGGGATCGCAAGTCTTCGGCAGAGCAAGCCCAACCTTCAAAGACAAAACAATCCCAATAATCTTGAAAAGGAGGGTATAAAACCAAACCAAACTGATGGTGATAATGATGATTATGATGGGTCAATTTAGGGTCGTGTCGATTTTCAAATCTAAGGGAGATATAAACGACATGCAAAACTTTGTACACGTCAACCGGGCTCCAGGGTGAACGTAGAATGTGTTGTACTGACCTCTGGTAACATCTTGAGGCCAACTGAAGGTCAGGTAAAATTTTGAATTTTCAAAGGCTTGATTCTGGCATTATCGAGAAACTAACAGAAAATATATGCTCTGAATATCTGCTCTGTTAATTACCCCGAAGAAGATATTTCCTCAAGGGAAATTTTATGGATTTTATTCTTTCTCAGGAAGCAATGTAGATTATGTTTTCAACATCTGGTTGCAGATTTGAATGTCCGGATGTCAATTTCTATTCACCTCATGGCTTGTATGATGAGAATAGATGCCGTTGATGTCATCTCATGAATAGGCAACGAAAAGGTAATTTTCAATCATAGCGTTATAGGGATGTGATTTAGAATATGTTCATCTCAGGCTATTTTTTCCGTTTGTTATTCAAGTATTGAGCAAAAAAGTCCATCAATAAATCCGTATCCAGATACAATTAGTAGTTGAATTCTAAAATTGAAATGCCAATCAACATTGATCTGTGGACAAGTGTTGAGTTAAATGCATTGACAAGGGATGAGTTTTGTTTGTTTGACAAAATAAATGCTTTTCTTATCATAAATCTTTAGGGTTTTTGGATGGAGTTGGCACTTGATTATCCCCTTCCTTCACTCAAAGGTCAAGATACATAGGGGATGTAGCGCACCATTGAAGATGACCTTTGCTTTTGTACGATCACGAAACCGTCTTAGAATATTAATAAACTTGTACGCTTAGCCAAACTTGCTTATTACAGCTCAGATAGCTTTTCTGTTAACTGAATAGATTGCATTTGTCAAATTGATAAACACCTGACAGACGTTGGCACACTACTCGATACACTTTCCTTGCATTTGCTGTGCAATAAATTTCATGTATAATCTTACCCCTAAACGCTCTAAATCAACTGACTTCCTAGGACGACTGCAAGGCATACATGACAAAAATGTCTATTAAAGAAGAACATTTGAAAACCCTTGACGTATACTGAGAGCTGAGAAATACCTCGATAACTGCTGCATTCCCATCTCTTGTCCCTATTCTTGTATGAAGACAACTTGATAACATCTTTCCAATTCTGATGGGTGGACAATCCATTGTTAAACACCAGTAATGAGGTGATAATCAGTGCCTGCAAGCTTTTCACCATCATACAGAAGTGCTTCATAGGGGATTCCATCAATGCCAGCCACCTTCAAACTTCTTATCTGACTTTTGCAAGAGTTGAGGCATTGTTCGTCCTTTTGATTATTTCTGATTGAGGAGATGTCTTCATTCACGGTTGATGGATTCATAAAAAGGTCTGCAAAATTTTCAGTCCATCGCTTCATAATACTATTTGGGTCTTCATTGGTCGATCATCATCATCATCATCATCATCATCATCATCATCATCATCAGTTTATTCCCCAATATTCGCCAGACCCCTCTATCTTGGGCATCGCAGGTAGCAGTACTTTCTGAATTTATTTGGAACATCACGAAATTGTACTTTCTATCGGCCACATGGCTTCTTGGGATCGACGTTGGGATACGTGATGCTCAGCAGTTGTCTGACATTCTTACAACATGTCCTGCCCATTGCAATTTGCGTTTTTTTAAAACTACTATCATAGATGTGTCGGAATTCCGTCCCCTCTCTGATATACTTTGCTGTCTTATGACATGTCCATGTGAGGTGGAGCATGGTTCTCTAATGTGTACGTTGCATAGTTTTCAGTTCCAGGGACAATCTTTTGATTAAGTTCTACGATTCTGCTTCATATGTGACTATCAGTGAAATACATTATTTGCATATCCTTCTTTTTGGGAGTTGTAGGATTTTTTTATTCTTGAAAGTCGAGCTTGCTCTACTGAAAGCTTGTCAACCCAGGGTGATTCTTAGCTTTATTTCTTTTTCTTTTGTCCACTTCATGGACACTCGTTGCCCTTGGTAGAGGTAGTAGTCTACTTTCTCCCGGCCTGCTTTTTTGATATCAATCGTGGTGTTTTTATCCCCAACTTGCTTGTTGTACATTTTGGTCATTGGTCATCCTTTATTCTCAATGGGCATGTTCCTACAACTAACACGCACATCTGCAACTGAATGGCACATTCTCACTATCTGCCGGGTCGCTGCAGCTTTTAATATTGATCTGAGCTCACGCTGCTGGTTACATTTTACGTCAGCGAACTATCTTTTCTGGGAGGGATATCTGTTCAGGGGATCCAAACAGTACTTCCACCTCAATGTCATTATCATCGAACCAGTCTTGGTATGCTCAATTCCTATAGCCCAATGTGACTCCAGCAGTTGCTTAGATCTTATCCTTGAAACGCTATGCAATTCCAGATCGTCCAGGCTTTTCCCCCCAGCCCTTTGGCAACATTTCTTATTTTGAGCTTGGATACATCAATGCGTTGAGAACACTTACTGCTCTTATAACTGACAGCAAATTAATCTTTGCTCTAACCAATCGATGGTCGGTAGAGAATTTTGCTCTTCGAAAAACGCTGGCTGTGCGTACATTTTGCATATCACGACAACGTACGATTTCAAAGTCTATTGAATGGATCTATTTATATCATTGGGTGCTTCAAAGTTTGTTGTCTTCATAGTATCCAGGAGGATGTGTTTGTAATGACCAGCTCCAACTCAGTACAGAACTGGAGCAATTGGGTTTAATCTCACCCAGCCATAATGACTCAAAGGCTTCGTGATGCAATCACCTCTAACCTTCACATGAAAGTCCCCAAGAAAAAAACTTTTTCAAATCAATTCTCTACCAACATATTCAAACGAAAAATCTGACAATTATTTTCCACTAGCCTTAAACATCGTTTTTCCAGGTCGTATAAAATTATACCTACCTCAAATGCTTGTTTTTAATCATTGAATGGTACATTCTTATATTCATCGTTGGAGCGGAACCACTTCCTAGCGGGTAGTAACGCCTCAATGAGCGATTCCATTAATATACTTAAACAATTTCTTACATGGCATCCTATGTTCGATAACCTATCCCACCCAAGGAACTATCAGTCAGACTAATGGACCAGAGCCAAATATTTCCCTTTTTCTCTCGTCCCGGTCAATACGATGATCTTTTGAACGGACAAAGATTGGATCCATCTGATTTGGTTACTGAATTTCCTGACATTAATAAAATTTTATTCAATCTAATATACACTTTTTATTTATCACACATATGAATTTTCTAATGGTGTTATAAGCAGAAATTTAAACTCAGTTGTTCAACTTTATTTTCCGTGTCGGTAATCGTTACGCTATCTTGCTCCTTGAAATTAATTCTAGGATTCCTCCCACGATTGCACGCGTCAACTCCATCTCGCGGCCTACACATATTTTAAAACCGGAGTAATATCTCTGGCCTCCAAGGTATTGGATTAAAATCATGCCTCGTTTATCAATAGCGGAGCCTTGAGCTGAAGAAGTTTCCTGTGTCTTGATAGAACACGGACCCTTCACAACGTTGCAGCCATTTTATTAATAAAGATAAAATAAAACAAAACTTAATTCCTCGTTTTAATTAGATGTTTATGCGTGACTTGCTTCTGAAAGGAAATGTCATTTGGCTTTAAGAAAATCTCAGTTTAATGATTCTACAAAAAACAGATAAAATTTCAATTAAATCTGGATACCAGCGATCCGCAAAAAAAAAAGCCTCATCAATTTTTCGTCTTAATGAAATCTGCATTGACAGGTCTAGTTGGTCACTCAAAAGAAACTGTTTGGTTAAAAACTTCTTTTGACAGCATGCCATGTTGGGGATGATCAAATAAAAATGAGATCGAAGGGATGATCAATGAATAAAATACATCTGTAGTGTTTTGTTCGATCACTAAAAGGTCCGAATTTTAAAAAGAGTGAGAAGGCTTCTGGGCTTAAATCAAGAGGCTAATTCATCTTAAAAATTGATTCCTCATCCCACAAATATGATTTGGGTGAATGTATTATTGTTGGTAAATAGCCAGCTAGACAACCAGTCAGGATCATTTGAAAATTGATATCTTTGTTGAGTTCGTGGACGGTTTATGGTTTGGAATTTCTAACATGAATTCACTGTTCACAAAAAAAAAAAAAAGAAAGGAAGAAGTTTCCGGTGTCAGGATAAAAAAAAAGTTGTTCTTTCATTTGTTGATTCAAATTTAGTCCGAGATTGAGAAAATGTCCGGTGACACTGGGCGTTATGCAAAATAAGTACGATTTGTCCACGTGTAAGTTGAGGTAGGGGTGATGGTATTACCGAGAAAGGAGAGTGAAAAACCAATATTCTCACTCATAGACGATATTTAGTATCGATCATCGTGACATGGTAGGGACGATATATATATATATATATATATATATATATATATATATATATATATATATATATATATATATATATATATGTATATACACAGTATATGTGGTACAGATCAGGGTAGCAGTATAACATAATATAATATTATATCAATAATATAAAGCCACTTCTGAAATGTAATGAATTTATTTCATTACAGTGCTCGATAATACAACACTTTACTCATTAGGTTTAGTTGTTTAAGAGTAAAGCAGGAAATATATAGTAGATTGTGGATTCGCTACAGAAACTAAATCATGTTTCTGCTGTCTTCGGGCCTCATGAAGTTACTACATATATATATATATATATATATATATATATATATATATATATATATATATATATACAAATTGGGAATACAATACAACATAATATAATAGAATGAAATATCCGTTGTGTGATTATTTTTCATATAGTGCTCGTAAGTTGAGTTAAAGTAGATGATGAAATAAGGGATTAGCTGTGCTAACTAGTCTAAACTCTCTGCCCTGTTTGGGTTTCTTCAGGCAAATTATATGTTTCATTTTATATTCCCGTCTGGGACGTTTCTTGAGGTGTCTATCTATCTAGGTGGGGGAACTTTCCACTTTGTACACCATTTTTTTCTTTTGTTTTTTCCTGTCCCTTGTTTAGTTGTATGCTATTGCTTGTTATGTTGTTCTTTTACATAGTTGAGATACTTTACTGTCAGGAAGTTATAAATTAGCAGGATAAATATACATACATACTTACATATATACATATATATATACATATATATATATATATATATATATATGTATATATATATGTATGTATGTATGTATGTATGTATGTATGTATGTATGTATGTATATATGTATATATGTTTGAACTTGTGTGTTTGTTTATCACGCTATAAAAGTATCAGCCCTACCAAATCTTGTGTGAATACTAAATGGACCTGCAGGATTTAAAAAGAAAAGTTTTGGGAAAATATTTTTGAAGCGTTTAGAGATTTTTTTTTACAGTATAACACTAATGCAAAAGTGGAACCTACTTTCTGCTAATATACATTTTATTTTCTTATGTTAGTACATAATTCTTTAACGGATGTTAATAGGGTTAGGATCATTTTAGGGGTCAAAAGTGGAAGAAATTTCTTCCCAATTCAAAAACTCTTGAAAAAACCATCTTTAAACGTTTAAGGGTGGACTGTCTATTTATTTTGTAACCATAATGCAATATAATGCAATAATGCATAAGTAACTAATACGTATATAACACGTATACACGTATATATATATATATATGTATATATATATATATATATATATATATATATATATATATATATATATATATATATATATATATATAAGCTTGTTTCCCCTTGCTTGTCGATCTTGCTTTTAAAATATCCCTACTAGATTCATTCCTTGATTTAAAAATTGTTGCGAATACATGATATACATTTTCATTTCTTCCGTTATGATTTGTTATGAATATCATCATCATTACTACCATTATTATTATGATCATGATTATCATTTTTATCATTATTATTATTACACTTTTCAGTTAACGCTACAATATTTTAGCGTATATAAATGAGCAGACCGGAAGTTGGTTGTGCTCTTTTGTTACATACCCTCACCAAACTTCCTGTTGCCATTGTGCCAGACGATTCAATTAGCTGAACCGATTTGAATTGAGTCTGAGTTCCAGACGCCGCAGTTTGCAATAAACTGCGTTCCTTTCCTGATTTATTTTTCTGTTCGGCTGGACGATTAGGCGCTACACAGCATATCGATCTGTTAATACCTCCAACCCCATTACTTCATTTTACCCGTGTCTTTTGGCTGGCCTATTAAGAGCGAAGTGAGTTTTAAAGAGGCTTCAGAGTAAGAAAAGGAGGTTTGTTAAGTGGTTTGTATAAAATGAAAAAAGAAAAAAAAAAGAACTAAGTGTTCATTTTGAAGTAGGTGTAAATGGCTTGAATGTATTTTCCTGTTTAACGACGCACACATAAACACACGTCCTTCATTCTGAATGTATATGAAGAGCTTGGTTCCAAAATCAAATTAAAAAATCAAGTTCAAGAATCTGAATTTTGTTACAATGTTTAGAATTATATGTGTGAGTTTATGTACAATTGATTGAACATATATTTCTTGAATGGCACTTCTCACTTTTGAAACAATACACTTCAAACCCACACACGCAGGCACGCACACACACATACACTCACACACACACACAAACCCACACACAAACCCACACACACGCAGACATATATATATATATATATATATATATATATATATATTTACCTAAATGTTATCAGATTTAAACTGCATATTCTTAAATTTGTAGATGAATCCATATCTCACAGTTGGCATATTTTAGTTAATCAGTTCAAAGAGAAATTTTTTTCTGTAGTTGGTAACATGTACCCAAGTACAACCTGTTGCAGGTTATTTAGAGAGGAAACATCATCATCAGCATTAGCAGCATCATCAGCATCAGCAGTATCAGCAGGAGCTTTTCAACATCCATCGTTAGACATAAACCTCCTGTAAGACATGTCGGACCTCTCTATCATGAGTGTTGCAGAGGTAATACTTTTTAAAACTGTTTAGCTCGTCACGCTATCTTACTTCCTGTCAGCTGCAATTTCGCCTATGATCTGTGGAGATTCGCAATCATGGATGTTGTGGAGCAACTGCCTTTTCAACTGGTTCATCATGCCATTTTACATTCTGTCGTCTATGGGTTGACATGTGATCCCAGAAGAACCCCGTTGTGAGTCATGATTTCCAGCAGTTGTCTGACAATGTCTAGCCCATGGCCATTATTTTAATGGTTTTTATGATATCTTGGACTCTTGTCTTTTTTCTAAAATACTCTGCTGTCACGATCCGTCCATGGTTATTTCATGCGTACGTTGTATGTTTTTTTTTCCAGTTTGAGGATCAATCTTTTGGTTTGGTTTTATACCTTTGCTCCATAGGTGACTATTATGCATTTGTCGCATATCCTTCTTTTCAGGGTTAGTGAGATTTTCTTGTTCTTTTAAATAGAGATTTGTCTACCAAGAGCTTGTCAATCTGGTGCGATTCTTAGTTTGATTTTTTACCGTAATTCTCATTGCCAACCACATACATATTTCCCACTGAAACTCAATTTTGGTAAACGTTTATTCATCTTTGAAAAGGTACTAACACAAGAACGAGTTACTATACAAACGGTAATAGAAAAGAAACGATCAAAACAACACATCTTTCCGAATAGCCGAATTGACTCTGCACTTAATTTGGTAGTAAATGTAGAGCTGTCTCGTTTTGCTATCTACTTTACAAGATTCTTTTTTTTTTCATAGGAATTCTTTAAAGTGTTTTTTTGCTCCTATCTTTTGGATACACTTACACGCTGAATATTAGACTAAATTTGAATTAGTGTCTCAGCATCTTCGGTTCGATTTATACGCCTTGTTGACTTATATACCGGCATCCTGTGAATTAAGAGTCCGAATGAGAGTTTGCTAATCATTGCTCAATATTGGCGTACACATGTCTAGTTCAGTCCGGTTATTAGATATCTATGTGTTCATCATTTTTAATATCTCAGTCCGTACATAAAAGTGTATATAATTTAGTGCATCTGATTATTGTAGCCTTACAAGTGGCATGTCTGGCCAACCAACCGAGTGAGCACCCGATTCTTCTTTCTTTGCTCGTCTTTGCATGTGTGTTTCCGGGGGCTCCTGGTCAAATTTCAGTGATTACAGCCTTGAACATTCACGTGAGTATACCACTGGGGATCATGCAAAAAAGATTTTTTTTCAAATGCTTTTTGAAGTTTTTATGATCATTTCAGACAACGATGTTAAAATCTTGCACTGGTATCTCATAGATAATTTTAGATAAGACATCTATTGTTTTAGAGGATTTCAGATAGAATTTGAATAATTGGTACGAGCGTAAGATACGATGATTTATGCAAGGTACAGTTATATCTATCAGTCTCAATCACTCCGTATCCAACTCAATCTGACAATATATATATATATATATATATATATATATATATATATATATATATATATATATGTATATATATATGTACATATACATATATATATGTATATATATATATGTATATATATATGTATATGTATATATATGTATATATGTGTGTGTGTGTATATCCGTTTGTATTGTGTGTGTGTAATGTGTGCATATCTATCTACGTGTATCCCTGCGTATGTCCCAGTACGTCCATATCTATGTATCTATCTTTTTTCTATTCATATCACTCGATGAATGCAAACGGAGTTGATAAATAGATTATTGTGTCAGATAAACAATAATAACCCGCAAAGGAATTATATCCGAATTTACTTTTACTCGGCCCTGAGAATAAGCTTTTTATATAATTATTCATCATAAACAAATTATTCCATTAATGTATAAAACTGCCTAAGTGCTATCCACCGACAGTTCTTGCAAGTTTCTAAATTGGAGCACTTAAGAAGTCGAGGCAGATTGGAAGCAATCCTAATCTTATTCACGATGGAATTTTCACTTTTTGTGCATCTTTTTTAGACTTCCATAATCTCCCAAAGATTTATACTTCGCTCTCCTTATTATGGCAAATGCACTTAGAGAAGATATTCTCAATCTGAGTTTCTAGTAATTGTGGATGCATTAGCTTTTTTTCTACTTACTGTATCCAAAAATATTCCTCACACACGCACACATACACATATATATGTATAAATGACACTATGATTTGAGGTTTTCTCTTATGTCAAATAATATACGGTTATTGCATTCACGGTATCAGAAAATTATGATGTCAGACTAATCCCATGAGGAGACTGTGGGAATGTTGATATGCTGATACTGCTTACGTAGGTGAAGGATTTATGTAATTGTGTTCTGCTCAAGAGCTCATTCCCCTATTTTTTTTCGCTTTAAAGGATTGTGACATGCTAGTGACGGAATGTGTTTGTTAAGATAACTAACATTAGTCAAAAATGGACATTAACAGTGTTTCTTATGTTTTTATAATAAAGATAAATATATAAAGATCAATCGATCTTCCAATTAGTTTATATTCCTGAATCGTCCATCTATATTCACATCTCAATCTCTGTCTGTCTGTCTATCCATCCATATAAGAGTACTTCCGATTCTCACTGGAAATTCACAATTTTTCCAAGAGAAATTCCAACTCAGATATCCATCAGTTAACTGAAGATCCATTTTCCGGCTCAGTCCTACACCAGCACGTCATCTGATATCTCCTCGTTGAGCACGCACACAACTGAACTTCGTCCTGATATCTTTATAGACTTACGAAAGGCACCATCCATGGGGAAAAACCTCAAAAACAAAAAACAAAAAAAAAAGAATTGCACTGGCCAAACGATATGATAAACTAAAGAAATATATTTTGTACAAACATGGTCTTTTTAAACTGTCATTTGATTTTAATATATATATGTATATATATATATATATATATACATATATATATATATATATATATACATATATATATATGTGTGTGTGTATGTATGTGTGTGTGTGTGTGTGTGTGTGTGTATTACTCCAATAGTTATTCCTTTTCTGTGCTCGTCTAGCACTTACTCACACGTACACATTATTGACTTTTGTCTCTGTAGCCTCTAATAAAAAGAGACAGACTGGATTGATTTGGGTACTGTTGTTGAAAAGAGATCACGATGATGTATATGTATACATATAAATAGAGAGAGAGAGAAAAAGAAAAAACACAGAGAGGGAAAACACAGAGAGAGAAAAAGAGAGAGAGAGAGAGAGAGAGGGGGGGGAGATTTTCTCACTTCCCTTCGGTTGAAGCACCTAATTGCTCAGACGCAATTAGATTTTGAAACTACTCATCGAGAAGTGTTCTTCTGTTTAAGCTTTGACCAATTCGCCAGTTCCTGATTCAGCTTTATCAAATTCTCCCTTGTTTTCCTTACCCCAACATGTCTGCACTTATATATACGTTTACCGCCCGAAATGCAAACATACTTCTCATATCTGCATCTCCAATTGATAACATTCTATCAAAAGTATTATAAATGTCCTAATCCCAAACAGTGCATAGCTCGTGTCAGCAACTGACCGAGTTGTCAAAATTATTTTACGGATCTTTCACCATTTTCATTAATTTTTTAAAGGCGATGATTTTCCGATGCAATCCATCCGTCTACAATATACACTGAGTTGTGCAATTATTTTTCTTTAGATAATAACCATAAGAAAAGAGCAATTAGTTTTAAAGCTAGGGAACACTGGGCCTCAGCATTACTTCTCCATCCAAGCTATCTCTCTTAAAATTCTTTATTGAGAATAGTCTTAGCTTCATTATGACATTCTGTAAGAGCTGGCTGGAAATCTAGTTCATTGTCATCATCAACTAAGCGAAAAAATCACTGGCAGAGCAAGTTTCTACAGCATTAATAATCCACACACACACACACACACACACACACACACACACACACACACATTTGTACATATGCAATTAGATGTATGTAACAGAAAATGGGGTTCGAAACAATTTTCCTGTCAAAATTCACCTTCTAATCTTGAAACCTAATCCTGGACAATAGTCCTGCTGCTACTTATTAAAGTGAGACAGTAGATTATGATCAACATTCAGACAAAGTCTTGAAAAAATAATGGTCCTCCGTTGAATCCCAAATGGTTAAGGAATGCTCCAAATATATTGATAATGAGGCAAACTTGAACGCAAAGATCCTGGAATTGTATTTTATAGAAAAACAATGCATTTGTCCAGTCTTTCCTTGGTTGAGGCCTCAAAGCTTCTCTTTAATGTTATATTGATCAATTCAAACATCTCGTCAAGGCATTTTACAAATACTTAATCAATCTTTAGTTTACCGAAAGTTATTGATTGGGATTATTTCTTTAACTACAATAACTCATTAAAATGTACATTGAACCACTACCGACTCGTCTGATAGAAATGAAATAACAAATGAATAAATAGTCCGGATCAACCCAAAGTCAAGCGTGTCATATCTACTTTGCATACATATTTTGAACGTGAGCAATGTCGTCCATTTTCTGCATGAAGATAAAAGGTTTTGTTTTGTAGATTGGCATGGGAAAAAAAGATCTTAGACGCCAGAGTTGATTTATTATTTTTAGCTTCCCCTCCAAGTGGACAATATATATATATATATGTGATGAAAAGCAACAATAATATATATATAACGATCGATATTGATAGAAAATTGATACTGAAATTGGATCTGGACAGAAAGTTGGATAGTTTAAAATTACTACAAGAGAGTGACAGCAAAGAATATGGCGTGACCACTTGACGTAGAGAGGAGTTAATCCAACCGTTGATCGATGCAGTGTCTTGCAAAAATTGCCACATCTCCTTGTCTTTGTCCTTGAAGCACAAACTACCAGGATATGGAATGAAAGATCGTGTGGCGTCAGAAACTACATTTTATACTTATCTAATGCCACATTCTATTTCTGGATTTGCTACTGGAAAGTTTGGATGAGAAAGCAAACATAAAATGAATAGAAATAGTGACTGTAATGTGACCAATGTCTTTTGTCAGCATGTCACGTTGGGATGAACAATTAAGTAATTGGAATCAAGGATGTTTGATGAATAAGTTACTTCTTCATTTGTTGGAATAGGTGACCAATTTAGCATACATTTTCAATGAATTTAAACCCCACATATCATTCTCTTCTGGACGTAGTAGGATTAAATGCTGAAAATTTTAGCTGTGTTGCCTAATTGGTGCGACTTGTACGCTTGATATATACATAGCCAGTAAGCCAGCCGGAGGACCAATTCGAACACTGAAGAAAATATTCGGATGATTTCGGTGACAGTTATTGTTAAGGAGTTCTGACAAATGATTCGTGTAAAATGTACATGACTATTGATTAACTTATGTCTGCAAATTTTTCTGTATTATGTCTGAATTCCTGGGATGAGGAATGTCATTATTATCGACTAATTCACTCAAACTAGTATCACCATCTTGGTTGTTACTTTTGAAACGTTCTGAACCGTTGTACTCTCTGACTTTCTTCAGGTCTTCGTAGTAGTTAATACCTGTCAAGGAATTTCTATCTGAATCTTTCCCATGGGAGGGGATTGTTATCTTTCCGCTTCTACGTTGGGGGAGGTCTTGTATTTTTCTATTTTGTCATGATATATGCAACGATAAAGTAACCTCAGCGATTTCACTTTGTCATCCTAATTATTTTCTAATTTGAAGATACAACGTTGTGGTTTATATGGAGAAGAAAATCACATAAAAGATGAAATAAGAAAGAAAATATGATTACTGTAGCACTATTTTGTATTAGAAAATAAACTGATCATCAAAAAAAAAAAAAAATAAAAAAACAGAACGAGACTGACTCTTCGGGTTCAAACTCAACGCTGATTACATAGGCACAAGCCTATAGACGTGACACATACATCGATAGAAATGTGCCATGAGTCCTGTCTATGTGCCAAATTAAAAAAAAAATTCCATTTTCTCTGCTTTTTGAGGGAAGTGTGTGCTCAAAATTATAAGTTTCTATAATGAACAGTTAAGGCTTACGAATCAAGAAAGAGTGGAAACAAAAGAAAAAATGATCATATTAAATAATACAAAAAGAAAGAAGTAATAAATTCCAATCTAGGAAATCTAATTAGCAACACTAAATAATTCAATCTAACGTCAATAGCTTCCCATTTTCTCTTTTTCTTTTTGTTTCTCTGTCTTTCATTTTATCTTTCATTCTCTGTTTCCCTGTTTTATCTGTTCTTCCTCTTTGTTCTTCCCTTTGATGATATAAAAATACAGCGACTCTCTTTCTCTTTTTCTCCCCCCCGTTTCATTATCTTTATTCATAATTCAAATCGTATAACTTTTCCATAAATCGTCTTATCATTTCAAGTCTTCACTTTCTAAGTCTAAACTTGACGTCATTGTTGTTCGGTTGAGAAAATAAAGTCAACTCCAATAGTAGGAGTTTGACAATTACCGAGTTTCGCAGTCAGAAATTCTGTGTCTGGAAGGTTAATCAACAATCTTCTTTTTCCGTCTCCAATACGCTGACTAAATACAGAGTCTTGAAGGCGTAATATAGAGGCATTTGCTAGTTATAATTATGTGTGCAGACTGGCAAAAAATCTTACACGTTTTTTTTATTGATTGAATGTAAGCAAATTTAGACTCCCCGGGTAAATTTTTAATGATTCTTTTAGCACTTGAAATAAAATTCATTTAGAAAGAGGTGAGGGGGAGAAAGAGGAGGAAAAACAGAGGAAGAAAGACCAAAAGTTGATGGAGAGAATGAATCGTGAAAGAGAACCGAATACAAAAGAGAGGTGGTGTATGTGTGTGTTTTTGTGTGTATATGAGAGAGAGAGAGAGAGAGAGAGAGAGAGAGAGAGAGAGAGGAAGATAAAGAGAGAAAATCAGACGGACACAGACAAAGAGAGGGAAAGGGGTGTCAAAAATTGGTGAAGAGAAGAAAAGGGAATAAATGAAAAAGCAAGAAATAGAGACTAACAGACGGAACGAAACATATATATATATATATATATATATATATATATATATATATATATAGAGAGAGAGAGAGAGAGAGAGAGAGAGAGAGAGAATAACAGACAAAGTAAAGGAGAGAACAGAGAAAGGAAGAGAAAGCTGTAAAGCGGAACGAAAAACAGAAAGAAAGGGGGTAGATATAAAGTAGGAGAGACAGAGAGACAAAGGAAGAGAAAAGAGAAGAAAGGGGAACAAAAAATATCAAGAAACATAGGTTTCATACTGGAAATAGAATTAAACAGAGAGAAAAGAGATAAACATATAAGTCAAAAGGCGAAGAAGAGGCGACAAAAAGAAAGAGAAGAGAGACCGAAAAAGAGGAGGGGCTCAGGTTTCAATAAGGTTTTTAACGAATTCATTCTAAAAATCTTAATCATCAAGTTGAATCAAAATCCGTCTTCGTGGTATAATAATTAGGATGTTTGTTCCGCGGGTTTTTACTGAGTAGTGATTTTGGTCCTGATTGGGTCCGCCTGTTTGTGACCTTCTGCCATAAGTAAGCTTAGCTCGGTAAATAAGATCCTAGTGTAGACTTTTTTTTCCGATAATCTCATTGGAGCATCTAACGATTTTAATTAGGAAAGAGATATTCGTTTAGGGTGATTATGGATATTGACTTGGCTTAACCTGATCTTTGACCAAGCTATGTATGCTAGATAAGCATTTTGATAATCATCCCATGAAAAGGTACTCTTAATCTTTGTATACTTTTGTACAAAGCCAATAATCATCATCGTCAACATCATCATTAGTAACAGCTGCTGCCTTTTAACATCGTGCCGATCGAAAGACTTTCTCAAAAATTTGCCAGACTGCTTGATTGCAGACAATGCGATGCCCAAAAAGAGGACCGAACCCAGACTTCAACATAAATGACCAGCGTGGCCTGTTTGTTAACCCTTACAACACTGCTCACGTACGGTCAACCAAGGGGTTCTCGATATAGCCAAATCATTATCACTGAAATCAGTTTCTAGTTCTTCACCTAAATCAGTTGATCTCATCTGAAACCATTTGAGAACTATCACCATAATTCTTTTCTTCAACTTTCACTCTTTAGAACTGTAGCAGCAACAACTCTTTCTAACTCTATTTTGAGGGCAAGGGTTAATCCTCTTAGCGTGGTTTGAAGAGACGTTTGAAAAACTAAAGTACCCAAGGCAAAATATTGCTTCCATTTAAATAATTACCAATTAAAAAGATCGATATTCTGTAGCTAAGCTATCCAACCAATCACGAATTCCTAAATTATCTCCGACTTTTGGCCAATCAATATCTTTTATTCTTTTTTTTTATTGGTTCTTTGTCTGCTCAGGTCAAAGCATTTATCTGTCTAGCTTGTCGTGATTTTAATGTCAAATTAGAACTAACTGAGACTATCTGTCATCTTCTTTTGCTATACAGTACAGTAAAAAGTGTGTGTCTCTTGAGAAAAAGCACAAACTTGCCCTTATAAATATCATTTCTTACTTTATATTCGTACCAAAGTATAAGCTGGGTATCAATAGTTTTGCGTACACTTTTGCAGTCCCAGGTTGTTGCCAATGTAAGTATACTAATGGTTCCTTATTAATTCAGTCCGTGAATTGTGTAGATACTAAAAAGACATTTTCATATAGAAATAATAAGAAATAAGGTTTTAAAATGTTTGTTTCAAAGACTTTTTTTTCTAATTGTCATCTTTCTCACATCATCTTGTCGGATATATATCCATTTATCAACACAGACACACATACACACACACATATATATGTATGTGTGTATGTGTGTGTGTGGTGTTATTTATATATACATATATATATATATATATTTATTTACATATATAACACCACACTTACAAACACATACACACACACACACACATATATATATATATATATATAGATATGTATGTGTGTATATATATATACATATATATATATATATGTATATATATATATAGAGAGAGAGAGAGAGGAAGAGAGAGAGGGAGAGGATAGAAAAAGTGATGATCCTCGTGGAAGTTTGCCTCAGAATTCATATTTGAATCGTGCTAAGCATCTAATTGGCATAGTGCGATAATTTGAACTCCATTACTGCTCAACCATTTGCTACTATCATGAATTCGTTCATTACGGAGTGCCCCGTTTTTGTCCAGTGCCAGACTGAGGAGAGCATAGTTTATGTGTCCTGTACATATTTGTAAGCAGCCATAAAATGATTAATCCCATCTATTTATTAATTCTTATATTCTTCAAATTGTTTCGATAATCGATGGCATATAGACTTGATATGAGAACAAAAACGTTCCAAACAATGACATATCAGTCATTTGTTTCATAACATACAATGCCAAATCGTATCAAACTCACAGAAATCATACATCCGCCAAGAACATAGAAATTTCTTCCCTCTATTGTATATTTGTATTGTTCTTTTTCTCGAGCTGTACGTGGACATTCTTGTGATTCCCAAGAACTGATAAAAAATCTAATAAAGGTACAAGATGTAGTTTTGGCTTAATTTACAGTTCAATTAGTTATTTTTATCCTCAATTATACACATGTTTGTCTATGAGCTTTCCCAAAATGCAAGTAAACATACGTATATTCGTTGTTTAAACGATAAATGGCAGACACTTTATGTTTTGCTCCAACTGGTCGTCAAAAGAACCAGAAAAAAAAGGAATTGAACATGCATTGAAATGAATAAATAAATGAAATAAAAAATGAGAAAAAGGCATGTTTTATTCATTCTGAAAAACACATACTCAACCATTTATTTCTTTGTTACGAATATAAACTATTCAATGTTGCAGTTTATCTTTTCAATTTTTGCAGAAACTGTGGACGCCTAAGAGACCCTTTTGTGAGAACAAATTGCTTGGAACTGAATAACCAGACTACGGACTATAAACACAAAGGTGATGAAATTGGGACACTAAAAAGAGAAAAAACAAACAAATAAAACAAAACAGTACAGAATGCAACAAAATAATTTTCTGATATTTCAGTAAAATGCAAGAACAACTTGTTATTGACAGTTTTTTTCTCAACCGAGGGAGAGGGCAACAAATTATCGGTACACCTGACCAGAAAATATTATTCCGATAGAATACGAGAATGCATACTGATATCTCGAAATCGTCGAATTTTGATCTAGGTTTTTCATCGTATAATACTCGTGTATGATCAATATTCATCACTTGATTAGGTGCATCGTCTAAGAAAGAGATTATTAATAAACTTGTACTATACGAAGCTCACCTTCAGGTATATAGAAGCGACGGCGGATCTCTAAGTTTGTAGCCTGATAAAGCTCAGTTATTTTACTACGACTGTAATTGTAATAGTTTTTCGATCAACAATTAATGTATTAACTCGATCTATTCTCTGTTTACGATCGTAGCATGGCTGTGAAATGATCTCAGTCAAAATGAGTTGTAATAAAGAAGAGCATAAGGAGAGTTGGGTTTATGCCTTTAGGTATAAGACCAATTTAGGCATAATCAGCCGAACAGCTATACGAATGGAAATGAGTAAGATTATTGCTCAATGATCAAAATTATTATTCATTAAAAGAACAGTTTGCTTCAATATTCTTTCCCGAAGGGTTATTTTAGATATCCCTCGCCAAGTTTAAATAATTAGATTCCTCCCTCTTAAAGCAGTTAGACGCGAAAATTCTCTACTTTTTCAAGTTAAAGAAGTTTTCATTCAAATCGATTCATACTTAAATTATCAACATTTCCAAGGATACCCACCAGGATTCGTGCATCGTATCCATATCAAAGTTCTATTACACGTGTCACCTTTAGCTTCATCATCTGAAAAGCTGTTTGCTTATGACATAACTAGCAACGTGCCCTCCCCGATCAGAGAGAGAAAAAAAAACGAAAACTCACGACGTGTTTTCAGCCATGGGTTTCAGGTTTGGCACTCGAGCATTCTTCCCTTTAAACAAGTTTAGGAGAAAGACGTTAGTGCAATAAAAAAAAGAACTAATGTGGAAAATGTAATCCTGCTTGTGTAAACGCTTGCAAGTCTGGTTATGTACTAAGTGTGCTGACTGGAACAAAAAATCAGGCAACGAAACATTTTTCGTGCTAAATTGAGTGGAAGTAATTTGTCGTCTCAGAACTTCAATGATCAAAGTGCATTAGGGATTGATGCTTTTTTTTCTGCGTTTGTTGACGTAAGAGTACGCATGCCTTTGGCTAAACGTAATCCAGGTCGGGCGTGCAAAGGAATTTAGGAAAGATTTTTGTCCAGATACAGTGAAACCGAATGTATGGCGACAATATCGATTATTTCGAAAAGGCATAAAAGAACAAGAAAATTAGATTAATTGACGCAAAGCCAACAGAAGTGAGACGCCATCAGAGAAGAACATTAAAGACGACACATAGCGACGTAAATAAATGTTGTCCCTGGTTTAATTAAGCTCCTGCCATTGTTTTATTGAGCGAATACACGGAAGACAAAGTCTGTAACTTGTTAGAAGTCGTTCATATGACTAGCACATAAGGGAAATCATAATCTTGGCTCGGCGTCTATTTCTTTCTGATCAAAGAGTCGTGAAAACTGGTAGATTAGTCTTTCGGATAATTTTGTTTTGCATGCAGATGTTCAAAAGTAACAGACTCGTTTCAATTGTTGATCAAAAGTCTGGAATTTAATTTAGTCTGACCAGGATACTCCGTTTTTTTAGAGCTGTGCGACAGTTGGTCATTTCTAAAACGAAACCTTATTTCTTAATTTCTATGTGAAAATCTAATCAGGAGATATTATTCAATTAATTCTTTGTACTTGCCATATCGATTGTATTGTTCTGACGTTGTTCAGGCCTGCACACTCTCTGACCGCCCTGAGCTGTATTTTCCATTTAGAACAGAATAGTCCGCCGGCAAGGGTAACTGACTTTGCACATTTTGTCAACTATTATTCCTCTTATTTTCCCGCTTATTCACATCCAAATTGCTGAAAAAAAAGTTGATGTTAATGTTGAGAATAACTTTTCCTCACCATCTCACAGCGATTGAAGGAATAATTGTGTGCGTGCTGAGCGATTACTCAGCATCTGGTCATTGTACAAATTTGATATTGATATCTCACAAAGCGGTGCAGAGTCGAGTCTGAAGTTGTTTGGATCAAGTCTTTTCGAGAAATCTAATAAAAAGTAGAAAAGATACTTATGTTTCTTTATAGTTTCTATGAATTACAATCCATGACTATGGTTCTTTAAAATACATTTTGCCTCGATTGCTAACGACAGCTTTTTAAAAAGTTCAATTAAATCTTGCAGACTGCTTCAAATACCATGAGGCCAGCCTCTTCCAATCGTTTACCTTTGGAATGGACTCTGCATTTGCACTTCTAGCCAGAAAGATGAGGGAAATGTGGTATATGCAAAAATATTTGATCAAACCTATTATCACAGTACATTTGACGAATTTATTTCACCAAATTTAGATTTTGTATCTCAAACTGACCGATTTCACTGAAATCAATTCAGAACATTTGAAGGTACGGAACAGCCAGGATCATGAAAAAAAGATCCGATCCAAAATTTTGATATTATTCTTCCCGTCGATCCCCACGATGTTCCCAAAAGTTCTCATTGAACTTCAGTGAAAAATTGTGCAAGAGTTGGTTTATCCCCTGTGACCTTGCTAACTATCAGAAATCACAACACATCTCCTAAAGTTATTCGTCTGTTCACTCGATACCGCCAAAAGTTTTCAATAAATGATAAAATTAAATGCAGTAAAATCAGCAATAAGTAGAGGAAAGAATAATTGAATTCTAGAGCGGATCCATGCACAATTATCCGTCCTACAACTCAATCGGCTGCAAAACGTTCTTCCTTTTTCAATGCTTGATTCAAACAAGCCAATTGCTCACTGTAGCGTTGCTCAGCTATAGTCTTTCTGCTCTTTAGCAATTCATAACGATAGATTCCTTTTCAATCCATTCAAACTCAGAGAAGAACTCTTTCATTAATAGATTCTTTTCAAGGTTAGGTGTGAGAGGCTATTTTCTTAAAATCTCACCATGATTTCCCATGTTAAGGATTTTGAATTCGTTTTTCGAACCACTGGTATTCGTAAAATAACTTCTGGAAAAAAAGAAAAGACAATTCTTTACAAGTTTTGCACAAGCTTATGTGGAACCGTTTGTTTTTGATCATCATACTGGGGTTAATTGATTGCTTAAGCATTCAAAAAATTAAGCAAGCTAAAATGATACATCTAAGATTTTCTCAACATTGTACGAAAGATGCATCAATCTACATTCAACGGGAGTAAAATACAAGTTGGAAGGACAGCAGATGAGGAAACAAAGGAAATTTGAAGGAATGACTGAATAGATGAGAGCATGAAAAATGAAAGAAAATAGCAAATGCTACGAATAAAACAGTGATTGAAAAGGATATTGATAGATCCGGCAAGAACTTTAGCAAAAGCATAAAAAAATCAAGAAACAGAAAAACGAGAAAAAAAAAAGGTGATCAGGGAAAAATGACGGAACGCGCCATATCTTATTCACATTGTCTCCAAAACTATTTGCTCTTTTTATGTTACGTCATGGAAGTTCAATCTGTTCAGCATTTGCTTTTGATTAGATGAGTATGGAGCCGGTTTGAAACTTTTACCACTTGTGCCTTTGAAAAAAAAAAAGCTAATTTTTTAAAGATTCTTTCTATTCCAGAAATTCTTGAAAAGACTAAAAACGATTCATTCATTTATATTTCATCCTATCTTTTTTTGATAAGTCTTATAATGAAGGAACGCCATAATGTACTCCTCAAAACGGAAAAAGAGAAGTGAAAGAAAAGGGTGTCACTCGATTTCCTGCATTTTCATATCTTTGAGATTCGTGCTCCGAACGCGGCCGAGATTTTGGCTTTTGTATGCGCTAAAAAAAAAAAATGATTGATTGAAAAATAATAAAATAAAGAGAAGAAACTAAAGCGCCCAGCCCAGAATAATTGCCAACGAGAAAATTCGTGTCATCAAGAAAATAAGTTATCACTAATTGGGGAAAAGGGCGTGGTCGCCATTTTCAAAAGATTCTATTCCCTGTCAACTCGTTGGATGACGCGTTGAAACGATTTTCTGAAGCGAGTACGAGTGTCTCCACCTTTCAAAGCTCAGTCTCCCACCGTTGACAAATGGATAATTTGATCAGGGATTCTCGATTAGAAAAAAAAAGAAGATCGATCGTTGAGAGGAGAGGGGTTTTGATAAGAAAGCCGACTTTCCTGACTGATAACGAAATGAACAAAGGGCGAACTGGATGTGCAATGCTCAAGTACTGACGTATTTTCCCATCTTAATTTCTTTTCAAGATTAATTGAAATAAAATGACGCCCAAGTATTAGAATGCATTTCGGTTTTTGCAAAAGTAGACACACACACACACACACACACACACACACACAGATATATGCACATAACATACTAGACATCTAAGTCAATACTTGAACAACCGTAGCGTAAAAATTCTCCCATGCCGAAAATCAAGCGGAGAGATCAGTAGTCAGCAGACTATATAGCAAAAAACGAAAACAAAACGAAACAAATTAAGTTTGAAATATTATACAGTTCCTTAGGAAATACAAACAGCAATGGGCTGGTCATATTGCAAGAATGGCAGACAACCGCTGGACTCACAACATGGATCCTGGAAGATCAAATGCCAAATTGAAGCCAGCGTTATATGAGATGGCGAGGCGAACATATGTTCTGAAAGAATTGGCTCTGCAACGACCATGGTAGGGAAATTTCGCGAAGCTTTGGAAAAGTCTATGCTCAACGACGGACGATAATAAAATGATGATGATGATGATGGTGATGATGACAGAAACTGAATCAAAGAATGAACATGGTAGAAATAAATTCTCTTTATGTTGTCACAGGCGTTTTTAACTTAAAAAACATCTTGAATATAATGAAAATACATAGATTAAATCAGTCAAAATAAGGCTCTCCAAAGGAAAAGGATGCCCCCCACTCATTCAAATGACTAATGTAGTTCTGATACTTGTCAGTATACAAAAAATAGTGTTGGTAGGAGCGCTGGAACACACGGACTCATGAACAAACAAAGAAACACGGATATAAATGAAAAGATGGATCCCTTTGCCATAGCAGTTGTTATATATATATATATATATATATATATATATATATATATATATATATATATATGAAAATTCCAATTCATTTTCAAGACCAAACCTTTTTTTATGTCTACCAACACAGTGAGCTCAGTGGAAGATGGTTGATGATTCACACACACTGAACTGCATCTTACCTGAAATATATATATATATATATATATATATATATATATATATATATATATATATATATAGAGAGAGAGAGAGAGAGAGAGAGAAGGAGAGGGAGTGTGTGTGTGTACGGATGTCTTTGTATATATATGTATATGTATGCAGATATTTATTTGGTGTTTGGCAAATATTAACTGGTCACAACATGTTTGGATGACCAATAACAAACACACCATAAATGACAAAGGTTTTGAACTTCTCCTCCCCTAGGTGAAAAGACAATCGAAAAAAAAATATAAAGGTGCCATTAGGCAGATGTAAATGGACCTATTGTGTTCCGTTTAATCAGACTGCAACAATACAAACAGAGGCCATCAAGAAAAACAACCAATCGATAATCAATACCTTCAGGTGGGCAGAGCTGTCTCTAACACAAAAATGGTAGACTTAAACATACGTACAATCATCTCAACCCAGAAGTAAATATAAACACTTGTTTTGTTTGAAGACATCGAAATAGAAAGAAAGTTCAATATTTCTTTTATAGCTGTCACATTTCATAACAGATACTCGTCTGTGCTTAATCCTCACTTTGCCTAGAGACAGAATGGTTGTCTTATTTTTGTTTTTGATATTCTAACATATTGGGCGTTATTCCATTCGTGAAGGCTCCAAACCCCAGAGGAAATAAAGCAATAGGTCTGGTTAGTTGCTCAATAGTAATGTAACTAACTCATTTCTGTATGATTGATTCTTGGGGGTGATCAATCAAAAAGTTGAAAAAAAAATGACTGATCAACGAGTCAGATACTCCCTTTGCCTTTTGCTTGACAGTGATCACTAAAAATTCTGATTCTTCAAAATCGAGCGTGAATACTCGTAAATCAAGGGATCAATTTCGTCGAAAGTTTTCTGCCAACTTAATTCCAAATCAATCTACGAGTAAAAAATATATTTAATCTATTTAAGGGGCAGTTGTGAAACATAACCCCAGACAGTTTTTCTTGACATAATAGTAAATATTTTACGGTTCAGCCCTCTGGCTCGATCGGTGCAGCCTGTACGCCTGATGCATACATAAATACATACATACATTAATAGGCGGCTAGCCAGTCAGTCAGATCAACCTATGTCAACAATTTTTTGTTGATGGTTTCCAACAGCTTTTAGTTATTTTGAATTCATAGATGAAGTAACGCCATCATTAATTTTCGACTTGTTATCATTTCATCGCGAAACTCTGATTGTTTTATCTTTTATGACCATCGATAAGGCAGCATGAAGAAAAGATCACGTTCTGACTAGTTTTGAAATTCCATCATCTCTCAGTTTCTGACAGCTTGTCTGACTCGGAAAGCATCTTACTGTTAATATTGCTAAGAATTAACCAAGTCTCGCTTAAATTGGACAATGCTGAATATAGATACGGAAAGTGGAGAACGTATTTAATTCTTTGCAAAGCGTATATTATATCATACTTATACAGCTTCAAATTAATCAAATATAGATTTTGGTTGTAATGCATTTACCTTACATATTCGATCTCCTTTCAACATTTCTTTTTGCTTCCACTATTTGTTGTAACATCATTTATCTTTGGTCTAAATTTAAAAGCTCTTTAGATATTTTTTGTCCGATCCTATTTTACGGCAGTCAAATAAGCCAGTAAAAAGATGTTCCCATGGCAGTGACGTCAGAAACCAATTTAATTATAGCATCATGAATGATCATAATATTGTTTTGACCAAGGAATCACTTCCGTTTTGAATTAGACAACAGAATGAATATATTCCATCTTCAGGCTCCGATTGCAATCCCCACTTAAGTATTCCAAAACACATTCGAATACGGAACTCACCTGAAGATGGACGTAGGGTACCACGTCCACAACCTAATGTTTAAACGATGAATCGAAAAGCAGGCAACAGTCAGTAAACACTTATGAATAAGTCCGTGAATATGTTCAAATAAACGTTTTTGTACGTATTGAATATGTTTTTACACTCATTGTATACAAATAAATTTGAATGACGTCCACAGATTGTCTTTTGCAGCTCCCAATGACGAGCGATACGGTTTCTGATCCAAACGGGAACTAATTCTCCATTCACTATGCTGCTTACTTAACTGTTATAGAATGTAAAAAAAAGACATAAGAATTGAAATAAAAGCAGAAAAAGTGAGTTCAAAGAAGGAAGGGATGGTTGGCCACTCAACAGAAAGTGTCAATAGCACAATATTTTTTCCGCAGCATGCCAAGTTAACTCACCAATTAAAATGTTGGAAGAAGAGTGATCAATGAATAAGTTGCTTCTCTCGATTTGTGATCACTGAAAACAAATCCCGATTTCCAAGATCAACAATCAATATTCTTAAACTCAAACTCTGGAGCTAATTCAGCGTAACTCACTTTGCAATTTAGACCCTCAGCTAAAAACTTTTTGCAAGACATAACAAAGAATACTTGTTCCCATTTTAAGCCCTCCAGCGCACTAACAGTGGTGTAAAACATAGATATATAGATTGATAGATAGATAGATACATACATAGATGTATACATACCTACATATATACACAACCGACTCAGTCAGCCAATCCAAATTAAAAACTGGAAGAAGCTATGCTGACACTTTTGATGACAGTTTTGGCTGACGGTGTCTTACTAGTAAAAAATTGATGAGAAATTACGCATCGGTGCAGAAGAGACATGCCAAACAAGTCTGAGACAGCTATCCTCAGGGGGTAGTACCCTTCTTTGTGGTCGGTATGATTGGCAGGCGCCCAGGTCTCATTCCCTCGATGCAGACAGAAACATAGATTAAATATCATCAGATGAAAGGAGCAATCCTTAAGGATTCTGAAGACAAGCAACACGCTCGTCAGACAGATCTGACATTTCCTAACTTTCATATTTGCCTGGCTGCCTCTTGTAAAGTTATTGCAAATATCTCTCCCTGATCTTATTTAATGAATTTGATCCTCATTGGTTGCCCAACAACTGAAGCCTTGTGCCAAATTGAGCCGCGCTTACCAAATAACTTCTTCCATACTGACTGCTTATTGAAGTCAAGACGTACGAAATTGTCCCTCAAATGCCAGGAGCTATTCATATTTATTTGGTGGATAGAAAAAGGCGGAAAAGTACGAGAATGCTTGCGGGAAAATGCAAAAGATACCAAGTTTAATTCGGTTCACTTTGAATCTATCAAAAGTTGGAAACTTTATCAGCGTTGCTGTTCTTGCTGTCGGCAAATGGATCGAAATAATGGCTTTTGAGACTTAGGAATGACCTCATGAGATTCAGTTCATTTTGGTCTGAAGTGTTTCACCTGAAGGAGAACAGTGTTATAACTTGGAATAAATGATAGTGAAATCACAAATAATGTTTTATTCTGGAAGCACAGAAAATGTACCTCTTCAAAGAGAGGATAACTCAGTTTTAAAATCATCAAATTAATAGTCATCCATGTTTAATATACATACATCGTCTACATCCTCTGGCAATGATGTCCATGATTCACTCAGTAATATTTAAAACATTCTTTTTGAATTATAGATCGGAGTACAAACATCCATTTTATGGTTTGAATTCCACAAGATTGTACCATTAGATCTTGGTGAGAAAGAAATTGTCGGTGGTTTGAAATTTATTTGGTGGTTTTAAAATTGCAAGTTTGATTATAGCCTGATGAGCATTGAGTGCATGTTGAAGTTAGGAAAATCATTTCTTCAGGTACTGGCACGTTTATTGCATCAAATATAGGAGTAAATGAGAAAAGATAATATCGAATTTTCGTTTGGCTGACAGGGGGTCATCATATCGGGGGACTCAGGGAGGATGAGCGAATTCATTGCACTAGGAATATCTTAAGTAACTATCACTCAACAGCAGACACGATGTAATCTGAGTTTAGTCTAACACAGGCTCATGTTATTCGAATATCCTATGATAAGCTAACTCATTACGATAACAATAGGAAAAAAATATCTTGTTAGCAATCGCTCTAACGATGAGATTCTTTTCATTCTTTTTTATTACTTGTGAGAAACTGTCAATTAAGACTGCCACAAAAACTGTCATCATAGTTTCCTTCAGTTTTTGATTTAGATTATCTGGCTGGCTCTGTTATATATATAAACACACACAGACACAGACACAGACACATACATATATATATATATATATATATATATATATATATATATATATATATATATATATATATATATATATGTAAGCATTCATCAACGTATATAACTCTGTACATACATATCGTGCTGCACTAATGGCACTGACAGGTTTATAACAGAAACGTGTAATCCTTGGTTTTCAGGGGAGGTTCCTATTTTCAAAGTAAGTTATGCCGAATTGTCCCCGGTTAGGGTCCTAGAACATTGATCATTGATCTCAAAAATTAAGACATTTTCAGTGATCACCGCCTAGTACAAGTCGAGAGAAATAACTTATCCCGAGCATAGTTTAGATCAATGGATGTCCATTATTCTGAGATACTCAATGAGGAGCGCTATTGCCAAAAAGTAAGTACATAGCTTTGAAGAAATGATACGTATATACAATTATTACCATGGCCTTTAGAATTAAGTCAACAAACAAATGAATAAAACACATTTGGTTTTTCTTAAATTCAAGAATATCGGTCCTCCTTCTTTTAATATGATTAATCACCTCGTCAAAAAGTGCACACTGCCTCAACAAAGCTGATATCAACTGAAGATACAGTCCCAATTGATTTAATCTCTGACTAGAAATTCTTTATTTCTTATCTGTTGTTTTCATCGTAACTCTCAGATCGATATTCTGTGACGTTACAGAAACAGAGTGGGACAAAAAAAGAAATGAGCCGCCTCCAAGATTTTGAATTGCATTCCTTATTCACGGACCCTCACACACCATGACCGGTTGCGTCGTTACTCGGCTGGATAAAGATGAGCCATGTAATTATATTCCTTATTTATCCAATTAAAACAAGAGACAGTGGGACAAGTTACGATTAACAATAACTGAAATGCTCAATCCAAGAAATCCATAGGCAGTCCCAATTTGGATTCACAATATTTTTGCAGACTCGCTTTTATCGAGGATAGCTCCACACCCTTCCCAAACACGCTACAAAATCAAATTTTGAATTGCAGAGTTTAAATTAAATATCTATCTCAACCTTAGAAATTGCTCATTAAAAACACATATTTTACGATTCTAAGGGAAATTATGAATCACCCCCCCCCCTAGGTTTCTGTTTATCTCGTAAATTAGTCAATGGTGATTTGTTACCTTGATGAAAATGCTACAAGTTGGGTTTGGGCCATAAATCAACGATCAAAACAAAAGAAAATGTGTATGGTCAGTCAGTAAATAGAAACTGTCTGGTGACCAATGTCTCTAAGCAGTATTGTGCTGTGTTGGGGCTGATCAACCAAAAATTGTAAAAACGGATAATGAATAAGATACCACTCTTGTCTTTTGCTTGGCCATGGTCACTAAACAGCATGGCATTTCGAAAGACAAATCTAAACACTGTTGGAAACAAACTATAGGACCAATTCAGGATGAAATTATCTTGTAAATCGACACTCAAGTGAATTTTTATCTTGGAAAGGAATTTTCAAAAAGGAAGAAAGTGGTTTTCCCTGCACACAGGTTTGGACTGTTTTCAAAATTTCAAGTTTCTACTATGGATAATTAAACCAGAGATTCCACACACATTAATAAATAGATATAAGGATACAAAAATGAGGGAATGGATGAATATCCTAAACCAAGCAACAGTGTTTGAACTGATCTGTTGTGGGTAGCAATGATTAACTATTCCTATGAAATAAACAGGACACAGCGATTATCTAATTTTTTTTCCATTGATGAAGAATCAATGCCACGAGCGCTAATGACATGGAATAATAAGCTGTTTTGCCGTCAGTCAAGTTCAGCCAACATAGTTTCCGGCTGCATTACAGCTTCTAAATTCCGTTTTCGATAATTAAGTATTAATAATTAATCCGCTGGCAAAAGATATTTGCTCTTTTAGAATCATGCACTGCAATTTTCGTCGTAATTTGAGAATTTAGTGCCTATTTTCCCTGATGAAAACAATTTTTCATTCAGCAAATGTTGAAAAAACAACATAGCCATGCCAAAAAATATCGTTTCAAATATCAGAGGATATTACGAACATTGTTTACGTATCGTGGCTCCAGCATTGGACCACGAATATCAACAAATAGTAATTGAGGAACCGTAACCACCATAGTAGCATTTTTTTTGATCGGTGAATCTTTGTGTGTTTCAGGGATCCTGGTCAAACTGTTCTGTTTACAGATTCGGAAACTGGCATCAGTACTTCTTTTGACCATTTCTGGAAAGGATTTTTGAACCAGTTGAAAGAAAAAATAGGAACTTTTTGTCGTATGGGGACATTATTTTGAGGGGGTTGATAGTATAACTTGATTTTCCAGATCCTCAATGTTTGTAGATTTTTGAAAACTCTATTTCAGATGTGTTTTTGTTGGAAAAGCCATCAATGTCTTAAATAAAATCTACTATATTCATAATTTGATGGAATTTTTTCAACATGACTTCAAATGTTGCCGGTGTAGTTGTTCCATTATTGTCTGTGATGACGAGCGTGTTTTCATTCCCGTTGGGTACATTATTTACTTTGTAGTGATACTATAATGAGGCTCAGTACTGTGTACGTATGCAGTCCTTACATTTTGTTCTTCAAGGGGAAATATTTTTGCCCTCCGGTTTCAATTCAATACGTAACCAGGCTTGATACTTGAAATTTCTTTTGCAATTTGAGACTTTCAAAACCTCAATTCTAAAACTGGTGAAATCAATCTGTAAACAGCACCGAGAGCTGCAAATCATTTCTTTTATCGAAGTTCTGCAACAAATATATTATTATAAGTATCATTATTATTCACCAATTACTTTAGAAATTCATGTATAGTTTAACATTGGCGTATGGCTTTAGTAGAAGAGAATATAAACTGTCATTCTGCAAAATGAATCGATTCCCGAAGTTATACAGTCATAAATGATGCGAGATACCCTGTTCCAGCAGGTGAGTTATTTTTTAGCTCTCGGTGTCAAAATTACTGTACATAGTTAATATTGGAATGATGTAAATGCATTTACTATAACGAACCGTTGACAATTATTTTCTATAGAGATACTTTACAAATAATTTTACCATTGATATAATTGAAATCGGGAAAAGGGGGTCTTTTGTGGTCATTAATAAGGGCAAGCACTACTGACTGAATAGAGTTATTGTAGGTATAATGTTCTATTCTTTATTGCTCGAATGCCTGCGGTATCATTGTATTGGTAGATCTGCTCACGTGTTCTTACCAAGTATTTTATACCCACGTCGTATGAAATCTGTCAAGAATGTCAATCTACGAAATAAATGCGACTGGTCGATTTGCTTAGTCTCCACGGAATAACGGAATGATTGATCATCGAATGAAAGTAAACAAGACTTTTCAAGCAGACAACTGATTTTTTTTTTCTCCAGACATAACCCGACATTCACTCACCTTTGCCGTCAATTGATATTGACATGGTCACTGCGTGTGCCATGCTCTAGGCTTCCCAGCGACCAGTTTTTCCACACTTTCGGATATATTTTCCCTTTTCAATTCCATGATGTCCTTTACACTTTCGTTAAATTGTGTATTTTTCTCACTCAAGCTAACCACACAATCGATACATCTTACCAAAAACTTTGGTTTCTTCTGAAACTATTCTTTCGACAGTTTTATTTCATTACTCTTTTGCCTTCCAATTATTTGTGTCTGGGGAGAGGGACAGGCACTGGTTCTAGAAATCAATTACAATTATGTATAAAACTTTCCAGGAAAATAACAACTAAAATCTTGACTTTTAAAAACTATTTGTCTGTAAAAGCTCAATATAATTTATATGATCAGCCAAATTAGAAGGACTTAGGTCAATTCTTGGTCAGCTTAGCGGTTTTTTGACGATTGTATTTCCGACTAGAAACAGTAATCAATGTTCAAATGTAGTTGGAAGATTTCGAATGTGAATTTCTCAGACGGGCAATCTCAATCACAATTTAATATCGGTGCCGATAATGAAGTAACCAGCCATTATGCTTCCAACATTGATAGATCAGAAACTGTCATCCAAAACCGTTAGCAAGACTGTCTAAGTAGGTTTCTTCAGTTTTGAAGTGACTCTAGCAGGCCAGCTGGTTGGCTGGACTTTAAACTATGTATGTGTCGCGTGTATAACTGCACCAATGGACGTAGAAGGTTGCATTACATTTATCCCATATTATTTTAAAAAATCAACAAAACTTGTTTATTCTACGGAACACTTTTGATAGTTTTTTTTTAAATTTTCCATAGATTGCCCGTTCTCCTAATTTTCAAAATGATTACCCCCAACATGCCGCCTAAAAACTGCAAGCCAAGTGATGGTTTCTATCGTGTGATTAACCAGACCTGTTACATTTACTTATTTACATCCTTGACGGTACAGTTTAAATCATTGTTGGTAAATTATGCATTACATACAGACAGAGGTTTACTGTATTTCGATTACAGACTAAGCTACGCTTAATGAACTTCTCTAAAATATAGATTAGTATTTGATAGTTTCCTTTCTGCTGTGTCACCATATATATAACGATTAGAGCAAGAAAAAAAATCTTTGGCGTATTCTCTTAACAGATCTTACCCGTGATATCACTGTTCACAAAAAAACGTGAATTTATTACATCTTCTCTGCGGCAAACCTTGTGATTTTTTCGCTATTGTATTCATCTTTCTTTGTAATGTTACGAGATATGCTGAAAATTTTCTTTCTTTCACAAGTTCGTGGAAATATCCAGAACATCATGGCTTGTCCATCCTCTTAAAGTCCCCCGGGAATATGTCTATAAACCAGGCGTAGGACAGTATACCAATTGAGTTCAGAGCTTATCTTTTTACTTTGCGTCGCTTAATTAAAACGACATTCGTTACGAGCAGAGAAAATTGGTGCTCTCCACAATAGAGACAAGACGAATCAGACAGGCACAAAAAGTAAACTAATTTTAGCTTGTTTCCGCTGCTGCTGTACGAGTTCTTTCTTGGAATAAAAGGTGAAATTAGGCAACAAGCTTTCAATTATCGCCTTTGTTGTTCATCTGTAATCTCTGAAAACTTATTTAGTCAACAACATTATATATATATATATATATATATATATATATATATATATATATACGTATACAGATAGATAGATAGATAGATAGATGGATAGATAGATGGATAGATGGATAGATAGATAGATGGATAGATTGAGAGAGAGAGAGAGAGAGAGAGATAGAGAATGAGAGGGAGAGGTAGACAGATATATGTTTGGCTACGAAACAGAATTCGAACAGTACATATGTCATGTTACGTAGCGTTTCCCATATCTCACCGGACATTTTTCCATCAATATAAATCTTAATTTCCATAGATATATCCTTTGGGGGGGGGGGTCATCTTCTGGTTTCAAATTCATTGAGTGAAGCATCTTTTATAACTTTTATAGAGTACCCAAAAATAGAGAGTAAAGGCGGAGAAGGAGCTGAAGAAAAGATTCATCTTGGTCATGTGACAATGCAAGACAAAGACCACAGAAATGAAATAAGACAGTGCATAACAATTGTTTCGAGGGCATTCTGTATAAACAGAGGCATACAGGAGAGCACATCACCAATATGCTTAAAATAATGTATACGATCAATGCGTAGTACCAGCTATGATGTACAGGAGCGAAACTTGGATATTCACGGAACTTTTCAGAAACCAACTCAGAGTAGCACAAAGGGTAATGGAAAAGAGCTATGTTAGGAATACTACTTACCATGATAGTCTCGCAGATCATTACTTCAAAGCAATGACTTTGATCCTCACTGTGTTTCCCATTTCCTTTTGCCGAATGTGAGCTGAGGTCAGTAGATATCTCTATCACGTCGACTTCTTTTCAGACACTCTGCTTCTAGATGAATCATATAACAGAGTTGCAAGGATTGATTTAATAAAATACCCCGGAATGGGAAGAATTGCCACAATCGTTCATAGAATCGGAAACTTTTCAAATTCTGATTCCTGGGAATCGATAATTCAATCTCAGTAATTTCTCTCGAGGAAACAAGGATATTATTGAATAAATCTGAGTTTCTGAACCGGAGAAGACAATTTTCAGATCAGAAAAACAGCGCTTGGGATGAATAGCATGGACAAAAATGTATATTTACAAAAGACTGCGTTTCTCTTGTCGTCTTTTACGAGTCATGGCTAAGCTTGTCAGCTGCATATTTACTTCCAATTTCCGCTAGGCGTATATGTTTCGGACTGTTTATGCAAGTGAGGAACATTTAAATAACAGTGTGTATTTATCTACATGAATATTATATGTTGGAAGCAGCGAGGCGCGAACTCACCTATTGAAGCCTGCGAAAACACTGTTTTGCTCGCAGGTGTTCAGTATACACTCAATTGTAACTGCAACATCCGCCAGGATACAGATTAGATCAAGTTCAGCATCGTAACTAATGCGTTTGCTGCTTGGATAATCTCTATAGGTCATACGGAGATACATGTTCGATTGATAACGACAAAGAAAAAAGCATTTAAAAAAATATATTTTCCGGTTAACTTTTCTTGTTTATCTACACGAAAACGTGCGTCTGTAATTAATGACTGATAATATCATCCAATCCGACCTTACTTATGGCAATTATCGGGATGAAAAAAAAATGTGGGTCTCCATTTTTTTTCGAATTTTTCATGTTTTTTCCCGCCTCTGGCGCTGGACATAGACCTTGTCCAAGATCCATTGGCGTCACGGAGCCAATACTTTCTGTATTTGTTCGTCTTGCCATCTTATAGTCTGTCGTCCACGGTTTGGCTTGTGATCTCTGGGGATCCACATGATATCAAGTAAATGTCTGTATTCTCGCAACGTAATCAGCCGACTACCATTTTTCAATCGGATTCTCTCACTCCCGTCTCTCCCTCAATATACACTTCTGTTAGGTCTAGTGTGATCCTCTCCAGTGCTCTCTGCATGAATCTCAGTTTGAATGGTCAATTTTTGCATCAGATTTCGAGTTTCAACCCCATAGATGACTATTGGGAGGGTGTATTACTTATATACTCTTCTTTTTAGGACGAAAGAGAATTCTGCCGATGGTACGTTGTGGTGACGGTGTGCAAAAGGTGACAAGGAACTGAAATTTATTACTCTGTCCACGGTTTGAAACTAAAGAAAATTTTGTTTATTTTCTTTATGTTTGAAGGTTGCTTCAATGATTTATAGCCATTTACTCCATCTCATACGTAAACAAAACAGTAAATCAAAAAATAAAGCATTCTTAGTTTGCCATTTTCAATCAGATATCTATCACTAAGAGATTGCTGCCTGAATCCACGTCGTATAGATATAGAAGTCTTTACATTTATGATAATATATATTAATATATATATATATATATATATATATATATATATATATATATATATATATATATATATATATATATATATATATATATATATATGGTCTGTTGCCTAACGATTGAAAAAGCGTTCGTTCACAAAACATTCATTTCCTAACGCAATCACCTTCACTGAACATAATTCAGTGGTGATTTCACACTTGGATTGATCGATCCTTTTATTTCATGAGTGGGAATCTGGGGGAATTCCTGAAACATGGACACCGAGGAAATAGTTATCTTATACATAAATCAATGAAAACTAAGTACAAAATCCATTACTTGAACGAAAGTATCTTCCTTTCTTCTCGGTTTCCTAAACAAGTAAGAAAATGAACTAGAAATATCTGCATTATTAAGAGTTTAAGTCATTTGATGAAATGTTCGCAAAGTAATTTCTTTTAATAATATCTATAAACGTATTCGTTTTCTCAGATGGTTTGTCCCTAATAAGGTAAACATTATCGAGAATGTGATTGTGAAACATTCCTTGGGCTGTCCGGTGAATTGATAATTTGTGAATTTCTCATCGGTGTCAAGTGTTAGGTTTCTAGCCAAGGTAAAAGCCATGATTTAGAGCATTTCAAATTAGGCTGATAATTTATATTCTAATGACTTGAGGAACATGCTCTTACAACATTCAAATTTCTCACATTTCAGCGTTTGGTTGGATTTGAGCTGAGCTTTATAATCATCAGTTTTAGGACATTAAGTGAACGTGCAACTCTTGTGACTTGTGAGACTACCATTCTAACCATTTCTCCACAGCAGATGAACTTCTATCGATGGCTATATGGTTATTCGTTAATATCAGGTTTGTCCGGCACAAGATCAAAATTATGGTGCATTATGCGAGCATCAACATTATTTTACCGGGCATCATTTTATGTGGGGCATCTTCACGTTGAGTATATTATAGATACATAGGTACATCAATAAGGCCGTACCTTAAGTAGGGAAAGAACTTTTAATTTACACAAAACATATCTATTGTTCTAAATAACCAACTACTTGTTCATTCATTTAATTCTGTGGTTAATATGATTGAAAAGATCGAACGTAATACAAATAACATTTCAGATCAGGATTCAGGCTAAGAACTTATTAATCAACCTTAGTAGCTCCTGAATTAACATTACTCTGACAATGGGTTATAATATATCGAAGTTCCCTTGAGGATATTACTCACTAGAAATGATCTGAGATACAAGCTACCAAATCCGTACTTTTGATTGATGATTGTCTGTTTGTTTGGTCAAGATTGATTCAATCAGAAACCATTGTGACTAGCACATGGAAATGGCCAATTCTATTTCATTAACGAGTTAATCTTCATGAAAAAAAAATCACAGATATAATTGAATTTCTATAACCTGATTAAAAAGAAGAAATTATTCCTGGATTCGTTTTAGTGGAAAATTCCATTATTTTAAGTGGTTGGTAGAAATACTTTATCACCAAAATTTTAGCTTCAAGGTTCCATTGTTACGGAGAGAGAAACGATGAAACTCACTCTTTATTATACAAGTAGATTAGCATCCAGTAACTCATGAAAGTTTTCATTTTCTAATGGATGAATTTGAGATGGTCACCTTTTGTGGCATTCTGCTTGGCAAACATTTACTGTTAACCCATTCAGGCGGATTTTATTCGTCTCAAGCCGTTTTTTCTAACTCGACAGACGAACAGGAAGACGAAGTAAATGGGCGATCATTTGATCACCAAATAAAAACCAGGCGGCGACAAGGAATTCCTGTTGAGAGATAAGTAAAAAAAAAAAAAAGGTTTGAAACGAAAGATCAAAGACCAACGGGCGTCAGATTTCGATTGTCAAATGAAAACAGAGTAACGAATAATTTTTTTGAGGAATCCGGTCAATTTTCCTGAATCAAACGATAGAAATAGCAAATTGTATCCTTTTACGTTGTATGGTGAAACTCAGGGAAATTCTTTGGGCATGGCTCCCAGGAGAGAAAACTATCTCATAAATAGATCAATAAATCAATCAATAAATGAATGAATTTATTATGTAGAGGTCATAAATTCAGTACTTCTCCTGATGTCCATTATCTGGTTGTCAAACTAAAGCCTCTTCCTAATCAATAAAATACATATATGGTAAAAAAAATATGGATCTTAGTAGCATTTATTGCACTTATTTTAAGATATATCGTATTTAAGTGGAAAGAATTTCTAGTAGAGTGTATATGCCCTTTTTTCGACAATAAAATCAAATACGGTAGCTATTTTGTTCTTCTGTCTTTTGCTAGTAATGTAACTTCAATACCTTCAGGCATGGATCAATATAAAGAATATATGTATACAGTTGATATGGTAGTTCCATAGGTTAACTGAATCACTGCTATTCAAAAGTCTCGAGGCATCTTTTTTTTCAATTCTTCACCTTAAGCATTCTTGATTTTTCCCAAACATTTTCTGTTATATTTGAAACGGGATAGTTTGCTGGTCTGTTCAGAATTCTGATCAGCCCACTGGAAAAGCAATTTTTGAACAGAATGCACAACATGATAGGGTGCATTATCCAGCAGGAATATCTGATTTCTTCAGTTCGGTGACAAGTGTTTGAACAGCAACAATTTACTCTCTAAATCCTCAAAGCATGTCAGTGAATTAATTTCGCTATGCTTCATGGTAATATGCAACCCCCAACAACTCCATACCATAATAGACAGAGGAAATTCTGTTTTGAATTTCAATCTTCAAAAAAGCCTGCAAATCTTTCAGATTTTATCTTCCAACTATTATGGTCTCCACCGCTTTGAGCATATTGGATGTTGAATCCATCGCTGAAAATCACTTTTCTCCAATCCTTTCAGTCCACAGCTTTTATTTCTTACAAAATATATCTACAATGAGAGATTTAATATATCACAAGAAATAAGATACTACTTATATCTTAAACTGAATAGACGAGTTGGAAATTAAAATCAGTGTAATATATGCTTCTAAAACCAGTTTTTCTCCACTGACAATGATAAAATATCCAGGTAGAAGAACTAAATTCATGACGACGACGTATGAATCGTTTATTACAACGTTATTGTCTTCTATAATGGATATGATATAATCTTGAATCAACCTGAATACATACATGTGTATTGTTTTTAAATCATTTGGACTTGTCTGGATTTATTCAAAAGCGTATGAAAGGAGTAATTAGGGAAAACTTGTTTCTAAGTGCAATTTGAACTGTGAGTATTTTTTTTTCAAACGGCTGTGAGTTAGGTGTTAATAGGAATGTTAGCAGGGAAACGTATGCAAAAGTGTTGGAAAAGTGGTCGCGTCACAGAAATTTAAATTTTGTATCAATAGAAAATTATAGAAACAATGTGCCATTAGCCCGATTATGAACACAACATCGACCCCGAACGCTAAAATAGTTTCCAGTTACCAAACTCACAAAACCAAAAACCGTATATAATTGCATAAACTTACAATGTATGGATTATACTTTATGTGTTATGCTTATATGATACATACATACATAAAAGGTATGTGATATACTTTTATGGATTAATTGTTGCATACTTGTTATGGATAATGCTACACATACTAACATATACATATCATCTTTTTATGTACACATACACAAGTACAACTATAAACTAATGGATATTTTTAATCGGATATTAACCAGTTTGAGTCATGTACAGAAATATGCATATATATATATACATATGTATATAGCGGTAATTTGTCGATTCGAAAGAGAAAAGAAATTTTAGAGGAAAACAGGCGTTACATATAAGAATTTGGAGAGGCTGTTATGCATTTCGTTAGTGGTCACTAACTCTTTCAAAAAGACATGCAGTTGTTGCAGACTAACTGTACGCTGTTTACATGTTCGAGGCACGAATAAATTGAGAAGACAAGGCTATCAGATTGTGTGTGTTCTGGTTGTTAAGTAGAACAAAGGGTTTGTGTTTGTATTCGTGTCAGGGAGATGCAGGTTCGTCAGAATACGAAGGGTCGGTGAGATGAGTGGTCAGACGAGAATGGTCATTGTGACTGTTGAGGGTGTTATAATAGAAAGGTGGTTCCTGACAATTAGTGGATAGGTATTGGCATAAGTGGGAAGGATGGAAGTTAGGTAGGTTGTTTCGATCATTTTTGTTGATGATGGTTGAAACTACGTGCATGTCTCTGTGCACTCATTGCACTTCTTAAAAGGTTTATTATATGCTTATTCCTTTTATGCTAATGTTGGAATGCGCTGTTTTATATGATCCTGTTCCGAAACCGATGCATTTAAAAGGTTTGAAATCTGGAAATGTCTACACATCTGGGTCATCGAATTGTATTGGGATATAAAGCTGCTTCAATAAATATACGTATCGAGGAGTCATGTATAATTTTGATGAGATTGGCTTTGTGCAAATTGAATTTGTGGTTGCGTTTGTCCCTTTATCCGACTAAAGCGTAGAGTCTTAGGTTTCTTCTATGTTCCTTTAGTCTTTTCTCAAAAGGTCTAGACGTCACTCCGATGCAGTCCTGGCACGGTATTGCATAAACGCCAGCCTCGTGCTTTGGCTTATTTATCAGATATTTG
This sequence comes from Thysanoteuthis rhombus, assembly GCA_963457665.1. Taxonomy (NCBI): domain Eukaryota; kingdom Metazoa; phylum Mollusca; class Cephalopoda; order Oegopsida; family Thysanoteuthidae; genus Thysanoteuthis; species Thysanoteuthis major. The sequence continues at coordinate 25,824,367 of OY735202.1, forward strand.
ATAGTTGTTGAGATGTTGGTGGCGATGTGTATTCAAAATTGCTTAGGTTGGCAATGGTTGAGTTGGTCTGTGATACGTCAAATGTTTTTCCTATAATCTTTCTTTATTTTTGTATGTGAATCTTATATGCCTCTCTTCTTACATTGTATATAGAGTGTCAGTGGTTCCGTAGGTACTTTTAAAAAAATTGTATATGAAATGTCGTGGGCACTCAATTGTTCGATGTATTTTTCTCCGTCATCAAAGTTTTAGGGACTACGTATTTGTGGAGGCCCGTGGTAAAGAAAAATATGATTGATCTGATTTTATTTTTGGGGTATGTTGGAGTATAAGTATACGTAGTTATTCTTGTAAGGGGCTTTGCTGGATCTTATTTCCAATGTTACTGCTGGATCTGTGTCGGTGGATTTCAAGGGAAAGTAATGTAATCTTGGATCCTTTTTTTGTGAGAATTTCATTGAGGATGCAACTGAATTTAGTTTAGATGCCAGGTTACTTGCGAAAGTGATAGCATACAGACTCTCTGCAACTATTACAAGTGATAAAATTGGCGGCAACCAATGAAATGCATAAAAACCTGCCCACGTGAGAATAAAATTCATTGAGATGTACCGCCGGCTTATCTTTTAGATTTCTCTCCATCGTCCAGGATAATAACGTGATATTTTCTTTATTTCCTTTTGATACCAGATTCAAATTTCTGTGACGCGACCACTTTTCAATCCGCCCAAGATACACACAGCCCCTTACATTACTATTACCATCCATGCATTTAAAGAAAATAAATACGATTCGAATTGCATCTACAAACAACTGTTACTAATTTCTCCTTTCATTTATCCTTAAACAAATCCAGATAATTGTCGAATAGTCGAAATAAATTTTTCAAATTAAAAAAAAAAGACTTTTTTTTAACGTCATTCATTTCTCATATCTTTGGATCAGCCATAACTTATACCATCATATATATATATATATATATATATATATATATATATATATATATATATATATATATATATATATATATATATATATATATGAATTACCCATGAAACAAAGATAACCTACATTGAATGGATTTTGTATAATGTTTTTCCAGAGACGTAGACATGCTATCTCCATTTTGATAATTGGCATAATGTCTTCCTCGTTTTTCTTCACATCTGGCCTTGGGCTCTACTGTATTAATGATACTTAGAGATATTAAGATAACTTATATCATGAAAGAACTATTCAAATTCACGTATATTACAGTGTTCCATATTCTTTGTATACCTAGCAGAAACCATGAGTTGGTTTTGGATTTAAATATTCTGAATTCCACCAAGAAAAAGAAGATTGAGTTGTTATTAACATTTTACCAACCACCATATTCTGATTGAGACTTTCCCCTTGATCGAGGATTGGGGTTCCAGGTCGTGTTTATTGTCAGTTTCTTGCATTTCTCTACAAATGTAAAAACTAATATACCTTCCACCATATGTATAAAGCCCCTGAAAAACTAAAAGACATAAAAATTGAATTTTAAGTAATATATATTTGCTTTAGATTAGTGTTTGAGACGAACGATCTGTTTACGTTATCTGCAGGATGATCAGCATCATACCCTAATTTGAATTCGTACTTAGGAATTAATCTAAATTCTTGGGTAGACGCCATTTCGGTTTTGATCAAGACATACCTCTTTTAATTTGATACACCAGTGCGTTTTCAGATGTACTAGCCCAATTCATAATAAGCCCCCCTCAGTGTTTAACCACCCCTTTAATGCAATGCAGGTGGAACTCTTCCCCTATCCTCATTCAATTGTATCTCAGACCATCAGACCTAAAGATGTTGATCTTTGATTTGAACTTTCATATCACACGGTTGACCGCTTTCCCAAGATTTAATATCCGTGCCGTTTGGCGAACTTGGAGCGTGTTCACATATTCCTTCAAGGAAAACGTAGTTTTCGTAGGCCTCGTGAAAAGCACCCTGGGATTTTTATCGATGTCACGACCTATTCAAACCATATCTTTTAGCTTACAAGTTTCTTCCTCATATTGATGGAAGTCATTTTTTTTTTTTTTACTCATTTAAGTCAGTGAATGTATTTATCATTGGGGTTTGTATCGAACATCCAAATCTGGCCTCACTGAAACTAACTCCGATTATTTTGTAGATATTTATGGTATTGTGAGCACCATTCTTCGAGTATTGAACTTCTCCCCCTTCTTCTCCTTCTTCTTCCTCTTCTTTTCATCATCATCATCGTCATCATCATTATTATCATTATTATTATTATTATTATCATTATTATTATTATCATTGTTGTTATTTGCATTTTCACACCAGATGCCTGGTGATTACTGCTGGAGACAAAGTGACAGCAAGTCTCCTCACGTCCCCAACTTTCCTCTTAACACTCATAGTCCACAGCAATACTCTGGTTTACAATTTTACACCAGTTGCCCGATGTTTATCGCTGAAGACGGAAAGTCTCTTCAGGTCTTCAGCCTCCTCTCATCTCTCTTTCTCTCTCTCTATCACCTATCACAGTAGTGCTGTTATTCGTTCGTACCTCCACCAACATTTTTTGTGTGTTTTTCCAACTCCTTTTTTCAGTCATTTCTAACAGATGGGGTCGTGGATCACATATTTCTAGCACTTTCCCCAGCATTTGTGCAGTCCCTACCATTGCTGGGTCTTACGCAGTCTCAATCCTTCCTTTTACCCTTAGTTCCCCCAATATCACCCTCAGTATCTTTGATACGGTTCCGAGTAGACGTATCATTATCGGTACCACCCCGACGTTCATGTTCCACATCTTTTTCCAGTTCTCTTGCCAGGTCTTGGTATTTTTTAGTTTTCCAATGTCTTGTCTATCTACTCTGTGGTCTTCAGGCACGGCCACGTCTATTATTTAGCAAGTTTTCCTCTTCTTGTCCTCAATTATTAGGTCTGGTCTTCTTGCTTGGATAAGGTGGTCAGTTTGGATGTCAACGTCGCAAAGTAAGTTGTGGTTTCCATTTTCCTGGGCAGTCTCAGGCTAGTGCTGGTACCACTTTTCTGCATGGTTAAATCTCATTCGTTTTCTCTGTCCCCGGTGTATTACTGTTGCTAGACCATTGTGCCAGTGTTTATACTCCTCCTGGGCTAGTTGATTACATTCATTAGTAATGTGGTTTACGGTTTCTTCCGTTTCCCCTCAGAGGCAGCACATGCTGCTTGTCTGTGTTCTGTCGATTTTTGTTGTGATATTGTTAGTTCTAATGCATTTGTTTTGGGCTGCCCTGATAAACAATTCTCTTTTCATATCATCATCATCATCATCATCATCATCATCATCATCATCATCGTCATCATCATCATCATCATCATCAGAACATCATCATCATCATCATCATTTTTATTATTACGACTAAATAAGTTGTGCAATCATTCATAGCATTTGTCTCTGGTGACTAACTACATAATGCTACATTTCAAATATTCCTGCAACAACATGATTTAAAAGACCGTATTTAGCCAAATTAGACACGAGTACACGTTTGTTTGACTGTAACGCGCTGAAAACAGTCATAAATAGCCACTTCCCGACACGAGGCCGGCATGACATTCAACCTCATGAAAAAATCTGGTTTTCAAGCTACGCATTTTTCCCTGTTCATCATAGAATTCGTTTAGAAATCTCGAATGGCAATGGGCTAGCCATGTTCAAAGAATGACAGACAACCGATAAACATTGCAATTCACGACATTGATCCACAGAGATCACATGTGAAACCGAGGCCGAGACGAGAGACGAGAGATAAGCGAGACAAATTCAGAAAGTACTGTTCCAAGACACCCATGATAGAGAAGTGCAGCGAATCCTGGGGAAAGTCTATGTCCAATGACGAACATTAAAAGAATGATGATGATGATGATGATGATTAGTCTCTGTGCACCTCTTCTATATTCTATTTTTCCATGAAGACTCTTTATAATACAGGTTAAATGCATTGGGACTTTATAATAAAAAAATATGATGGAAACTTTGATATGTATTCACAAAGGTTTCAGTCAATTCGTTTCCATATTGTCACTCACTATCATCACACACACATACTCACACACACACTCACACACACATATATATATATATATATATATATATATATATATATATATATGTGTGTGTGTGTGTGTGTGTGTGTTTGAGTTTTATTCACGTGTACCTGAGTTGGTTTTCATCTTGAGTTCTGTGGATCGATGCCTTTCCCAAAATAAATCGCAGACTTGGAAATCGGCAGCTGAGATTCATTCCATATGCAGTGATATTTTCTACCGTACTTTGCTCGATGCTTTTAGACAAATCATTTGGGGTTTGATGACTGAAGCGATGGATTATAGAAAGAAACATATCTGAACAGACCTAAACAGACTTCGGTTAAATAACGGAAACTTCTTGACAAATACAACACTACATTATAATTATCGCCGGTTCCTATAACGTAAACATCTTACTGGGACACATTGATAAGATAAAATATCCAAAATATAGGAATTAATGAAAATGGAATTAATTTTTTTTCTGTAAAACAGACCCAAAGGAGAACAAAATTGAGTTTTCTAATATGATGGAATGGCATATTTTATTCTATGACGGAATTAGCCATAAAGTATCATGCGTATCTTTGTTTATGTTTAAATATTTATAAATGGTGTCCACAGACTATGAGGACAGGAAAAAAACTCTGTCAACTAAGAGTAGTACGTACATGCATTTTTTTTTCGCTTGAAGCTGTTCGTAATCATCGAAATATCAGTAAGATCATGTAAGTCTCCCCGTAGAGTGTCATGGCCTGAATGTTGTTATGAAAAGCAACGATAAGATGGAAAGAAATCTTGTTGAAAAAGAAAAGCGAAAATACTCCAGCGAAATTCAGATAACTTAGAACAACAACGAATTCAAATGACCCAGGAAAGAAAATTATGTTTTATAGGGATGTTAAAAATTAAACAAAGGATGTTGGTGCACCCACTTACGCATCTTACAGCTTTCAGGCTGGAGCCTTCCCCAAGTGACCCTGTACAAAGAAAAAACTTGAATTGCAACAACACAGTGATTTAACGAAATAAATTAAAAGGTGGGGGGATTGAGCTCATGCATGACCCTGTTGGGCTTACACACCATATATGCGCACACATAAACACACAAAATTTTGTGGGTCAAATTACTCTCGTATACGAATTCGTCACCCGTATGGTGTAGCCGTGTCCCCTTGATTTGAAAATGCTAAAACATAGCCCCTACATATCACCATAGAACATCGTTGGGTCGAGTAACATTGGTGAACAAATGTGAAATACGTTGGGTGTAGCCGTCTCTGCAATACCTGAAAATGCCACAATTGATCTGGCCATATATTGCCCTTTACATGTCATTATAGATCTGTACCACGTATCCCTTGTTCAATCTGAGGTCAGGTGACCCTTGAAGAGAATTTTGCAGTCGTAGAATGCAACCGTTTAGGCATCTATAAAACCTAGAGTTACACAGAAACAAACATCCAGGTATGTATGTATGCATGTGTGTTTGTGTGTGTGTGTGTGTGTCCATGTGTATGTGATAAGAAAGGGATATATGATCCGACAAAATGATCATAAATTTTGTTATAGTGTGTAGAAATCTTTATTTGAGGTGAACACAGGATGAATGTACTATTTGGTCGGGAGAACGTGAGGAAGTTTGATCCCTAAAGCAGCTCAATTGTTTTTAATTGTTTATTCTATTTACTCTGTCTTTGCCAAATGGTACATTCATTGTGTGATAACAGGTGTTCATTTCAAATAAGAGTTTAAGCATATATATATACATATATATATATATATATATATATATGTATCTATATATATATAAGTGTGTGTGTGTATGTGTGTGCATGCGTGTGTACATTCTTTAGTCATTGTTTGTACATAATATTGAAGAGTAAAACACAATAGCAGAGACTGACGTCTAAGCCAATGGCTGTCTTGTCTTCGTCTGTGTCCACATTTGACACGGAGCGTCTTGCTTTTATTTTTAAGCTGAATTTTTGTATATTCCTATGTATTCTCCTGGGACATTGTAAGGGTGTACGTATCAACTGAGTAAATATTTACGTTGTTGCCTAAAGTTCTATGTTAAGAAAGCAAAAAAAGTGTAGATATTCCTTAAATAAGTAATGCTTGCTTCCTAAAAAAAGAAATCTCTGATTTTTCTTCTTCTGGGGAGACGGTTGTTTCTCTTTTTCTTACTCTGTTGAACACAGAATATTTTGGGGTTCTTTTATTTCTACACATTTTTTATCGTCATCCTTAACTTGTTCTGACTGTTTATTCATTTTTTGGAAGATTGAAATAGAACATCACTGATTTTCTTCATTTCTTAGTTTTTTTTCAGTGTAATGTCCCAAAAACAGAGGCTACACACTACCAATGAGGTTTCTGGTCTTTTTTGTCAGTTCCTGGAATAGTAAATAATTATAGCTGTTGCAGCTTACCAAGTTTTTAATGCTAAGTAAATGTAAATGGAAAAGTTGAGGAAATTTCATAAAACTTGGCTATAGGTATCTAATTGAAAAAATAATATAGGTTAGACGGAGGGGTTTTTTTTCAGTTAAGGGTTTAGGGTCAGTCAGAATAAATATCAATTAATCTATCTAACCACTTTTCTCTTCACGTTTGATGTCCACGGTCTACAACCTTTTTCCAGTTAAGTGTATCTATTTTTCATTTATAGTGTGGTGAATTTTATTCCTAAGGATGCTAACTGGAATTTTCACTCATCCTTGTTAGTTCTTTTTTCCTTGATATTTTATATTTCAGGTCGTTTTATGCCCCCAATCAGAAATAAAATTTTGTCAAGATTTAAACACACTTACTGGCAACAAAGCGTAAACCCTTCTCAACTCTGGTATTTCGTCATCCGATGTACTTTGAAATTTTGTAAATTTGAAGAGTCCATACAATCATGGATGAGCCTTGATTCAATTGTATCGAATTTAGATCATAATTGTCATTGTTATCATCTTTTGGCAGAAAGATGGACTGATAATTAACTTCCAATCATAATATTCAGAAGATTATGCCAATAGACATAGAAATATAAACAGAATCACCAATGACTCAAGTTTGATAATCGGCTATGATTATATTCATGCTTCTTAGGAACACATTCGATTGATATGTTATGAAATTTCCTTATTTTGTATCCTTTCATGTGATTAGAAACTGATTCTAATGCTTAGGTCAGTGATGATCATATCTTTTGCTGAAACTATGCTTTTCTCTCAAATCTCTTATTAGACTTGCTTTCTATCATTTCTAATAATATCCTTATGAACTTGAATCTATTGTGAGCAATTTATTTGTTCGTCATTGTAATTCAATTATGAATATAACAAAACGTATTCGTTTAAAACCGAAAGAGTTGCCACCAGCCGATTCAGTTGTTACCTACAATGTCTTTATTCTCCATTCGATTGCATCGCCAATCATTCGATTTCGGAGCAATTATTTGTTTTCCTCTTGTTTACTGAAATGCTTTCAAGAACAAAGATTGCTTGAAACTTTTGTAGAGAATATTACAGGAAAAAACACTGGCTCAACTATAAATTACATTATGAAGACTTGCCATGAATGGTTTCAACTGCGGATCGAGACAATCAGATTCATCAAATTATTTGTCGAACTGTATTGATTAATCGATTGCACTTAGAGGTCCTCTGGTAGACGAAATGTTCAATTAGTAAAATTGCTAGACAACCTTCTCTTTTCTGATCTCCTATGTTTAGAAATGCTTTGTAAGAGATACGTGGTCAACAGGAATCAAATCAATACCAAATCGTTTGTTTACTGTTATGAGGAAGCTTTTCAGAGAAGATAGACAATAACATTGAGCATTTTTCTAATGACTCTAGTCAAGATAGCTTGAATAAACCACTATTTTCAGATTGGTGAGTCTAGTAGAATTGATTGATGAAGGTACCAGCGGTCAGTATTCGAAGAAAAATCGACAACTGTCTAGTTGCAAAATTCGCAGCGTTTTCTCCCACCATCAAAAGATGACCCCAAATGCATTCATCATTTAACATTGGTCAAGCTGAAACGACGCTCGTTTATTCCAGGAAGAACAATCTAAAACGAAAAAAATAGCCTGCTTTTTCATGAATTGTGTTACAGTTATTGAATCAAGAGACGAGGTACCAGAAACGGTGAGTGGTTATGATTTTGTTCAAATCAATTGAGCATGAATGCCTACACGAAATAATTTTACGTAGGGAATATTGAATCGTTTGAATAATAGAATATAGAAATATGGAACAAACAATTGATTAAGAATTATAACAGCCGACAATGAATGATGCTTCATTTGATAACATTGAAAACTATTACACATCGAACAATGATGACTTTATCCCAAGCCATAACTCGGTACATGCTAATAATAAAAAATATGATGGCATTGAACAAAAGTAGCAAATTGGAAGAAATAAGATTTACATCAACTTTGAATTTATTAAGTAATACTGTTTAGAAGGGATGTCTGTCTCTGCAAAAATATCAGCTTAGCATCAAAGGAGAAATCAAAGGAAAAGTTATACAACTGTTTATAAAAATATGTATATGACAAACCTTTTGCTAACTAGATAAAGTTCATGGATGCACTCACGCTACCATTGTTTACTTTCATTTGAAAATTGATAAAATTCTTCTGAACTATATAGAAAGGGATTTTTTTCGTTTTGACAAATCATATTTAATATCTAGTAAACTCGATTTAAAATCCACTTACACACACAAACACACACACATATATAACTTTATCTCTCTCCTCTGTTGCTACCCCCCCTCTCTCTCTCAGTCTCTTCCTCACTCTCTCCCTTTTAGAAAATAAAGATGACCGTGGAGTGCTAATTATAAAACGTCCATATTTGAAGCTTCCTTATGAGCTTACATGTAAGAGTACCAGTCCACCTTTCTTTAATGTTTGACGATATTATTTATCTTCTGGAATGTATTACCATAATTAGGACATTCTTATCTATGCTAGACATCGGACTCCTTTGACTTCGCTATTTTAAGAGGAATCTGTATTTGGGTCCTGTCTGAGATACTTTGAGACATTGTGCCTGCAAATTGGATAAATATTTATTTTTTTTAACCGTCGAGATTCAACGAATTTAGGATTATTCAACGATCACTTTTGGAAAACTACTACGAAAAACATATCTTAAACAGGATGATTTACTTTTGTGTCATTTACAAACATCTGATCGTTGACACTCGATACGAGTATAGTGGCCCCTAAGAGGGTACGTTGTTTTCCATCGAGCAGCGTGTGTGTGAAGAAGGATTGGTTGCACTCACCGATTTACCTTTCGTGAGATGCTCTGCTAATTTGGGGCAAATCGTCGACAGAAATGGTGGCGATTTATCTTTATTATGTATACAATACCTAGTATTTCCAGAGAGCCATGACCAGGCTAAAAGTTGCTAAACTTCGGCGATCTATCGAGAAGAGGCGTATCCGAATAATTTGGTCGAATGAATAGATTTGTCCGTATGATGATTTGATCTTTTAGCGTACAGTTGAATCAACCAAAAGCGTTTATGAAATCACAAATATAGGAAAGGCTTTGTATCCTGGCTTTTGAGAACTAGATAATAGAGCAATTAAAAGCAAGGCTTACCAATGAATACAAACTTGAGAGTATATAAATATATGGTTATTCTCACTCTTATCTATCGAGGAAAAGGATGAACTTGGAACAATACATATATTTGCTCCTTGAAACAGAGTGAACGTCGCTTTGATCGAACACATTTTGGCAAGAAAAAGTTTCAAACCCAGGAATCTTGCACCGCACTGATGCTGTATCTATAGATATAAGACTCTTTGACATGTAAGAAAGCCGTCCAATTAGAAGATGTCTTGGAGGCTCTTCTGAAAGGAACTAAAGGATGAACTCTGCTTCAAAGCTACCCGGAGGAAAGATACTATAGTGACATCCAAAAATCTTGGAACAGGTTTGACATTTTGCCAGACGTTTAAGAAGGGCCGGCAGATGGAAGAAACGTATTGCGCCTGTGAGTTCTCTCATACAAGGAAAAAACGTGGGGAACAGAAGCTGAAAGCAAGACATTATGAAAACAAAATGAATTGTCCAAAAAACTAACAGGAACAACGATAGCCATCTTGTTCAAAAATACTCGAAAGAAAAATGGGATTAGGAATCTGTATGAAACGCAAGCTTTATCAGGAATATTCCCTTCGCGCATGAAAAGCAATGATCACAATGGTAATTCCATGGCTTTTATACACATATCTAAAAAAGGTTGCCACTCCATGCGACAAATTCACACCATATATATATATATATATATATATATATGTGTGTGTGTGTGTGTGTGTGCATATATATATATGCATATATATATATATATATATATATATATATGGATGACTTTGCATTTTCATAGGTATATATATATATATATATTCATATTTATATATATATATATATATATATATATATGTGTGTGTGTGCTTGTTTGTGCATATATATATATATAAATAAGCATGTATATATATATATATGAATGACTTTGCACATTCATATACACGCATATATATATATATACATATATATATACATATATATGTTTATATCATTGAGAAAGGATATATAAGTAGATATATCAAAGGGATATGAATACATATAACATAGAGTTGATTCAATAAACAAACAAGTTAATGTAATGCTCCACTTGGGCCTCTCCATTCGCCTGAAAGAGCCCCCAAAAGGCAGAAAGATACATTGTTTGTGTAGCAAATCTACTTTTAATTATATTTCCAGCTCTACTCAAAAATAACTGAACTTTACGAATATTGAGTTGAATATATCAAGCACTCTATCAAATAAATCAATCAGAAATTACTTTATATTACGCTATATTGCAAACCTGGTGTGTACTATGTGTACCATGTATATATACAAACGTATATATGTATGTATATATATATGTATATATATATATATATATATATATATATATATATATATATATATATATGTATATATATATATATATATATATATATATATATGGAGATATATATGGAGAGATATATATATATAAATATATGTATATATATACATTATCAAGAAATAGATATAGAAAGTGGATATATCAAAGTGATACAACAAACACACATACACACATTTAGATATATTTATATATGTGTAATAAAGTAAGGGTTAGTGTTACAGGCATGTTTCTATTTCATCCATGTTTAAGTTACTTTAAATCAACTTGGTGTTTGATGTTGAATGTGTCAAGCACTTGATGAAATAACCCCAACACGAATCGGATATGCTATACATCTTATCATATTGTATTTCTGATTTGTATCATATATACATACATATATATATATATATATATATATATATATATATATATATATATATATATATATATATATATATAGTCAATGAAGGTTTACAGCTTGAAACAGTAAACACTAAAAGAACCTGTTTTAAAAATTTCTAATTTCATGTCACTTTTTTTCCCAAAATCTGTTGTAATTCATGTGAGTTTCTTCAGTGTCTAATTTTTCAATTTGTTACGCACACTCCAATCTAATTGTAATATATGTTTCATTGTTGGTTCATTTATCAGGAGTGGTGGATTTCTTTTTAGTTTTAATGCAATGCAATATCTTTAAATCTTCAGGAGGTAGATTTAAAATTGGCCAAAATAGTTTTTGTTATCTCTTTCAAATACTCTATCCTAACGTTAATTTAAAAGTAATTAGATTCAAAGCAATACACCAGTTTTGATAAATGGATCAAGCATGAAACACATGTCGTGTGCGTTCTCTCCTTTATCAACTGCATTGCTTTTATTTTTATAAACCTGAAAAAGCTTCTTACGCCATTTTACTTTAACATACGATCTTTCAGGACTCACATTCTGAGTCATGATGTCCAGCAATTGTTTGGCATTTTAGCAATATGTTCAGCCCATTGCCATTTGAATTTTCTAATGGTTTATATGATATCTTTGATTCCTGTCTTTTCTTATACACTGTATTGTTTTATGATTTCTCCATGTGAGGTTGAGCATGATTCTTCCATGTGCTCGGTTCTCAGTTTGAGGGTCAATCTTTTGGTTTGGTTCAATATTCTAGTTCCATAGGTGACTTTCGGGATGATGCACCGGTTGTACACCCTTCTTTTTTGGACTGGTTGGACTTTTTTGGTTTTTGAAAGTTGAGCTTGCACTACCAAAAGCTTGCCACCCTCGTTTGATTCTTCATGTAGTATGATGAAGAAGTTGCTGCGTGGGTACATATATTCATTTGAGATCAGCAAACTTCGATTCACCTACTTTACACATTATATGTCAAATTTTACCAAAGAAAAATTTGTATAGAGTCTGCGTTAGCATTCGTGTAGGGAAAAAAACTAATCTTATCTCAAAAGAAATCATTAAGAGAAACAATGCACCAGTGGTTAGAAAAGAGTTAATTACAATCAGCAGACCTAGTTCATAACCTGATGGAGAGAATTTTACTTTTTCTTCCGTTTATGTTTTTCGAAAATTTTGTTTTTAGTCTGGTGAACTTTCAAACCTTCTGGAAGCGGAAAAATGAACTGTATCCTCACTTCTCATTTGTAATAGGTAATCATAAATATGAATTTTTTCATTTTTTATGTTATGTAGACCTGTCTGACTTTGTGCACCGGCCTGTGCGGTTCTGTACGAAAGTATTTACTGTGCTAACCACCCTTCATTTGATTCCATGACATATACTTTGCTTTTCAGAGTGGTTAGATTCAGTTTTTTTATAGTTAACACCGGATACATATATATATATATATATATATATATGATGGAAAAAAATTATTACTACTTTCATCTACCTTAAAACCTTTTTATTCTGTTATTGATTGAAATTGCCAATCAACAGTTGTAGATTGCATTTTCTGAAATGGGGCAAAACCACCATTAAACCTTTCAGAATATTCTATTTGATGTCTTTCTTGTTTAAGGTCATCAAGATAGGGACTACTTTTTATTTTTGATTCATTTGATACTCATGGATCATTTTCAACGAAATTATCCTCCAGAGATGACGTTATTATAATAATAATAATAATAATAATAATAATAATAATAATAATAATAATAATAATAATGAAAAGAAAAAAAAAAGTTGAGAGTGGTCTGTTGTTTCTTGGAGCTGCACGTGGGTAAGTGGAATTAAATTTAAAATTTATAGTTTAATGCCTAGCTACCCCCGAGTATGAATGAATGGAGTCTGTCCACCCCTGACCGTTAGGACCCCTTACTGCTAAGTAGATATAGGGGGAAATCAACCATTGGGGAAGAACACAGATTGCGAGATAGCCGGTAGAAGAAGCATTTTATTTTTTGGCAAAAAGGTAAATTTCTTTCTTTGAATGATTTCTGGTGATTGACTTTGAAAACTAACTCAGACTAAATTCTTATATGTATATTGTCTCAATAATGATAATAATGAAAATAATAATAATAATAATAATAATAATAATAATAATAATAATAATAATAATAATAATAATAATAATAATAATAATAATAATAATTTTAATTATAATTATAAGTGGTAGTTGTAACATTTGGACCGTAGGCCCCCCCCCCTGAATGAACCCAGTGATGATTTTTGAAGGTTTAAAAGATATTTTACTTTAGGCTTTAAGAATGATTATTCTTGACATATTGATGATATTTCTACTTCTGAGATGGTTTTCTTTGCGATTCTGAGAAATGTTCACCTCGATGAATTGTCCACTGCCAAATTCTGCCTAATGAAAAGAAAAAAAAAGTTGAGAGTGGTCTGTTGTTTCTTGGAGCTGCACGTGGGTAAGTGGAATTAAATTTAAAATTTATAGTTTAATGCCTAGCTACCCCCGAGTATGAATGAATGGAGTCTGTCCACCCCTGACCGTTAGGACCCCTTACTGCTAAGTAGATATAGGGGGAAATCCACCATTGGGGAAGAACACAGATTGCGAGACTTATACTAAGTCAAGACTTAGAAGATTTAAGGGAGACGTATGACCTTCAAGGTTGTTAATTTCACCCAGACGAAGCTTAATGTGTTAATTGTTAGGTCTGAATGTAGGAGGGGATGGTCATACCACCAAATAGATATATCCGTGCAGCAGAATGGCCTATCCATGTAAGGTTATACCATGGGTTGTAAGAGCTGGTGGGACTCCGAGAGTGTCACTGAGCTAATTGCCCACAACGAACCCACCAAGGTCTGGTGCTACCTTAAAAGAACCAAAAAGAGCTGGTGGGGCTCTTCGGTTATTTCTGAGCCACATCGGTCTTAACCAACCCACCAAGGTCTGGCGCTACCTCAAAGAACCAAAAACCCCTATCATGACAGTACAACCAAACCATTTTACCGCAAAAAACGGGGCACAAATCCGAGATTTGTGTGTCGTAACCGGCAGGTGTTCCCTTGTTAGCCACCAGGAGGGACCCGGTCGTCATCCTGTGACTGCTGGCCAAAACTCCGGCTCGTGTACCCTTAATGGCCTTCAGGAGGGACACAGTCGTCACATAGCTACTGTTGGCTAAGACTCATATACCACTAATGACACCCAGGGAAGGCGCGGTCCTCACGGAGTGACTGCTATAAAGAACAAGAGAAAGAGATGGACAAGGGAGGAGAATAGACTAGTTATGTATTGTTACTTTAAAAGCAAGCCTTCAGTGCGATCTTATAGGGAGCGTATGCTCCAGATATGGAGGGAAAAATCTGATGTGGAAGTATCGAACCAACGCCTTGCTGACCAAGTAAAACAAATCCAAAAGAGGAAATGGCTGTCTGAGACAGAACTACTAGAGATTCGCATTAATGTAGAGAGAGACTCAGGTGACACATCTGTAGAATGCCCCCCCCCAGCACAACTAGTACCAATAACAAAACTATAAGAATTCCCCATGAGACCCCCACAGTAAACTATGCACCAGAGGGTGACGACGAGGCACCAACAGCAGAAGAGAAAACCAAAATACAAGCTTTGAAAGAGATCATGCGAGGAGAGAAAACAACACTCCCCTCCCTAAGAGACAAAGACAGAAAGAAAGTTGGAGAAGTGACTGAACAGGTCAACTGCCTCTTACAGCACATAGAAACGAACACCCTCCTAGAACTCAACAACCTAATTTACGCTGGGGCGAAAATGGTAGCACAAAGCTTCACAACACAAGATAGGAACCTGAGCAATAATAGGGAAGGGAAACCCAACTGGGAGAGAAGGTTACAAAGGCAGATCTCCCAACTACAGAGAGATGAAGTACTACTTAGAAATACACCACACACAGACAGACCACGAGTAAGACTTTATAACAAATACAAAGTAACGCAAAAGGGCATCGCAACTGTAGTCGAAGAGTTACACCAGAAAAGACTAGCCAAAGAGGCAAGACTAAAAAGATACAGACTAAGAACGGCCCAATACACACAAAACCGCACATTCCAAAACAATGAGAAAAAGTTTTACCAAGATTTAAATGGGGAAAGAAGGCAGGACATGAAACCTGATGCCACAGAGGCCAAGAACTATTGGAATAGCATATGGGGGCACCCAAAAAGACACAACGTAACACCGCAATGGTTAGGAAACATGAGAAAAGAACTAGAAGATATAGACAAGGGGGAACCGATAGTACTGAATGAAACCACATTGAAACATACTCTTAGGAAAGTAGCCAACTGGAAAGCACCGGGGCCCGACGGGATCCATGGGTATTGGTTCAAAAAATTCACCACGTTACACGGCAGACTCACTCACCTACTCCAAAATTGTCTAAATGAAGGCAAAGCACCAGAATGGATGACTAAAGGCAGAACCACCCTCATCCTAAAAGACCCGGGAAAGGGGAACATAGCAAGCAACTATAGACCAATCACGTGCCTACCACTTATGTGGAAAATCCTGACCGGGCAAATAGCAGAGAGAATATACATGTCAATGGATAGAAGGGGACTAATACCAGAAGAACAGAAAGGGTGTAGGATAGGAACCAAAGGGGCAAACGATTTACTCTACATAGACCAGATGATCTTAAAAGAAGTAAGGAAAAGGAGAAAGAATATCGCAATGGGATGGATAGATTACAAAAAGGCATACGATATGATTCCACATAGCTGGATACTCGAATGCCTTAGAATGTTCAAAATTAGCGAACCGGTGGTTAAATTCATTGGTAATTCGATGGAAGACTGGAAAGTAGACTTGACAGCCGGAGGGGACAAACTAGCCGAGGTAGGGATAAAAAGGGGAATCTTCCAAGGAGACTCGTTGTCCCCACTATTATTTGTTCTAACAATGATACCGCTTAACAGAATCCTGAAAAACAGCAAAGGATACCACTTCTCTAAAACAAACAGGGGAGAGCTTGAGACTCTGTTCAACGAAGTAAGGGAATATAGTGAGGACATAGGAATGGAGTTTGGGATAGAAAAATGTGCAATCATGGTGATGCACAAAGGAAGGCTTTCAATGACTGAGGGAATTGAACTTCCGGACAACAACAAGATTAGGGCATTGACTGCACAAGACCGATACAAGTACCTAGGTGTCCTTGAATGTGACACGATAAAACGGGAAGAGATGAAGGAGAAAATAAAGAGAGAATACCTCAGAAGGATAAGGAAAATATTAGAAACCAAATTAAATAGCAGAAATCTAATAAAAGGAATGAACACCTGGGCTGTGTCAGTAGTTAGGTATACAGGACCATTCCTAGGATGGACAAAGGAAGAGCTCCAATCAATGGATAGGCGAACAAGGAAACTTATGACGATGCATAAAGCATTACACCCTAGGGATGATACAGATAGGCTATACGTTAAGAGAAAAGAAGGTGGTAGGGGGCTCATCAGCATAGAAGATTGTGTCCAGAGAGCTAAAGTAGTCCTAGATAGATATGTGCAAACGAATAGTGAAGAAATCATGAAGAGCGCGAGGGATAGTGCAACAAACAATAAAGTAGAAAACAATGGAACAGTACAGCAAACTAGAAAAGAAAAGTGGGAAGGAAAAAAATTGTACGGCGAGTTTAAAAGACAGATAAAAGATATAGTAGACGAGAAATCATGGACGTGGTTACGAAAGGGAAACCTTAAGAGAGAAACAGAATCGCTCATCATGGCAGCCCAAAACAAAAGCATAAGGACAAACTACATAAAAGCAAAAATCGACAGAACACAGACAAACAGCAAATGCCGCATGTGCGGTGAAAGAGATGAGACAGTAAACCACATAACTAGTGAATGTAGTCAGCTCGCCCAGAAGGAGTATAAGCATAGACACGATAGAGTAGCAACGATGATACACTGGGAACTAAGTAAACAAATGGGATTCAACCATGGGGAAAAGTGGTATCAGCACAAGCCAGAGGCAGTTTTGGAGAATGACAACCACAAACTACCGTGGGACTTTGACATCCAAACTGACCACCTCATCCAGGCAAGAAGGCCGGACTTAGTAATAGTAGACAAAAAAAGGAAGGCCTGTTAAATAGTAGACGTTGCTGTACCTGCAGACCATAGAGTAAAAAAGAAGGAGGGTGAAAAAAGGGAAAAATACCAGGACCTAGCAAGGGAGTTAAGGAGAAAGTGGAACATGAAAACCAGGGTAGTACCGGTCATAGTGGGCGCACTAGGAACTGTCCCCAAAACGCTGAGGGAGAGACTGGAGGAGATCGGGATTAGGGGGAGGATAGAGACCGTACAGACCACAGCGCTACTTGGAACTGCACGGATACTGAGGAAGGTGCTAGAGATATAATTACTGCAACGAATAGTAGCTCTGTCAT
>OY735202.1:25847267-25857267 GCA_963457665.1 Thysanoteuthis rhombus
TGCAAAAGGTACCGCCTGTGACACTATATATATATATATATATATGTATGTGTGTGTGTGTGTGTGTGTGTGTGTGTGTGTGTGTGTGTGCATGTGTATATATCAATGATGAAATAATGGATTTGCTGCACAAAAAACATTTATGTTCCTGCTCTGCCTGTCCCCGAGATGGACATCTAAAATAAATTGAATAATTCGCCTGGAGAAGCCCAAACAGGACAGAAACATTACTGTGTTGTGATTTTTCCATTTGGTCATGTTTTAAACTCTACGCTGACTGAACTTGGTGTTTAATGTTGAATGTATCAAGCTTTGTATGAAATGAAACCATTACACATCGGATATTGCAATATATTATAGCACATTGTATTCCTGATTTGAATTTTGGATATATACATACATTCATACACTCATACAACCATACATACATACATACATATATATATATATATATATATATATATATATATATATATATATATATATATATATATATTAGTAAGAGCACTAGAGGGTTACTAGTAACTGTGATATAAATCAACATAATTCACGACAGCTTGATTTATTGAGTACAAAAAATAACTTCGCTCGTAGAATAGAAACAGAATGTGATATTCTTAGCCGTATTTCGTATCTGAGAATAAATTAATCATCAATAAGCAAACATAGTGTAATTTTCTTTTGGAGTCATTCTGTGTTTGTGAAATTTAGAGAAATAAATAGAAACGGTTGTTTTCATTAATCATGAATCCATGAAATATTCATACAAAGACGGTGTAAATAAATTTAGTTGCAATAGATTTGAAATTGAGAGGCCAACAGAATCTGGTGTGATAAATTTCTTACCCAGAAGTGTATTTGTGACCGTAGATTAATTGCAGAACGTTTCCCATCACGAAGAGAAAAAAGATAGGGATGTACATAAAAATAGTCACGAACTGAAGAGGGAATTATTATTCAACTATAATCGACACGATTTATCATCCTCTATTTGGTTGAAATATTAGATCTTTAGCTCTATAAAACACACCATATTCAACCAAAATGATTTTCCAATACAAATTGATACATTAACATTTTTGTCTTGTATTTTCTTGAAATTTGTTTATTTTTTTCACTACTAAGCTTTGCTTTTATCTTCCCTGTTTCACTTGCTTTTCAATCCAAGACCATAATTATGTTTCATTCCGTGATGAGCTGGAAATCTCGTATGGTTTTAAAACTTCGTAGCAATATTTTTATCGATTCTTGGATTGCTGCATGATTATCTCATAAATATTTCTTAAACATCACCTTCGTTCCCTCCAGATACCTTGAATCTCAAAATGGACAGACACATCCTTATTGATTCTCAGATGACCGGATAACTTGTCTGGCATAAAACATATTGATTTCTACGGGCAGAGTCACAGATTGGAAAGATTATTCCGATTTATCAAAGCAATTTCGATGTTTATAGAATTCTACTGGAGAATAGCAAGGAAAGGTTGACCTGAGGCAGTAGCATCTCTGATTAGGTAAATGTCTATTAGATGGTCGCCATGGCTTCCAGCCAACGCATAACTATCTGTATTCCGCAGTCAATGAACTATAATACCAACTATTCCAGTAATATATAGACCGAAAATTGGTAGTTATGACCACTCATAATCAGAAAGGAGCCACCTTGTAATGTGACAGAATTGGTGCTTTTGCTTCAGGTTCTATATGTTTTTTTTTCAGCAAGAAAACCAATTCGATTTCTATCAATTTCTATTTCAAGTTATAAAGTGTTCTTGCATATATAGTATATAGTTATTCCATCTGGGGAAAGATATTGATGAAGTTAGGTGCAATCCAGGCTGAACAACTTGGAGGTGAAAGGTGTCTGAATGAAAATGGACTACGTTTAGGATGTAAAAAGTAAATTTTTATGTGCTGAAAGAGTTGAAAAACGTAGTCTTAAAAAAGACAACCCTGAGTAGACAATTGGTTTTGTAGTAAGAGCAGTGAGAATAGAGAAATATCCTTTACCAAATTAAAGTTCTGGGGGATTATAACATAGAGCTGTCTGAGAGATAACGAAAGAAAATGAAATATATGTTGTTTAATAGAGTTAATTTCCAAATAATGTCTTCTTGTGTGTTTACTTCTAAACCGAACGAAGGTTTTTCTCAATTGGATACTGATATACCAACAATTTTGTTCACTACAATTTATACAAGGTAAGCATAAGCCTTCATGGAGCTCTACTTAGAGTCAGATTTGGAGACCTCACCGCTTTTATGGATTCCTAAGCAGAATTTGATTTGGGGCCCCTACGCTTCTTGCAGCCTTCCGGGGGCTAAGGAGCCCTAAATTTGCTTATGGTTAAAATCGGCTCTGCTTTATACGCTGTGCGAGTTTAAACTCCTGAAATGAAAAGCCAACTTTTAAAACTGGAAATAATATCATCTATTCTGTTTGATTTCGTAAATATGATTTTGTTAGCGCATCGATTTTCCATTGCAAGTATGAACGTCAAATCTCCAAAGATCCCGCTTGTTAAAACGAATAACTGTTTGAGCTTGAAATATCTTCTGAAAATGGAGGAATTAATCTATGCAATGAAATGTCAAAAATAGACAAATGTGCCTGTACTCACACACAATAACACACACACACACACACACACACACACTCTATGTGCAATTTTTGAAGATGGCTTACTGGTCCCATCTCCTCTGTTCACAGCAGAATTCCAAACGTCCCGTCACTTTTGTATTTCTTCGCTGCAAGCATTTTGAAGAATCTCGTTGGTAAGTGAGTCTGTCATTTCTGGAAATAGTAACAGGAAAGATCTCCAACATTTTAAATATATGGAAAATTATCCATAAAAGAAAGGAAGAAATAATATACAATCTTTTGGTGCAACAAGATGAACACGAAAATCAATAATGTCCAAAGAAAGAATTCTAATTTTGGTAATTTCTGGAAATTGAAGGAAGATATATAACATACGAAATTGCATATATTCTTCTGGGTTCGGTTTTTCTAAATTTGATTGTTAATCTCATAATGAATTCCTGTATAGTATATATTGATGAAATCAGGTTGAATATAAAATGCAGCTGGTTTGATTTAACTTTGATCGTCTTAATTGTATAGTATCCATCTTCAGCTCGGAAAAAAACTAGTCTCTGGACAAATTTCATTGATACCATCCATACTTTTAAAGTATGCAAGCAAAAAAATATAATTGGATTTTTTTTCTCCGAATAAGACCCAAAATGATTTGTCTTTATCGTTAGTACCCACCACGAGAGAAAAAATCAAGAAACTCTTCACCTTAACCTAACCCCTAATTCTTGAGGGCAATGGACCAATAAAGCAAACTTAGCATATCGATTCTCAATTGATATTAACATTTTGGTCCAGTTGGAACCAACGAAAAAGGAAAAATATTGATTACATTTTCTTATTCAAAACTTTTGACAATATCAACGTATACCTTGGATGAAACTTCATATACCTGAAAACTAGACTAAAAAAGAAACACGACTTCTATCGTTTTTATACATGCTTGCTTTAGGTGGAGACTCACGATAAGGACCCATCGTATCACGAGACACATTCAACTGATTTCATTTATTTGCAGCGACCAAAGCACTACGTATCTTTTTAAAATTCTATTTGCTTCAATATAGTGGATGTTTTTTCATTTGCTTCCAGACTTTTTCAATTTATGTTTATTCAAAAAATTTCTCTCGTATATCTTTTCAAACTTGTTAGCCGTATCTTATAATTTATTTGGCGTATTTCTTTATTTGCTGACCCAAAGTTGATAGGGATGCCTAACCATTGGGTCATGGTTAGCATTTTTGCCTCATAAATCACTACTAATGAGTTCTGTCCACACTTGGTATCCCACAACAAAGTACCTTACTAAGCTTAGTAAGAAGTAAGTCGCTTCACTAAAGAAAAGTGTTCAACAAGCTCGTCTTGCATACCATCATGAGGGGTGTGACTTTTGTCCTCTTTTGGTGCAAGAGATTTGTGACCGCGTGTCAGACTAAGCTAAGCTCGCTACATTCGAGACATCAACCAATACACATCAAATGATTAAATAATGATTATTTAGCGTTTCCTCTCAGAACTCAAATATAACTCGTCATATGAGCATTAGTAGACGTATATAAAACAAAGACACACCTATCATCGTATCCAGTTTGTGATGAGTGATTCCTGTGTAATTATAGATGGGTCGTATTTGTCCTCAAGTAAGCAAAACTGTACACACAAAAAATAAGATGATAGGACGAACTAAACACGTTCAGAAAGTATTTGCTCCACGACGCCCACGATAAACAGGTTCTTGAGAATCTCAAAGAAGGTTTTTTAATCTGGAAGTTTGCTGCTGCTGATGATGACAATGAAGTGGCACACGACTCACCAGCAAGTCGTGATGCAAATATGTAATCCTTATCTATGATTATAGTCGCCGTTCTAGTCTGGATAAAAGCCAGGATTTCGAAAGTCGATTTTTAAAAACGGAAGGCCTTCACTTTTGAAATCAAGGTATCTCAAAAAAGATATCAAGTACAGGGTCGCTGTTCAAGTTCCTACTAGATGTGGCAGAATAAAGTTACTGTTTATGGAAAATATTTCCGAGAATAAATCAAGTTATGCTGGACCTAATTTCGAGGTATGCACATTTTTTTCTCTCCCAGAATAGAATAAAGTCTATTTTGCTTATTCAATGGTGGTCGGGATCTTTCTTAAAGATCTTCCTGGTAGAAAATACCAATAAAACAAAAATATTGACAGAATTCATCATTCACAAGGAACGTATAAAACTCGTTTACACGTTAATCTTGTGTTGCAGGACGTCAATCTCCAGAATCCAGTTTTTGTCGGTTACGTAAAAAATCAGAAAAGAGAAAAAAGTAAAACAACATGGAGAAGAGAAAAAACTTTTTTGGAAAATAGATGAGATCACGTAATCCAATTTCTTTTCTGCTTTTCACATTCTTACCTGCTATTCATTTTCTAATATCAAAACTTTTCTTTTTTTTTCCCCTGTCAGTTGGAGATGATTTACAATTACGTGGGCGAAAAATTCAGAGTCTTATTTTTCAAAATCAAAATTTGGAATGATCAAATTATATACATTAGCAAAAGTAAAATGATCGTTGCAATATTTTTTTTGGTCTCTCCGATAATTGCTTGGACCATGTTCGTGGTTTTCATAGAATATTGTCATGACAGTTAATACACATTTTCTTGCAGGTGTAACGGATTGGAGCGATAAAGGAGAATTCGTTTCCTCATTTTTTTTGTTTTTTTTTCGTGGGATGTGTTTTTTTAAGTAAAGTGCAAAACCCTTAAGGCAGAGATAGAAAGTTGAGGGAAAATAAGGTGAGGTGAAGAGAGGAAGGGACGGAAGATCAAATTAAAAGATGAGGAAGATAAGAAGCTGAGAATTTGCAGAGGATGAAAAACAAACAAAATCAATTAAGAGAAAGAGAGGGAGGGAGAGAGAGAAAAGATATATATATATATATATATATATATATATATATATATATATATATATATATATATATATAGAGAGAGAGAGAGAGAGAGAGAGAGAGAGAGAGAGAGAAATGAGCAGGAAAAAGATTTTATGCAAGAGAACCTGGAATGGAAGATAGAATTGAATATGAAAATATCATGGGATGGACTGAGTTAGAAAATCACAAGCCTTGGGAAAAGAACAGGACAACCCCAACTCTAAAAATACAGACCCAATCGAGATGATGGTCAATTAATTGTAGAAATAGCAATGCACAAAAATGCAAAAGATATGAATGAATCCGCCATTAAAGAAATGAAAATAATAGAACGTTAAAAGCCAACGTATGAATTCCACATTTATAGATGTTACCTTTAATCTAAACGATAACCTCAGCAAAACACATAGAGAAAGAAATTCTGAAATTGCAAAAATTACCACAGAATCTAACCACCTAAACAAAAACATTAAAAGGATCCCCTAATAATAAATAATTAGGCTATTGTACAATTCCTCAAATGAAATAATATTCAACAGTGTTGGAAGTACGTACACTAAAGCCTTAAATATGAACGATTTTACCGAAACTAGCTTTAAATACGATGAAAAAGTACAACACAAAAAGGATAGGTAGGAAAATCATTAGGTATACCACCAGTCAACCTACATCCAACATGACAGAAATCACTTCCCCTTAAAGCAACCAACCGTGCTAAATATCTATTAAGAACAAACTGGGAATTCGTTATCGTTGTACAGAAAATTTGGATAGGTTCATATTAGAACAAAACAATAGAGTAATAAGAAATCATACTAAAGGAGAAAATATAAATAAACTAGGTTGCAGTTGTACAAAGAGCAACAGATGCCCATTGCAAAACAAATGTCGCAAATCGAACATTGTATATCAAGCTGAAATATCAACCCAGAAGAAACCTTCAGAAGCAGAATATCATATAAGGACATCTGAAACAACTTTAAATAAAGATTAGCCGATCAGATATTTTTCATTAACAAATAACATGTACAAAAACAGTACATCACCCTGAACACAATAATGGAAATTATTAAAACAAACGGAAAAATGCCAGGACGTTGAAACCCAATGTTACGTACACCTACATGAAAAATTTTAAATCCTCAACTTTACCAATAGAACAAAAGAAAAATAAAAACCACAAAAAAACCTAATTTTTGAATAGAAAAAATGAAGTGGCGTTAAATTGCCGGCACCTCTCAGAATTTCAATTAAGAACAAAATTTAAGATATGACAAATATGCAAAAAATTAACTACATTGCTATTTTATTCATCTTGTTATCATCAATGATAGTAGAAGCTGTGTAACTATTAACATTAACATTATCATCATTATTTCATACCCCCGGCCACTTTTGGTACAATCTAATCATCTTTTCATAATCATCTCACATTGATAGGAACAAACCAAACCTGGAATATATAAAAAAAAAATTGAACGTAAAGAACTAAGGTCATGTAAAAGCAAACTCGAACATTTGATAAAAATAGGAATAGAATACTTCCTGAGAGGATATACCACAAAAGGGTGATGTCTGAACCTCACACCATTGAAGAAAGTGTCCTCAGCATCCTCTGATATAACTAACAGGCACTAATGTATCTCCACGATGTGGAACAAAACAAGCAGTGACCAAAAACTGAAAAAGGAATAGAAAAAAGAGAAGACATATTGATAGAATAGGAGGAAAGTTTTCAATCTACAAAAATAGACAGACACTAATAACGTCTTAAATATGGAGCTATTGAATCATTTGCCTGAACAAGCCCGAACAAGTCAGAAACATAAACGTGTTTGTGGAGCGGAAACTTTATTTCATCATATATGTAAGATAAGAAAAAAAGGATATATATATATATATATATATATATATATATATATATATATATAGAGAGAGAGAGAGAGAGAGAGAGAGAGAGAAAGAAAATTACAAGGGAAACGCACTCATTATCAACTTGAGACGAAATGTTGATATTCACAGGGTATATATGCTTGTATTTCTCAATTTTTTGCACAAGTAGCTTTAAACACATAGAGCACTGTGATGAAACATCAACAACGAATAAAATCTTTTTTCTTTCTTTTTTTTGTTTTCTTAAAAATTGGAAATTCATACATATATATATATATATATATATATATATATATATATATATATATATATCATGAAATATACATATATATCATAAATTGCATTATATTACACAACTCTAATTTCGAATGATTTCCCATCACAATGCAATTACTACATCATCATGCCAAGTCAATAAAAACAGAAAAACAATCAAAAAATGGGGCTGCTGCAGGAATCAAACCTGCAACCGATAGGGTAGCTGCTCCTGGGTAGCAAACAGTCAACCAGCCACCGGTAATGCAAAGTCACAAATTATTGCCTCAACCTCAAATTCTCATTTTTGCATATTGATGGTCCATTTCTGCACTTTTTGTTTCTTTCAATGCGATAGTTATACGTTTAGAAATAGATATAATCCGACAGAATGATAATAAATTGCATTATATTCTATACGTCACGTTGAAAGAGGCGAATATAGCAGATATGGACGGACAATAAGCGAAAGTGAGGATAAACATAGGCACACAACACAATTTGACATGCGTACTCAATAGACATTGTGGAAAGTTTAAAAAAGAAACACATTGAAAAAATATTTCAGGCTTTATTTAAAATGTATCTATGATTCCGTTCATATGAACAGCCTTATCGTATATATTCATATAAATAGCTCGTTAATAGATCTAAATTGAATATAATCAACTCCTCTCAATTGTAAAAAGTGAAGGGAGACAATTCTTCTCTTTTAAAGAGTCGGCAGTGATTGACCTCACCCTTTAGGGGTCAAAAGTACGGTTCCCCTCCATTCAAGGGGGTCAGAAGTGAAGGGAAACCTTTTCCTCGATAAAGGAATAAAGGTGGAGTCAGCGGCATAGCTGAGGTAGGGGTTGGGCTATCTTCGAACCTTACCCTGGCCCCTAATGTGGGACCCCTAAGAAGCTGTATAAATAGTTGTTCATCTTATGCATTTTAACTTACATTATACGATAAGAACTGTCACTAAATGTTGGAAACAGTCCCTTTAGGAGCCAAGCTTCCCAGATTCCTAAATATCTATCTACGCACTTGAGTGAAGGGAAACTTTCTTTTTTACATGTGTCTCTATATATTCTCCCTGATATATATATATATATATATATATATATGCAATTCTTCCTTTATCTTCAGAAATGTTTTGGATATTTTACAACGAACATTGAATTCGATTATACGATCTGATAAATACTATAGAGTCTCTCTTTCACTAGCTCTCATTCGCTCTCACACTCTCTCTCTCTCTCTATGTCTCTCCGTCTCTCTCTCACACACACATGCACGTGCGTGGGTGTTCAAACTAAAGGTGAGTTGGGATATATATCATATTGTAAAGGACTATACATTTTATCGAATTTCACATAAGTTCATCCATATACAGTTAGTTTGACCATTGTTATTCGGTTCTGGTTTGTTTAATGTAGTGGGGAGAGCTGTCATATATTATTTGAACTCCTCATATTTCCAATCATTTCGTTTTCTTAAAAAATTATTACTTGAAGGTTGGTCCATTGGTTCTGAGTTGAGACTATTCCGGTGACCCAACCGATTATTTTCAGGGGAGTATAAACCAGCGGCTAACTGTTCAACCTCAGCCTGGTTCCTTCCTCTGGGAGGCACACCTTGATAAATCGTGAGACGGCCAATGCAGTTGGGGATTTCTTTTGAGTTCTATTGCATTTAGGTTTTTTCTTCTATCCTATCCTTTTTGGCAAGGGGTGTGCTGTTCATGACACCGCACCAGTCGATTGGTTAGGACTGATTCGGTCTCAGGGCTCCTCCGGCCCTTAAAGTCTTGATGGATTAGATTGTTAATGCATGAAGCGTTGTAGCGGAGGAGAGCAGGGAAACTATACATTTTACATATTACTAATGGGATTTTGTCACAGTTTTGGCCCCGTTATCTGGTGGTGGTCTTTTTTTATGGTTCTTTTTTTTATATCTACTCGACTTTTCATAATGCATGGCATAAGCTCGAATATTTGGCGAATAGTTGCGGCAGTGAACGGTATGGTGTAGCAAAAAAGTAGTTGTTAACGTTCCTTCGTTTAGTTTTATCAACTTATGCCATAAATGGTTAAAGGTAATAAACTACATGTTTGAGTCGAACGATTATTCTATCGCTGGGTATCAAGGAAAGTCCAGTGATTTGTGGTTTAATCAATCCTTAGTTTTTTGATTCTATATTATAATTACTATTTTATTTTCATTGTTATTTGCACTTTCATTTGGAATGCTCGATGGTCTCCATTAGAGACTGCGTGACAGCAAGTATCCTCAAGTCTCCAACCTCCCTCCTTACAATCTCGCCGATCACAGCTGTGCTATGATTCACTGTG
>OY735202.1:25862267-25979767 GCA_963457665.1 Thysanoteuthis rhombus
CTTAAATGATTTATCTCTCAGTGTAGACTAATACGGTAAAATAAGTGTTTCATAATTTGACATAAATTTTAAGTTATAAGTAAAAAATTTCCCAATTTTTCAAAACGTTCTAATAAAGAAAAAAAGAATTTGATTACGAAAATTCTATTCTTAAAATGTACAATAACTTTTTGGTTCTACGAACAAATTCTAGTAGAATAATGAATTTCTTTCGACTCAGAATCTAAAACAATCCCACATCACTACTACAATAGCCAGCGATACTAATTTATACAGACGAGAGTGGCGTGAATTATGTTGAAATAAAGTCTTTGGTAATTTGGTTAAGGGAGAAAATAACTCCCTGACGTCTAGAGGCAGAGCAAGCTAATGTGTTTCAGCATGCGTGTTCAGGTTCATTCTAGAAATACTTCCTTATTTTGGATTCTTGTGGTTCAATTTGAAGGCTTGAAATACTACGGCCAAGAAAATTATTTTGTGAATTGCCCGCTAAAAACGGAATTAACAACCACTGGGCGCGTGGAATCTCAACGTCTGAATGTTCATGCAAATTAGCCTAATCGCCTAATATGCAAATATCACGGTTATAAAAAGCAACCTTAGAAAACTGAAGAAGAGAAGATATGACATCACAAGTGGATAGCCACTGACTTTAAAATGTTCACGATGCGCAGAAAATTCTCTTAGTATCCGAAAGGACGAACATTTTCTGCATCAAATAAGAGAACATTTCACATCGACGACAATAAAAAAAAACCCTCGGCAGAAAACATACCATAATGTAGCTGAGAATCTAATCTCTCAGGTACGACCATTTAAAAAGAGGGGGAAATTTTTCTCTTTTCACGTTTTCCATTTGGCGTCGGATGATTGTGAACTTTATTTCCAACACGTTAGTAGACTGCTTTTAACGTCAACAATAGGGAAGATACTATGATCAAATTTTCACCCTCTCTCTTTAAAGTAGCAACTCAGCAGTACAACATGCGTTCATGTGGTTATTCTATTATAATTCGTTGACCGTCAGCAACAAAGCATTTCAACTGCTCCCAACTGACTATCATTCTATGGACGAGTTGCAAATATCAGGCGAATAGATTATTTGGTTATAATAGTGAATGAACCTCCTGTTTAATTTGTCACTCGTAGGGGACACTTCCACGAAGTCATGTTTTATCACTCAACAGTATGCTAAATATGATAGAAAGAGTGGTAACCCTCGAAAAGTACACCGAAGTCATCATAATTGTGACGAAAGGCAACAGAAAACCAATATACGAGTGGCAAGCCTAGCTGCTGCGTGGTAAAACCCCACTCCTACTTCTATTCCGAACAAAGATGATAATTTCATTGTGTTGTATGTATGATAGATAAACCATTATTCGATAACGTTTTTGAAATATCTCAATCTATTCATAACATGAAATAAGCCCTTGCTTATTTCTTACAAATATTAGTAAATTTGTGAGGCTTGTCAGTTTAGCTCAGCCTCAGAGAGAGAGAGAGAGAGAGAGAGAGAGAGAGAGAGAGAGAGAGAGAGAGAGAGGGAGAGGGAGAGAGAGAGAAAGAGAGTAACCTGTTGATCATTTTGTTGTGATTTTTATTCGATTTAATAAATTTGGTGAGGACAGTTCTTGTGCTTTTGTGTTGTTCTCGTAACGGTTAAAAAAACAAAGTCAACTCCAGACTTGGATCGTAGTTTGAAAAGTAACACGATATAAGTTTTAAAAAAATGCCAGCAACGTATGTATAAGAAAGTTAGGACAAATCACGAAGCAGAGAAATGCAGTTCGTTTCAGCTGAGAGCAAGTCGCGAGAATATCTGCGCACGAGATGAAACGATGCTGATTAGATCCAGTTAAAATCAATTCGAGAGCTTACTACTTTTGGAAAGCCCTCAACTTGATTTCTTTTCTTTAATACAAATCTTTCCCCCTCTTTTTCTTTCACACCAAAACGGACCCATTTAGGTAACAGTTCATTCTCTTTGAATCCATGCAACATTTCCAAGATGTTGCCATGTTTTGGGCTCTGCACTCCCTCTGATCGTGAAATACACGCGTGCACAGGAAACATTTTAAAAGCACTTTCATGGTTGCCCGAAGCATTCAGTAAAGACGTCTATATTCTTTGTATCCTGTGCATTTACTGGGCAACGATATCATTATTCACTCAGTGGAGCCCGGCGCTTAAAAATGATACTAACTTAATGCAGTATGCGGAATAACTGCCTTGACTCACGCATGCGCGGAGGTGGAGAGATTTATTAGTACGTCTTCTTTTTCGCATTGGCATGCAGTTGGTGTATTTTCGATAAATCAAAGTCCGCGAAAAACCTCGCTGAACATAATGCCCGGGATTTACGATTTAGACACACGCATAGATCTCTACAGAAATGTTTGGAGAGAGGGGGGGGGGGCGATAAAGGTAACGTCTTATACAAATAAAAAAAAAACAAAACAAATAAATAGATAAATAGGTCTGGTTGGTCACTCAATAGGAACCGTAGCAAAACCAATGTCTTTCGGCAAGATGCTGTGTTAGGGGTGATCATTTTTTGAAGAATCGGATAAAGGAGTGATCAATGAATAGGTTGCTTCTGTTGACTTTGGTGGGCAGTGATCATTGAAAAGTCTGAATTCCCTGTTAGAGAGCGTGAATGCTGTCAGGTATAAGCAATATGATCAATTTAGTAAAATTTTACATTGTAAATCAAACACCTTTCCCAAATGATAATTAATTGGTGGGTAATGGGATTCAAAAAACAGAAAAAAAATATAAGTTTTTTCTTTGACTTTATGGGGAGTAAATGTTATATGCTTTAGCCCTGTAATTCCATAAGCGCAACCCCTACATGTGATAAATAGATGGACAACCTAAAAACTCTAGAGACCTATGTTGACAGTTTTGGTTGACGGTTTCAAATAAATGATGTCGAACATGTTTCTATAGGTTTGTATAAATACCAACATCTTGTCGGGCATCTATTTTCAGTGGGTTCATGATTCATTTTATTCGATTTTCTTTCGGGATACTCCGTGAAGAAAACCATTCGTAGCTTTGAACATTGTTCACTTGCAATATAGAACGTAAATTCCTTTCCACTTATATTGAATGGTGTATTACTCCGTATGAAGGAAGGAATCAAAATATTTGAATAAAATGTATTCTGAAATATGTTTAAAAAATGATGAATTAATATATACATATATATATATATATATATATATATATATATATATATATATATATATATATATATATATATACGCACACACACACACACACATATACATATATATATATATATATAACTGAGGTAACTCATTCATTGTAAGTTTATGCAATGCTTTTCCAACATCGGATTGAGCATTCTCGTGGATGAGGGATACATACGATGAATAAACATATTGCTTAAATCCAACCTCACTGACTGTCCGTCCAGTACATATATAGATATAGTGTGGTTGCAAGGTAGTGATTTGACAATGCAGAGGTGAATGATTTCAGAAAAAAGGTTGTTACGTCTGCAAAATTATTCATCATGAAGATGAGTCTTATAAGGTTTGATGCATTTCACCCAACTAGTATTTTCGTAGGCACTTTTGCAACCCAGAGTCAGTCGTAGCAAATACACATGCCGAGATTTTGGTTGTTGAGATACTTCCTCTCAAATCTCTTACTTCTGCACACGCATAGACTCTCTCTCTCTCTCTCTCTCTCTCTCTATATATATATATATATATATATATATATAGATAGATAGATAGATATATGTATACATATACGCTGAAATTAGAATTTGAATATGTTGTAATCAGAATCCATTCTGATATTACTTTTACCTTAGTAGGGCAGTAAATCACAGGAGGTGAAACTCCATGTAATAGTTTTGCATGACAAGCTTGTCAACCATTGCTTCAGTTGCATGAATCAAACTCATGTATGGGAACGCATACGCATTTCGTTTTCAGTATCCGTTCCTGTCTTTATATAAATCATTATTATTTTTAAGGTTGAGTTATTTCAATGATAAGTGCTTGATATCAGGGATAGAACATTCGTAGAATGATACAAATAGAGAAATCATTGGTTCATGCTGACTTATATATATGGTCTGAAGAACGCAGCAGCGTGAAACTTGGTGTCATCATGAAGCACTGATCCTTCATTCTTTATCAATTCACGCACATACACACACACACACACTCTCTCTCTCTTTTACACACACACACACACATACATGCATACACCCACTCAAACCCATATTATATATTTATATATGATACACTGTATTAACTCATTCATTATAAATTATCAACATCTTCTTAATGCGCCGCTCTGAAAATAATTTTTTTCGCATTATGTTCGCATCTTGAGTTCAGAAGATCCAAATAAGAGAAGAAAAATCAACGAAGAAAAATCGGAGAACACTGAAATGTCACGCTGTCAAACCACAAAAGAAAATGCCATCTCAAATTTAATTAGTTCCAGTTTGCGAATTCTTTTTTTTTTCGGTTCAACAGAAAGAAAATAACAAAACAGATCCAACAAATTAACAAATGATTTTTACATCTTCCACTCGGTGACGACAAAAGATAAAAGTATAGCAAAAAGAGTAAAGATTAAAAAAATATATCTATGCTTACTGAAAGCATCAGATTCTGCGCATGTGCAAAGCAATGCAAAAGAGACCAGTGTCAGAATTATAAAACCAAAACCACATATTTTCATTTCTTTTGCATTTCCGTTACTTCGTTCGTTTATTTTTGGATTTTCACGGCTTCTGGATCCCTTTGCTTCTTTCTTTTCGTAATCCTAAAGCTTACTTTCGGCGTATAATTATCAGATGTTCATCTCACATTTCGTTTTTGTTGATATGCGGATATTACCACGAGACATTCCAAAAGAAATCTGATGGACATTATTTCCTCTAAAACATATTCTGAATTCAAGACAATAACGAACTGTTGTGTCCTGCATAGTGATATAAGATATCCTTAACAATGCAAATATCGAAATATCGAATCATTATATATATATATATATATATATATATATATATATATATATATATTGTTTTCTCTTCGGCAAACGTATTACTACATTTAATTTGTTTTTTAGGTGATATTTTGGCACGGCTCACCGATGCCATTTTCACATTGCATGAGAAACGTTTTTTGTTATGAAGGGTTTTGTAATCTTCTTGACATAATTGCTTTTGTCATCTTTTTCATGAGCGGAAGCCACGATCGTGTTGATACTAACTCCTCGTCATCGTGATTCATGGATGTTGGATTTTTCAATTTTTGCCTTTTGTATTTAGAGCATCCTGTCGTTTTTCTTCTCACTTAGTTTTGTTATATGCTTAATGTTTTTGGATATAACCTTTCAAATGGACTGAGACATTCTTTCCTCTGTTCCGTTGCTCCTGAGATTGACTAATTTTTTTTCTTATATTTCGTTGGTGTTTAATACATCTTGTTAGCATTTTTATTTTGGGATCCACCAATGGAAATAGGAGCAGGATAATTAGTTAACACCAGGGTAACTATATGGTGTAAGTTTTGCTTCTTCATTACATAACATTATTTTTAAGAAACAAACCCTATGAAGTCAGATTGACTGAGTTAGTCAGATGGTTTTTAATTATGTATGTTTGAATGAAAGTTGCGTTATACTCCTTTGAATATATATATATATATATATATATATATATATATATATATATATGTGTGTGTGTGTGTGTGTGCGTGTGTGTGTGTGTGTGTCCGTGTTTGGAGCAAGAGGAGAAGAATGAGGACAAGATAGTGTGACAGAGAGGGAGACACAGAGAGAGAGAGAGAGAGAGAGAGAGAGAGAGAGAGAGAGAGACAGAAAGACAGACAGACAGACAGATAGACAGACAGACGGACAGAAACAAAGACAGAGACAGAGAGTGTATGTGTGAGCGAGTTGTGTGGATGAGGGAGAGAAAGAGGAAGCGTAGTTTAAAGGTATTGGAAAATTGAAAAAAAAAAAATTAAAACTCAACCCCTGACCTTGATAATAAGCCGGTGGTCACAAGGACCCATCATACATCCTTTATCCAATGAATATATTGGAGGGGTACAAAACCGTTATTTGGGGTGTCTTCTTTCCGAGAAAATATGTCCCTGAGAAAACAGAATAGCTGTTCCCCCCCCCCCCCCCGGAGAAAAAGTTTGAATTTCATATCTGGTTTCCTAGTTAATATATCTGAATACTTAAAATGGTTAGATCATGGTTTCCAGACATGACAATTTCGAAAAACACTTACATTATCATAAACATGATTTTAAATTCATATGAAATAAATTAACAAATGATATGTTTTTTACAAAAATTTTCTGAAATGTACATTTTGTATAATGAAGGGGGAATCAGTGTATCATCATCATCGTCATCATTAGTCTTTTAACGTCCGTCGTTGGACACAGACCCTCCCAGGATTTGCCACACTTCTCTATTATGGGCATCGCGGAGCCAGTACTTCCTGAACTTGTCTAGCTCGTCTCGCCATCTAATATTCTGCTAGCCTCGGTTGCGCATGGGACCTCGGGGGATCCATGTCGTGAGTCGTGATGAATTAGTGTATACTATTGGTTAAATGGGGCATGAATTTAATTAATTATGCATCATAAGTCAAGAATATTTTCACTCTGAGAATCTGAGTAACAAATATCTGACACATCCATATCAGCTGTCTCAATTCCATGTTTATAGTCACTTTTGACACCCACTCTTCGATGAACTGTTGTGGAAGCATCTTCTCTTCGAACCATAGTGAATACAGATTCTTTGCAACCATTATCTATCCACGTTCTTTGAGGTGTGGCAGTTTTGAACAGTTTTCATTAGTTCTCTTCCAGAATCGTACTTTTTTGGTTATTATGCAAACGACGTTATTCATCCCTCTCTTGGGAACGTCGTTTTACTGAAAAAGGATATCTTAATATCCTATTTAAAGATTCCTTAAGGAAGGTGCATGGTGGGTCTCACTGGTCAGAGACTCTAATCGCCACGACGACTGCTGAACCCGCTAGATCACAAACGCTCCGGTAATATTTACATCTTTTGGGGCCCAGTCGTGCGTTTCCTTATACGTATACAAGAATATACCAACGTTTGTTTTGATTATCTATTCTTCTCTTTGAATTTAATGTTGACTAAACAGTCCTAGGCTATATATTCTACAGCTCTGTTCGCCTCAAACGTTTCGTAAACATCAGAGATGTGTATAGACGATTAGATTATTCGAAAAGGTGCTGCATAAATACACATTTATTTTTCAATACGATATCTTTGCCTCGTCAATGCACCTAATCCAATATATCTCTGTATATGACATCGATCGAGCAAAATACAGTGAATACATTACATATCGAAACCTTCTGAGTTACCGAAGATCTCGTAGAAAGAGATTGTAGACGATGTCTAGCTCACTTAAAAATAGTCAAGACCATTGTAAATAATTCAGATCTATTTAGAATTCTGAAGTAAAAAAATGTCAAGAAGAAGAAAAGACAAATAAATCTGAGAAAAAAGATAAGGGAATATTTTTGTTCGTGTTGGCCGGCCACAATAAAATGTAACTAATCGATAACAGCCCAGTAATCAAGGCTGACATAAGAAGTAAAACGGCCTCGAATCTATCTATATATAATGAACAGTGTCAATTTTTCTATTTGTTTCTTTGTCCGTAGGTTTGACTATTGATGAATAATACATAATATACTGATGAAAAATACATAACAAAAGACAGATAAAATTGATTAAATATATTAAAAACAATTGAAATATCAAGATAATTATCTATACATTTATTCGTCCAGTTTTTTTACATTCATTTTTGAGGAAGTACTCGAAGTTTTATTATTCGGAATAATAACTACTTTCATATTCATATTTCATATCTTATAGTTCTAAAAATGATTCTGGGATGTACACGGGTCTGACGTGGTTTGAAATGAAACAATGCTGAATTTTGAATCGAGTATTCAAGTAAACATTAGATTGATTAATGGTATAAATTTCTTGATGTGCATATTGATAAGCTCATGCTTGTTTTTCTATACATCATATTTCCATCATAGATATATTTAGGTTGTCTGATTTGTTCAGAGTTATAATCTAAAGAAAAAATGGTAAATCTGAAATATTAACTGCCAATGGAGTTACAAAATGGGGATTAAGGTTGTAGCACCAATCATTCAAGAAGAAGAATTATATGTCCATCTGAAAAGAAAATCAGATTTCACCCACACTCAGACAACGACCATTACCACTTGTGAGCAATGTGGTTCCATATCACCTACGAGGAAGATTCTATTTATTCACTACGCTGAGTTTAGTATGATACACGGTCAGAAATTTGCGGCAGCCAATGAAAATAATTCAGTCGTAATGGCCTACAAAACTAGCTCAATGACCTGCCTTTATCTAAAAGTGGCTGACAGAGACAACTGCTTTCAGGTCAATTTTCCTATCAGCAATGGATATGATATGATATTGGGATCAGAAATAGTTGAATGTATTTATCTTATCTAGTTTTTGGAAGTAGCCATTTGGAAAATACATGTCAGGAATTGTACATTCAAGATGTTCAGCAGGAGTGTTGTGAATATTGTAATTACAATCGAATTACGCGAACGAGTCTGATATGGATGATAGCAGTATCAAATCATACATTTCTATGATACAGAATTCGAATATTGGACTTTGGAATAGCTCAGAAGTGCTTTTTTATGTTACTATTTGAAAGGATCATTATGTGTTGGTTCAGATTACGATGTCAACACCACAACTACCTTCACTGTTTGGAAAGTGATGATGGTGGTGCTGGCAGTAATGATGGTGCTGGTGTAGATTATGATGGTCGTGGAAATAGTAATGAAGGAGGTGATGATAATGATTACAGTGGTAATGATGTTGATGATGTTGGTGGTGATGATAGTGATGATGATGATGGCTATGATGAAATTAGTATTGGCGTTGGTGGTGATATTTACGGTGATTATGGTAATGTTGGTTTTAATGATGGTGATGAGAGTATTGGTGATGATGGTTATGATAATGATGGTGGTAATTGTGGTCAGGGTGATTGTCATCACCATTTCCACCATCAGCATCATCACCATCATTACCGCTTCGATCAACATCACCATAGTCATCATCACCACCATCATCAACATGGTCAGTAACAACAGCCCCTTCTACACAGTGAGTATCGTTGTGGTATATACACTGGCATTTGACACCATGCGTAGTGATCGTTTTGAATTATGAGATACATAGAGGCTATAATCACAAATTTGAATTCTGCGTCATAGAAAATGTTTGCTTTGATAGCAATATCATTTATATCAGAGTAGTTAATGCAACTTAATCGTAATTACCATTTTCAAACCAGTCATGGTGGCCATTTCGAATTTTCAATGACTTGCACGTATTATCTAAACGGAAATTCCCCAAAACAATTTATGGTAAATAAGTTTAACTAATAATGTCTTCAGTGTCATATTATATCAATTTCTGATAGGAAAATTGATCTTGAAACAGTTATCATTGACAGTCATTTTGAAATATCCAGATTTATCAAGAATGCCTTTGGTTATCAGTGTTCAAAACATTTTTTACTTTTACCACAAATTACACAAGCGGGCCCTATATTACGTTGAATAATGTTTATTTATTTTTTTTATTTATCAGTACAATATAAACATTCCAAACACAGAATGAAAATATACAAAAGAAATATCTCACACAGAAAGCACGTAAAAGCTCAGTGATAAATTTAATACCTGACCGCCCCCACCCTTTAAAAAAAGAAAATCTTTTTATCGGAAAACCATTATTTGAAATCATTACTAAAACCCAGCCATTCAAACTGTAAAACTAGCTTTCTATAGTCTGCTTTGAAAACATTCACTTCGTTTCTCACGGCACCAAGGAATTTAAATTGTTTTTAATTTCTCGTAATAAAAATGCAGGCGAATACTAAAGAGCTATAATTATAGTGTAAAGAATAAACATAGCAGACAGATGAAGAAAATTGGGAAAATAGTGATTTCCGTATTTTACGCACGCTTACCGTAGTCTTACTTCAAAAAGAATGATGTAATTTTTCAATCGGGGGATTTTCATTGCATGGGAAAATGAACTTTATTCGGAAATGAATGAAAAAAACAAAACAAAAAAACACCCTTACAAATGAGGCAGACCTCCATTTGTAAAGTTTAATACGCTGAATTAGACTTTAATTTCCGTAACTGCGAGCTTGGACAAAAGACTAGTCTGATTTTACCTAAGAAAACATCAAATCTCACATTTCAGCCCTCAGCATTCTGAAACGTTTGTGTAGGCAATCGTTAAGTAAATTTTCAATGCAACTTTTGTTCAATTTCATTGAAAATCTTTTAACCGTAAAATCACTCCGCAAACGGAGAAAAACGATATTTTTTTTCCAATCGGTAAAGGGAAATTAAAAAAAAATCTGATATAATTTGTTCGAATGAAGTTTACTGGAAATGATTGGTATTTTTTCTTGACTTTAAATCTTTGTCTTTTTCAAGTTTCTTTTGTGCCTTTGCCGCTGATATTTAAAATAATTAAGTTTAGAACTCCATATAAATGTCTTTATTATACTGAATCGAAATTCACCTAGATGCCTTTGACAATACAAATGACACTGTTCTGTGATTCGACGTATGCATAAACCAAATGCTTTGGTGGGCGTATCGGAAAATAAGCAGTTTGTATCTTTCCTTTTTTCTTAAAGAAAATGTTTTTGGAAAGACAGGGTCCCAGATATTACGTGTGCAAGTTCAAATTCCCCCTGTCAGTGAACGTTTGGAAATTTGACTTGCATTCTGAAATATTGATAGACATCTCTATGATAAGATAATGTTTCACTTCTTTAATATGTACACTGACAGACATTTGAGCTATGATAAATATGATCAATGTTTCATGATAATACAAATAGGAAAGAATGGTAAATGTCCAAAATATCATACGTAAGTACATGGATAATAGTCTAACACGAATTTCATACAGAACGAATTTGATGAAAATGAAGAAATTGAACATAAAACTAAAAATGACAAAAAGAACAGAATAAATTGATACATTAAAAAAAACAAAACATCCTTAACGAAATTGGAGAAAAGAATTCGAGAATGAATTCTGATAGTCAGGAAATTTAGTTCAGGATATTTTTCTTTTTTTTTTTTATTTACATGATATGCAGTTGGAGATATTTTTGATATAGATGATTGCTATAGTTGAACAGAATTTGAGATTGAAATCTATTTTCTGTTTCTGGAACTATTTTAAATTATTGAACAGAGTTGAAGCAATTTCTAATTAAGGTAGACACCCCCATTTCACCCCAGCACCACTCAACAAACAATTTTCTGAAGGCTGATGATATTTACTGCAGAAAAATGATTTTCGGATTAGAAGAGGAAAGAAAAGAAAAGACTGGTCTTGTTAGTCACACAATACAAACAACCACATGGCCAATATATTTTGACCCCATGCAGTATTGGGGATGATCAATTCAAACATGGAACGAAGGGTGATCAATGAATGTTGCTACTTGTCTCACCGTTTGTTCGATCGTGATCATTATGAAAAAGTTCGAATTTTGAAGTGTGAATGCAGTTAGAGAC
The DNA here is from genome assembly GCA_963457665.1 of Thysanoteuthis rhombus. NCBI lineage: Eukaryota > Metazoa > Mollusca > Cephalopoda > Oegopsida > Thysanoteuthidae > Thysanoteuthis > Thysanoteuthis major. Next base: position 25,873,961 of record OY735202.1, read on the forward strand.
AACTAAGGGGTTATTTCAGCATAAACTTACTTTGTAAATTGAACCCATGACTGAAAATGCTTTCTTCCATAGTTGTAGGGGGTAGGGTTGGGTTGTCCATAAACACACAAAAAACTGAAGAAACCTATGTTTTGACAGGATTGCTTTACTGTTTCCACCAACACAGGAACAAAGCGTTATTTGATTTCATTACTACCAGTGCTTTGTTCTATTGAAGTTTATCGTGAACCTAACGACAGAAGTCGTTCATATCAATTAACCATGTTTTCAAATGTCATCCATTTTTTTTCCAAGTCAAGTAAATTGTTTTAAATGTTTTCGAAAAACAGCTAGCTAAATCATTTTTAAGGAAAACAAAAGAAGAAAATTGAAAAGGTTACTTTAATGAGGAAATTCGTTATTCCTCTTTTTGTTATTTCATGACTGGGATTATGTTTATGATCTTATGAAATTTTTTTTACAGATATTCACAGTTTAAAGGTTATATATATATATATATATATATATATATCTTTATATATATATATATATATATATATATATATATATATATATATATATATATATATATATATATACCCAAATCTCAACATTATGCACTTACACAGAGTTGGCATTAGTTAACTGTCCATTTAACTGGCAATTGATCACTTGATCTGAAATTTTTGGCCACCCAAGCTCATTTCCGAGTGCTTTAACTTTGCAATTGAGCCCCACTTAGAGATTGCGTGAGCTTAAGAAAAATCTCATGTCTTGACCAAGCTGGAGAAAGGAGTTTCTGTGGTTCTTGAGGTGCAAAATATTTGTGTTCAAGTAATGCATAGATGTATAAATTCCTTTTGCAAATACCATACATGGGTATATAAGAGAGAGAGAGAGAGAGAGAGAGAGAGAGAGAGACAGAGACAGAGAGACAGAGACAGAGAGACAGAGAGAGAGAGAGAGAGAGAGAGAGATTACACACCTTCTAGCCTTGTTAAGCATCAGCCAGGAAATAGATATGAAAGCGTTAATACACCGAATGTACGGAATTTTAATTACTCCTTTCAAAAAAGTTTACTCTAAAAGAATTTGAAGGATCATTTGAAATATTTTTTTGTTATTTTCCTGACTTTCTGTCTTATTTAGCAGATGGCAATTAATATATCTAACATATCTACTTCACGGCAAACGCTCAGAACTATCGTTAAGTCCAGTTTGATGCATTGTTATTATTATAGCAGATAATCTTTGGGTTGACATTCATAGTCCAATGACGGTGATCAACTATTGGACCAGCATACTAAACTCCACGAGTTAAACAGAGATTCCAGAATGTTTTATTTCTTTTTTTTGTAAAGAAAATTATCAAACAACATATTCCTCTGAGTTTGACACTATAATGAAATTACAAGCCTGCATTTTGTTCTCCATCATACTGCACATCGAAGAAATTGTTGCTTTCATCATTTGGGTAATTGATGTCGTTGAACGTACTACTGGTCGGTTTTTTCTCTAGTGTCCATTCCCTGCTTGATTTCATAATTTGTAGGTATCCGATAAGCATGTTGTTTAGTCATACTTTTGATAAGTGATTTCACTTTAAGGGGCATCTGCATGCTGGCCAGAAACCGCTATATGTTTAAACAAACTAAAGATCAATATATTGTTGAGTAGTTGGAAGCGATCTTTTTCAATTGACTAATACAAAAATTGCAAGAAATGATTGTTTTTCCCTGAAATGAAAATATATTTTATAACCATTTTCTTGACTGCTATTTTTCTTTTATGACTTTTTGCCGACAGAATTAAATAAGTACATAAAAATTTCGAAATCAATTAAACCTTCCATTTGAAGAAACATTTAAAATTAGAAGTCTGTGCCCTAATTGAAATGAGAATTTGGTTAACTAGTGACAACAACTGTGCCTGGTCAGGACACCTCTTTTTATTTTATAAATCTGGTGATATTGTAAGATAGAACGTGATATCTGAGGACTTTGAGATATATTAAGTTGTTCCGAATAAAATTGGAATATAGGGATTTCAATTTGCATTCGTAATCTCCTTGCTCGATTCTCGACGAGATTTTAAAAAGATACCAAACAACTTGCTTTTTTAATTTGAAAATTAGATTATACTGAAAATATTCTGGAAAATTTGTCTCTTCTCTGAAAACTGTTGGCCATTGTCAGGGTAGAAAAAATTTCTTAATAAAATGCATCAACTTAAACAGGTGTATCTTTATGTACATTTGTATCTTAACATTGAACAACGACTCTCATCTGAGTGAATCTTGGGGTATGTTGTTTTCATTGTAAAATTTTCATAAATTAACTTTCAAAAAATTTAAATGTCTTATCAGTGGGATTTGAAATGAAGGTGAAAACGTGAAAAGATTATCCAATGCACATAAGTGTGAGACAAATGCTCATTTTATTGCGAGAAACATTCGAATGGGATTCGAACTAGGCCTCGACGGATGCGTTTCTCGAGTTAATAGATACTACGCTATCTCTCACTTCTGGAATTTATTGATAGAAAGTGTGCTATCAGAGGGGACAAAAAGTCCTGAGGCAAAGAAGCTTCACGGGCAGCATCACATGCCGACAAATCTTAATCAGACACCTGCTTAATGCAAGATGGTTTAAATCTGAAATCTCTGTTTTTTTTTCTTTTCTTTCCCTGACACTGCACTGCTTAATACCCAGCTCATGAGATCTCTTCCGCGAAGACTTTAGAGACAATCTGAAACATGACGCTGCCGCTGGCTGCTCGGGGAGTTCTCGTGTTGCCGAACGTTTCAAGTTGATAACGGAGACAGAAAAAAAAAAGGAGAAAAAAATTCTTCTCTCACACGTCTCTGCGAAAATTCGTTTTCGTATATTTTCCAGAGTTGTCTCCTCTCTATCTGCACTCAGAACGCTACGATTTTTTGTCTGAAGTATAACATTAGGATCAGCTATATGATATTTCATAGTTGAAAAGAAAGAGATCTCGTTAAACATTAATAAGAATATCTGAACCTATGTACCCATATACACATAGTCACGCACATGCACACACGCACAAATTCATTCATTTCTAAATTATGTATAAATGTGCTGTTTGCGTATGTCAACCTATTTCAGAATACCTGGCAGGTATGTAGTTTCTTAAATGAATATCAAAGAGCAAAAAAAAACAAACCCAAACATCCCCTGCCAAAAAAACCCCAAACGGCTGGCCCTCTCTTAAGGTCTTTTAAAATAGCAACCGTTTGTTTACTCACCTGTCTCTATTTTCAATTGAATTTTTGGTCTTTGTGGCCACATATTCTTGCCTGTAGAAGGGGTGATGATGTGCTCAGCTTTTTCTTCAACTTCCACTGAGCGAGCAGAGAAAATCGGACACTTTGTTGGAACTAAACGATAGAAAATTGGAGATAAGTGAAATATATGAACCACGCTAAAATATACGTGCTTATAGGTTGATTTATTTCTTTTTGAAATGTAGACATTGTTCCTTTCGTCAACTTATTTCTGAATTGGACATTGGGGAGAGACAGAGATAGAGACAGAGATATTATTATTATTCCGGATATTATTCTCATAGAGGAGCATTACCAAATTCAACTATAATTTATGTTTGGTAAATAATGAATAATTGATCACTTGCAAGCACGATTGACTTGCATTAGTTGCATCGGCTTTGTTATCATAACAACGCTTCAACTAGTGAGTTTAATTATACTGCTTCCGGAACTATTTCAATGATGTCTTGTATTTTATGCAATCCCACCTGTGGTTAGGACACTATTACTCCTATATATGGAGGACAAGAAATAAGTGTCAGCTTACGGTCCCATTTAGAAATCTCCCAGGGATTCTGTGTTGTGGGTCGTGCTCCAGTTGGTCAGATATGGTGCTTAATTACTAAATGTTGAACGAATCAAGGAACAGCATGAGAGGAATTAGCAATCAGAGCATCAGTTGGAGAATAACGGCTTTGAGGACAGTGCTAATTCATGAAGATTACAGTCTCTCACGAGCAGATGAAAAAAAAGACTTTTTTGCAAGTAGACTTTGATAATGGACTTTCCACTTCGTCTTTGAGTTATTTCATACTTTGTTTTATACATACTGTACTGTAATTCGATATTACCATATTTTTCGTATCTGTTAACATACGCACACATGCAGACAACGTTTTGTTTTGTAAGCATCTTACGTTTCCCAGGTTTTCTTTGACCACGTTAAACACGAACAGTGTGGGTGGTATAAGCAGGAGAAATCTCTGACACCAGCACTTCATCTAATTCGAAAGCATTCACCTGAGATTGGTAAAAAAAAAATGCCTTGGAACATGGGTATAGAAACGTGAAGATGAAAATTCTCATCGAAATAATTAGTAGAATAACGAAACTCCATTACAGGACTACAAGTGTGATTTTCAGAGCTTTCTTTATCTCCTATGTTTTTGTTTTTTGTTGATAAGTCAGGTAAAGTTATAAACAGTTTTACACAAGTATGTTCACAAATTTGGAAAAAAAAGTAAGCGCAATGGTCCTGCTTGAATAAAAGTATTTGATTTGAAAAGATTGAAAAGAAATAATTTTTTTGTCATATTATTACTCTCTTGTAATAATGTATCACATAAAATTGATGTGGTTGAATAAATTAATAATTCATCCAACGATATCGATCGCACATAATCAATCTGATTCAGCAGACAAAACTAGCTGTAGCAACTGCAAACATTATTTTCCAGCTGACTGATAAATTCCAATTCGAATTTTAAAGGGTTGGCGTGTTTACCAGAAGAGGATATATATGATATGAATTCTAATTGAAAAAAAACAACAACAAAAACTCCCCAACACACTTTATATACGAATACATAAGTGATTAGCTGCTCACATATTCTATGATCGCGTTCGTAATGAGGAATAGACATATTCGGTCCGATAGAATGAATTATGAAATGCCTTATATCATATAAACACTTCTTTGAAATGATTTCCCGCAGTTATACGGTCAATATGGTACTCAATTTAGACGTAAATTGAATAAAAAATTGAAGAAAATAGAGTTGCTGCAGGAATCGAATCTACCTCCGATAGGGTAGCTGCGTCAACGTAGCGATGCTCCCACCGTTGTGCTAATCAGGCTGCCGCTATTACAAGGGGGAGAAAACTACTTTCAGCCTAAATTCTCAATTCGTTTAATCTTGGTCTATATCTTTCTTTGAAGTGAGAGTTATGAATGAAGTAATCGACATATTTGGTCTGATGGAATAAATTCTAAATTGCGCTATATTATTTACGACCTTACTTGGAATATGATCTCCATCGTTGCACAGTTGATGTATCACTCAATATAGACAACTTATAAACAATAAAACAATAGAAAAAATGTTCATTCACCAAAGTAATTAATTTCTTATAGTGACACAGCGAATTCAGTTCATAGGAGAATCAAACAATAAACAAGGTTATATTTCAGCACCAACTGAACTTGAGTTCTTTGTACGTAGATAAGGTTCCATATTTTTTTGCTCATTTTACAGCCACCTGCCTCGCCAATTCCCTAATGAAACATAATTTCTGGCAGTAGGTGAGAAAACGTATATAAGTAGATAAAGCAGTAAATCGATTGCAAAATGCATTTATTTTTCAACATAATCTTATCTCCTCTGCATGCACTTAATTCAGTGGTGAATATTAATCACATGAATTAATAATCATACGATGAAATTTCTCTTAGAAAGTAAGATAAAAACTATATACATGTATGTGCATCGCAAATTACTTAGCAGCTGCACACACACACAAACACACACACACACGCACACACACACAAACACACACATATATATGTATATATATATATATATGTATGTGTATATATATATATACACATATATATATATATATATATATATGTATATATATATGTATATATATATGTATATATATATATATATATATATATATATATATATATATATATATATATCGAAGCCATAAAAATACTGCTAGCCTTTGCTAATCTCTTTAGCAAAAGCTTGTAGTATTTTCTATTAAATCTATGATCCTTCATGCATTCATTGGAATTAAATGTTAAACAGGTCTGGTTCGTCATTCAATAAAAGTTGCCACTTGGTCAATGTCATTTGGCAGCGTGCCATGTTAGGGATCAGCAATCAAAAATTGGAATAAATGTTGATTGACAAACAAGTTACTTTCCTCACCATTTGTTTGGCAGTGATCACTTAAAGATTATCTGACCACTCGGTATTTGAGAACACTTTGGCGTAATTGACCCTCTAACTACCAGATATACTTGGAGGCGGATTAAAAAAAAATGTTACCAATATAATGAAAAGTCAAAGTTCAAATTATCAGCTTTCTGTATCAGTTGGTGTGGCCAGTACGTGCTACACACGAATATATAGATATATAGTGAGCAACCTAACCAGGATAACTTAAAAACTTAAGAAACCATAAAATAGATAAGTATTTTTTCAAAAATCCTTTCAGATTTAGTATACTTTTGAAGAGAATGTGCAACGTGCACATGAAAGAATTATGCTGGGCCTCACATGGAGAGAGCACAAGACAGCACAGAACATCCGAGAAAATCTAAGAGTCAGGTACATCATAAAATCCATTAAAAATCTCAAAAGGCGTTGGGCTGGCCATGTTGCAAGAATGGTGGACAACCGATGGACATCACGAATCACGAAATGGGTCCCCTGAGATCACATCTGCAAGCGAGGCTGGCAGAATATTAGATGGAGAGACGAACTAGACAACTTCAGAAAGTACTGGCTCCGCGACGCCCATGAAAAAGAAGTGTGGCAAATCTTGGGAAAGGTCTATGTCCAACAACAGACGTTAAAAAACTGATGATGACGATGATATATCAATTCTAAATAGATTAGGGCGAATTTATCATACATTCTTGGTCAAAATGACAATTGTGGAATATATTAACAATTAAACTATGTAGTTTGACCAGTACGATTTATTGTGAATTTTATTTTCGTAACGCTTTATTAATCATGGGGCTGATTTAGGTTACATCATCATCACCCTAATCATTTACCTTGACCTCTGAAAAAAAAGGAAGAAATCAAGCTAAGAATCACTCTGGGATGGTAGGCCTTCGGCAGAGCAAACTCAACTTTCAAAAACCAAACAATCCCAATAATTCTAAAAAGAAAAGTATACAACCAATGCACTCTCTTGATAGTCACTTATGGGGCTAAAACATGGAACCGAACTAAGAGACAAACCTTCAAACTGAGAAGTACGTAACTTGTGCATGAGAGGTTCATGCTCAACTTCACATGGAGAGATCACAAGACAGCACAGTATATAAGGAAGAAAACGGAAGTCCGAGATATTATAGAAACTATTAAAAACTCAAATAGCAATGGACAGGCCATATTGCAAGAATGAAAGACAACCGATTGACGTCATGACTCACAACATGGATCCCCAGAGATCACGTGAGAAACTGAGGCCGATAGAACTCAAGATGGAGAGATGAACTAAACAAATTCCGGAAATACTGGTTCTGCTACGCCCATGATGAAGAATTGTGGCAAATCTTGGGGAAGGTCTATGTCCAACGACGGACGTTAAAGGACTGATGATGATGGTGATCCCTCGTTGGTCATAGACCTTTCCCAAGATTCGCCACACCTTTCCATTCTTGGCAGCATTTTTCTGAATCTGTTTATCTCGTCTCATATATGATTTTCTGTCGACCAGTTTCGTATTCTTGCAACATTTAATCATTAAACGCAACATTGCATTGTATTCTATTCTTCAAAGACGTCATATCATCACAGTAGATTGGAGAGTTTAAAAAGGGAATATCAATCGGATTTTTACAAGAATAATGGATTTTCATTTAATACGAAGTTCAGAAAGTTTTTTTTATACACTTCTTAAACGAAAAAAACTTTGTGAGTTTCCCTTTGTATATTGTAGAGTTCTCCGGAGCCATAGGTTTGCTATCTATTAACAATGGCAACATCTGCTTCTTATTCCTTTGTAGCTGCCGCTGTTTTGAATTGCCCGATGTATAATTGGATTCTAAGAAAGCAGAAGAGCGAAAGATAAGAAATTCGACCCGAATCGTGAATTTCATTCCTTCGAACGTAGCGAAAATCTCTTATCTACATGGAATTTTGTATTGTTCAATTATGAATAATGTTTTGCTTATCATTCCATTTGGCAGCAGATCAGAACAAAACACCTTGAAAATAATATTATGGGTATTCCCCCGCTCTTCGAAGTGTTTGCTTTTCGGCCAGTGATTTCAATATGGCATGCGCCATCTTGTGTCGAACCAGAATTTACTGTGAAAGATTAATGCTGTTCCACGGAAGATAGTGGTGCTTGCAGCTCGCGAAGAGTGTCAATGATAACCCCTTCACTTACACCAGTTATGAAAGAAAAGGATATCAAGTTCTCAAACTAAGACTTGACGAAGTATAAATTTTATACCACGTTTTTGTTTAGGAACGTTGGTTAACAAAAGATGTTGATAGTCGTGCTAGAATATCGCTCGAATTTGAATAAGCCTTATAGATCACTTTGCCTTCAGCGAGCTAATTATGTCAAATCTTTATATTTGTAGAACACAATGAGTTTGAAAAAGGAAAACCTTGCAAATAATGTAAAACAAAACAAAACAAAAAAAATCCGTCAATTATAGCAAAAAAATAAAAAATAAATCTGTCACTGTGAAATAGATTAAACATCTAGAAGTAAGCGAACGTAATTAAAACAAAATATCAAGAAGTTTTTCGTGATAAATTGAGAGTTAGGGGTAGGGATCAGGTTACGTCCATTTACAAGTGGTAATGTTTTATATCTTTGTTTTGCTTGCATTGACCTCTCTTTGATCCAGGTAACGATTAATAAACGAATTGCAATACAAAAGAAGTCATACATCGGTGTGCTTTGATGAACCGAAAAAAATCCAATGATAGGGTTTGAGGTAGGAGTGGCTTTCAAATTCTTCAATCATCAGGGTATCTTCACTTGTAATAGATGATATCTTTGCTTTGCTTCGCATAGCTTCCTTTTGTTCCTCTTTCCTTATATTTCTCAACGCCTCCGAAAAGATTGCAAAACACTAAGAGTATATTGATTATGTGGTTAGTGACCTTTCATGAGATTCAGTCTCTTTAATACTGTATTATGAATCTGGTCTTAAAATCCATCAATCAATTTCAATAACATTCAGAAGAAAAAAACGATGTACCTCAGTAAAATCAAATTTAATGCCAACGATCAGTGTCCATGAAGAGATTTGTTGCTGCAATCTTTAACAGCATACCAAAAAAATCTTCAATTAAAGACATGTTCTGATAAAACAGTGATATCTGATGACACTTAGAAAATTACTGATCCCCCATAAAATCGAAAGAGTTACCAGGTGGCTCCAGGTGTTTCAGGAATAGAACTAATAATTACTGGTGAAGTTGATGGCACTGTTTTCTTTCGCTGGCCGATTTTGATGGCTGTTGTTTGTATTGTTACGTAATGTTGGTAATGACGAAGATGATGAAAAAGCAAGGTTTGATGTCGCATTTACATCATCTCGTCACTGGTGATTGGTAGACTATATCCGTCGTTGGTCACTTGTAACTCTGAGGTGTGAAGGAAACCTTTCTCGTGGCGGAGTACAAGACGAAGAAGGGAACCAAATCATATAATCTCGATAGCGGTTTATTTTACGGTTCAGGGTCGGTAGGATAGTTCATTTTAAAGGAACGAAAGAATACATTCAATAATCTATCATTTTCCTGGGTTAGCTTATTTACCTGTTGCTTGTCAAACAATTATCGTGCTGGTTATCAAAAGCTGCTATATTGTAACTGATGCCAAAATTAGTATTATTGATGGTACATGCTTCACAAAGGGATCACGATTCTCCTGTCGGATCACTAGGTTCGAGGCTGCATCGTCCCAGCCGTCGTATGCAGATGGATTGCTTAATGACGTGTACTTGTGGAAGTTCTGGTGGTAGATTCACTTTTATGTTTTTCTTATCAGTATTTGTAAATATCAGATATTAGTAACATGTAGATTTTACGATATAAAATCATTAGTCCTGTTTGGCAATAAGTCGTGTAATTTCGATTGAGCCACCCGACCATTAAATAATATTCGTTTACTAAAGTAAACGAATATTGTTCATCACAATCTCCAAATTCTTTTTCAATATTGTTTATAGTTACTCCTGATCCAACTTTGTGCAACTAAACAATTCCATTAGTCCATACTTGTCAACTTTTTCGTTTCACTATTTCCTTTATATATGCAGTATAATTTTACGAAAGTACACGCACGATACTTTTTAATTCAATTGTTTTAACGTTACTTAACCAATTGGAAATTGCTTTTGTTGATTTATCAATCCATCCATCTAATTATCTATCAATCTATCAATCTATTTTCTAACCTTACTAAGGGGTACCATGTTACAATAGCACGAAGAATAAAGATGCAAATCTTACAGGTGCTGTCTTGTGAGATTTGATTCATGAAATCATTGCATTAATTCAATTCGCAATTCAGTAAAATAACCTTAGAAACGAACTCGAGTGACATGGTCTTATATACAAGGGGGAAGTACAAGATATTTAGTTGTGCAATCTCCCAGGCTTTGAGGGCGATTACTAATGTTAAAGCTTGCTTATGTATGCACACTGTGGCAAAGCCAGTTTTTAACTTTGAGGAACGAGTACTTCTCGCAAAAATCAGGAGCGCAGATGATGAACTGAATCGTCTGGAAAAATTGTGTTTCGCCAGCAGATGTTAATTAATGGGTTACTCCAGTGATTATGATCAAATCATATAATGAGCTTGCTTGCGATTTTTTCTGTTTCTTTTTCAAGTATTTGCTTATATTCCTGTTTGTCGTTTTGTGCTCGGATTATTTCATAGGTTGATTTACCTTCCTATTATTGCATAATACAAATTACGTCGTAGAAATTTCCCAGACATCAGGTTTGATGACAAATTAGCAGAGTGTAAAATGATATTTTACTTAGGATACTTGAATTATTAAAAACAAATCACCCAATAAAATAACTCGGGGCACCTTTGTTCCGATCAATACATCAATAATCCCACCATTTTGGATGGATATATTTTAGTAGGTAATACTACAATACATTTGTGTTGAGTTTACGTCATTTGACTATGTAAGACATTGCAAATTAATAGTATTCATTTCAATGGTAATTTCTCTCTTTCTAAAAGTGATCGAATTTTTCAACATTGATTTTCTAAAAGCTTATCCTCGAAAACAAAAGACAAAAACTGCAAATCTTCTTTTCCAGTATGAATAGATTGTTCCTGAAATAACTGAAGAGACGAATAAAAAATCAGTGAGGTAATCCTTCACGACTTTTGATGACCGTTATTTTTTTTCTGAATTCAACGTTTCTGAAAGGGCAAGTGTTCAAACAATTTTGTGTAGGATATCCTTACATCTTTATAAATAGAATTTTCATGAGCCACCATATATACATAAGAGACATCAACCAAATTGCAGCCCAATGGTGAGAAAAGGGGTTAATTCTTCCACCACAAATATTCCACTTCCTTACCAATACGCTTGAATCAGTTACTTAGATCGAATAGTGTACAGTGAAAACTTCAGATCGAAATCAAGCATATATTCTCGTGTCAGGCTATCAAATAACGCTGAGATTGGTCCAACGTGGACAAAGACACAGACAAAAAAAGATTGTCAAGCTAGAAATCATATCTTGAACATAAAATGGTACAAGATACATACAGTTCATTTTCAAACAGGGTATTCCAAGAGACATTAGGGGATGCCTGAATTCGGGGAGAGGTGCTAGAATAAACAATATGTTCTCTTCTGAATTCTTCAACATAGACTTATCATCTTCAGGTTCATTTATCATCTTCTTTATTAGTCGTAAACTGTTTTAAATAGTCATCGAGTATTCAATAAATTTTATTTTAATTTATCTCTTAAAAGTGAGATTAACTGTCTTGATATCTTTTCTATGAGATTTTTTTTATGCTTATTCAGTCACATAGTGTCTATTTGTATCATCTCTCAGATATGGAAATTCGTGTAAAGGCAAAAAATTCCTTGTTCACTGGCACATCAACTTTTGCATCGATATTATCCAGCCAAGGAAGAACCCAAACAAGATCATTACATCATATAGCTCATGTATACCTCAATTCCATTAGTTTTCCACTTGAAATAAAAGAACAGATAAAATATCTTTAGATGGTCGGGTGTATCTTTTATGTAAGATTAAACAATGGGAATTTCATATAATTTTTTTCAAAAATACATGAAAAATTAACTGAAAAAAAAATCATGAATATAACACATAATCTAAATCAGTGGTCAGCAAACTACTGCGTGCCGAATCTGACCCAAGGCCTCATTCTATCCGTACTACCAAGTACATTCGATATAACAACCTAAAATGTTTTGAAACAGACGTAAGCAGGCGAAAATGGAAGTTAATAACATTCATTTCGATGTTAATATTCTGGCTACGTTTATTTCAAGCGATCAGAGTCAAGTGAAATTTCATCGGCTTCAATTAACCTCAACGTTGGCGGAAAAGGAAATCGATGCATCAAATATCAGGAGGGAAAATAGAGTCTTTTTTCCTGAATTTAATCATTTTTTTATTCCGTTCTTTTTTTCTCCTGATTCTTGAGAAAATATCACCGTCTACGACAGCCATTGAGTTAGCAACATCAGCAAAATTCGAACAATAATGGAGACAAGGTAATAGACAATATAATTTTATTTTACTTATATCAATTTATGTCTAGGTATTAGACGATTGTTAAAAGAAACACAAGTCTGAACTTAAACTATAATGGAGACTACGTAATAGATGATATTTTTCTATTTTACTTATTTCAATTCAGGTCTAGTTATTAAATGATTGTTAAAAGAAACACAAATTCGAACTTGATCAAAAGAGAAGAAATTGGTGATTGTTAGTTTTTGAGGAAAAAACCAAAGTATTAAGATCTGATACCGATAAATATAATCTCACAAAAGTGTAAAGGAATATACCAATCATTAAAGACAAGGATAAAAACAAACACTTTATGTTATGAGATGATCTCAGGTATTCATAAAGAACTACAAGGAAGATTGTAATCGGTCAAAATAGGGATTTTAGCAAAAACATTTATCTTAAATAGAAAAACCTCTAGTACTAGTAATGAAAAAAGGAAAACCTGGAACAATGGATTGAACTATATTGCCAGTCTTTAACCATAAATAATGGCTACAAGTATCTTGAAGCACTTGCATACTATTTTATGAATTAGGAAGAAATAAAAGAAAGTACATAATATCTTGAGATTATCAAATATATCTTCGAAAGGAAGCAGAACTATAGATGATACAATCTCAGAGATGATACAAACAGATTCTATGTGAAGGAAACAAGATGAAAAGGACTCATCTGGATCTTAATCTGTTGAGTCAGAGATAAAGTAAATTACAATATATGAAAAACAGAAAGAGAATGGAGGAAACCTCTCGTAATAGTAAAGCAGTCAATCATATAAACTGAAAGACAAATAAATCACAATGCAGAAGAAATGATACGCTTAGACGGAGAGCACCTGAAAAGAGACACAGAGACTTTTTCTCGTTGAATAAATTCGCCAAAGCCAATGAAATCAAAGTAGATTCGTAAAACACAGAAAACCATCTCGTTCGTGGCAAAGGAGATCGGACTGAAACCATAAACCTAAATGCAAAGAGTTGGCCCTGGAGGGAACATAGACATAAGTATCTAAGAGCGGGAACAGTGAAACACTGAAGTCAATCAGTCCAAAAACTAAACATCTGGAGGCCATGACTATTTCCCTATTTGCAAACATTATTCAACTTTTGAAATATTTGTTGATCCCCCTTGAAATATCATGAATCAATCTCTTTTCTTTCATTGTATATTATCATCGAATGATTATCAATTATTCATGTGTTCAGTTTTTGGTAGCTTTTATATTACGTTTAGAAGATCCCGGAATCTTTGCTGGGATTGTGCTTTCAGGCTTAATTATGAGATTTACCTTTCGTTTCTTTCGAAAATGGTTGTAGCAATCGTAAGACGACTACATATTCAAGATTATTGGATATTCCCTTGATGAATTCGGTTAAAACTATGATGAATGTCTTGGAAAAATTTATTGAAATCAATCAATGCTCATCATTGAAAATGTGATCTCACAATCATTTTCAAGAAAATTTTCTAAATTTTGAATGGACACTAAACAATACTCAACTTTATTTGTTTCTATTTTTTTCTATCTGAAATGAAAGTAAATTTATATGCAGAATCGTTTACCTTACATTAACGTAGAAGGCAATTATAAATTATTATATATAAATGATTATATATATATATTATATATATATATATATATATATATATATATATATATATATATATATATATATATACATATATATATATATAATATATATATTATATATATATCACATTTTTTTTATATATATATATAATATATATTATAAATATATATATTATATATGTATTATATATATATATATATATATATATATGTATATATATATATATATATATATATATATATATATATATATATATATATATATATAGATTATATATAAATATATAAATGATTATAGCATTGCTTTCCACTATCTTCTTCGTTATGGAAATAATTAGGATGAATTTCAGGGCACTTCACGAAAGAGTTTGTTGGCGCAGAGTGTTCTAATATTGATCAATTTCTATTTTGCAGTCCAGCATTTATTTCCACATTTTTAACTGACATGGAGGACTTTCTGAGAAAAAAAAAACAAAACAAACAAACAAACAAACAAACAAACAAACAAACAAACAAACTAACCATTAAAGAAAACATGAAAAATACCAGAATGATTTGAGATTCTTTGTTTGGTAATGATTTCATATGCTTGTTTCCCAACTTTCACGAACTTTTTTTTTTCTTGATATGTTCTTTAGTGAGCCTTAGGTCTCTATCGACAATGGTTAATTAATCGAATACTGTTCGTATCTAGTAAAAAAAATCAAAATAATTATTGTTATCGATTATAATTTGTTTCTGCAATATCTTTGTCCTTCAAAAACTTTCCAAGTAAAGAGAAATGAAAAGATAATTCTTGTCCATCAATATTTTACCAAAAAAAAACAAAACAGAACTACTGTGATATAATGAAAGAGAACATTTTGATATTTATTCACATTATTTCTTGTTGATATTTTGATGCAAGTACGAATAAATTTCGAAATATATTTTTTGATTAGTATTTCATCTTTATATTTCCATTGGTTTTGTATCACGACTGATACACGATTGGATTGTGATTTTATTACTGTTAAGTAATCGGCGTGGAACAGGGATGAAAAATAAGCCAAAGATTTGGTAAAAAAATCACACTATTTCTCATTCGTCCTGCAAATGTTAATTATTTACCAGTATGCAGTCTACAGTTTTTAAAATTTTTGTCAAAGGCAAGTCAAAATCAGGGGTTTGAGTTAACACACCCTTACAATTAGAAAAAAAAAAACGGGGTTATAAAAGTCATCACCGAATTTAAGAGAGTAAACTTACTATCGTTTGTTTGTTCCATAATGTAAAACTAACTATATATATATATATATATATATATATATATATATATATATATATATATATATATATATATATATATATAATTACCATTTCACAATCGTGATTTTAAATCACGACGAAGCAATTAGTAACCAGTCTTCTTACCAATTGAACCAACCTGACTGGTTATACATATGTACGATATATTCTTTAACTTATACGCAAGGGCTTATTTGATTCTAATAAATAAACACATCTTTATTGAAAAAAAGATCATCATCATCATTCTGTGTTGAACTTTCCCTAGGTTCGCCTGATTTATCTCTCATGGGAGTTGTGGTGCCAATACTTTGCTGAACTTATTTAGTTCATCACGCTTTCTTATATTTAATGGGCCACAGTTTTGTATATGATCTTTGAGTATCCCCATAGTTGGTTTTTATATCCATTGGTTGTCTGCCGTTCTTGCAGCAAAACTAGCCCATAGCCATTACAGTTTTCGAAAGGTTTATCATGTCATCTTTGACACCTGTTATGTGATCATTCCATATGATGCTGAGCAAGATTTCCTAATCTTAATCAAGCTCTCAACATCACATGGGTAACTATAACAGCTCTCAATATATACATATATATATATATATATATATATATATATATATATATATATATATATATATATATAATAAAGGTGGCTGTAATCATCTTCACTCGGAAGACAAATAGGGGTTGAGTTTGACTGTGCAGCAGCTAGATTTGTTATATATAGCATTTAAAAAATAAAGAATCGTTTTCAATCCTTATTCTGTATCTGTGATTGCATCCGTTTGCATTCGGAAACGTAGGCCTATATTTATCTTCATAAACGCTTTCGATAAATAAATGTCTTGAAAAAAGCATTTTCACTTCCAGCTATTTGATTGTTTCTATTGTCCGTCTTTCCGACGGGAAAGAGTTGATATTTTCAATGATTCTACTAATGACAATTGTTATTTGGGCTTCTTCTCGGGAGAAAGTTGTAGTTTCTTTGATACAATGAACGATTATCTTTTGCCGTGAATACATTAAAAAAATACTTTTTTCTATTCAGAGGACACCCACACATCTCTTAAGAACATCAGCAAAACGTTCACTGCAAACGGTGAATATTGTTTGATGGTTTCCTCTTCGCAAATCGCGTGACAAATCCACATCTATCACAGGAAAAATCAGTCGAAGGGAAGAAAAAGAAAAGGAAAGAAAAAAAAAAGAACAAGACAATGGAGAATGAAAAGAAAAATCATTCGCCAAATCAACTTCGTTTCCATTACTTATTTCTTAACTTGAATTCAACACTTTTGGAAAACTAACGTAAGAAAGCATTCTTCTATCTTTTTTTTTACTATACCAATTTAAGACGGACAAAACCTATTATGGAGGCCATACACAGCACACGCAGAGGAAGGAAAAAAAAACAACTTCTAAACTGAAATTAAGAGAAATCAAGAAATCCAGTTGGGTTAAGGAGAATAAAAACACTACAAAAATAAATTCATTCAAAATGTCCTATTCAAACACGCAATCCGAAATATAACCAAAAAATACTGGAAGTTTTTGAATACAGAATTTAGAAAGAATGAAGACAGACAGACAAAAAAAAAAGACACATCTTAGGAAATGTCTTTTTTATAATCAGGTTGCGTGCAGATTTCCCTTATGCTTCGTCTATACTTATTTGAAATGGCATTTCATGTTTGAAAATCAGCCTACACGTCTGCCTATTCATTTATTTTTAATTCATATGTGACAAGAGTCAGGAAGTCAAACAGACTCCAATGAAAAACAAAAAAACAAATTTGAAACACGAAAACTGTAAAATAAACATAACAGAGGATGACGTTCATTTGATTTTTTTTGTCTTTGTTTTGTTCAACTTGTGTAAAACGCCATTTAATATATAAAAATTCTAGGCGCGTGAATGTCCTTCTTCTCTGAGAATGTCAGGCAGTCAAGCAGGCTCCATGATATTTTTTTTCCTTCATCGAAAAACAAAATGGAAGAAATAGTTTAGTGGGGAAAAAAAACAGAAAAAGCTGAATGTTGCACAGTTTTCCCTTACTATCCAAAACGACAAAATAGACGATATTTTTCGACAAATACTATTGTTTTTTGTAAAACAAAGGGAAAAAACATAATTATCCAAGAAAACAGAAACCATGTAGAGTAATACAAACGGGAATTTATGTGCAATCATATACATATATAAGGGTATATATATATATATATATATATAAGGGTATATATATATATATATATATATATATATATATATATATATATATATGTATGTATGTATGTATGTATATATATATATATATACATACATATATACATATATATATATATATATATATATATATATATGTTTGTATATATGTATGAATAAGAGAAAGAGAGAAACAAAGAGCGGGAACAATGTGCTATCACTAAAAAATGAAAGACAGGTTCAATTTTTTCAGTATGTCTTTGAACACGCACATATACACCAATAATATACGTATATAGGCAGATATACATTACACACACACACACACACACTTACAGGCACTAGCGTACACTTACACTTATATATGTATATATACATATATACATGCACAAACACACACACACATATATATATATATATATATATATATATATATATATATATATATGTGTGTGTGTGTGTTTGTGTATGTATATATGTATTTATATTGATACACACTCACACACGTATATGCACGCACATATATATGTATATAGTTTAACATATGCAATGGATAAAAAAAATGTGGAAAATAACTTTTTGAAAATATTTTTTTTCCAAATCTATTTCGATTTCGGGAAGTTTCGACAAACAAAAAGAGAAATTAAAAATTCTAAAATTGACGAAAGAAAAAGGGTTTGGGTATTCGATGTGGTGTGATTTCATCTGATTGGGTAGAAGGTTTGTCCCCGTTTCAGAGTAGAAAACGGAAAAAGTAGTAAGCAGATTAATAGCCTGAAGAGGATTGGGTACGTGTGTAAAAGTGTTCCGTTTAAATATAAACGGATGAAAGAAACAAATTGTTCCTTATTTACGAATATCTTCTTTCTCACTTTTTTTTTGTATTAGGTATTTGGGAGTTCTTGTAGTTTTCAGTTCTGTATACCAGGTATCATTTTGAAAGTGGCCAGCGAACTTCCACACAAATTTTACTTTACAAAATCAAACTAAAAAAATATAATGATAATAAACCAAGGATGATCCGTAGCACCCCCCCCTACTGTGACAATGTTAGTGGGACCGAATTAACATACATGCACAGTGGAACCCATAAGTAGAGACTTCACTTGGTCGAAATCAACTAGCCTCAACATTAAATAAAATGTTCGTAATACAAACTACAGTTGTTTGAAAAAATTGATTCACGCGACTATCTGACATAAACAAATATATTTCAGATTAATTTCAGATTAATGCCAAACTTAAGTGACAATTTCTGTTGCTCTTAGTTACTTCCTTGTAAATATCTTGTTAAACAATCAACTAGTTCCATGTTTCAGAACTAAAAATAGCAGGACTCTTTTTTAGTTTAAACTTGATAGAAATAAGGGAGAGGTGTGATCCATTCGATAAGTACCTGTGGATCAGACTCAAGACTTATCTGTAGCCGTAAAGTACCTATAAGTGGACCAACGACTCACGCGAATGATTATCAGGAAGCATAGACTGCAACACTGAGAGAGGAGGGATGTCAAACTACGACTAAGAGAGAAATCACATCATGGGCGTGGGGGGAGTCACTGCTCTGACCCTCTGCAACACTGAGGACGGCGAGACATACCCAGAACTATGAATGGCTTTCTATGCTTGTGTCATTTTGAATTATACTCAGATTCTCACTCCTTGGTTTCTGATAATATCGATCGAAATCTAGATGTGAAGAAAAAAGAACCAGACTGTAGAATACTTAAATCTCCAGATACTAATGATATATACAAGTGAAATTCCTCAATATACCACTCCCTAAGATGTAATCAAGATTCCAACATAGACTTACACAAATAATACCAATCAATGTAAGGTCAGGTCGAAGATACAATCTCTGCTACTGTGACCATGTTACCTAGTGCAACCTGCCACATGATACTTTGAGAAGTGAGGGGATCCGCCAAATGTCGCCCCCTCCACACGTCATAGGCCAGCGTAGTAGGGCATGGCTTAAAACTGTTCCTGTTGGATCATCGGTCCCAAAAGGCTCAGTCGTATCGCTTGCTTCAGGTAGGGGTGATGTGCTCTCAGAACGACCAACCAAGCACAGCACCAAGAATGACACCAAGAAAATAACCGTTCTTACTTGGCCAACAGTCTTAGAATGCCCAGCCACATCAATTTGGGTTGGGGTTGATGTCCCCCAAGTGCGACTACCCAATCACCACCCCAAGAACATCAGGAAGAAAACAACACTTTATGTAGGAAACTACCACGCCAGGACCCTCTCAGCAGACATGCATCTAACTACTTTGGAAAATGGAATCAAAAACATCAAATTGAACATTATCAGGATTACTACAATGGAAAAGCCTGGAGAGATACAAATCAAACCAAGCAACAAACAACAAACACGTTTTTCACAACTATGGAGGGAAAATGGAAAATAAAACGGTGTTGGCCTTCTAATTCATAAAAAACCCCCTCAAAGACAATGTTGTTGGATTCAAATTAATCTCACACCGTATAGCCAGTGCCACCGTGCAGCTCTCAAAGCAATACAAACTGAACGTCATCCCACTTCACAATCAACCGATGAAGAGATTGGCAGCCTCTCCAATGACTTCCTTACTCGAAGGAACTACATATTTTTCATCATTATGAGAGACTTCAAGGCTGAAGTAGGACAAGGTAAAGACAAATGCGTCGGCAAGTTCAGATACAAATTACGGTACGAGAGGACGGAGATCTGGTAAATTTAGCAAGTGCAAAGGGCTCAAAATCATGGACACCTTTTTCAAAAAGGACAATACAAAGTAGACCTGATCATGAAACCAAGATTAAAATAGACTACATCTTAGTGGACAAAAGCGACACGGTTAAAAATATGCGGGTCCTAAATTAGGTCCATGTAGGAAGTGATCACAGAATGATAAGATACAAAGTTCAAATTAACTCCAAGATAGAACGAAAGAAAATGTTCAACACCAAACAGCAACCACTTAGCGTTCCCAAAAAAAACTCTCCTGATCATTCAAACTGGAAATGAAAAACAGACTATAACGCCTCACCGAACCAGAAAAGAATGTCAACAAGCTTAGCAACAATATAACAACCTCCCTAATTGAGGTCACCAGTATGTTCAAGCCAAAGTGTTCGTAAACCATAAACAAACTCTCAGAAGAAAACAATAATCTCATGGGAATGTGCAGGAACTGCAAACGACCAACAAAGACAATAGAAAAGATAGAGGCATCACAGCTGAACCAAATCGTCCAAAAGAAACGAAGGGAAGACAAAAGAAGATACACGACAGAAGTCATTGAAAGCATTCTTGAAAAGGGTAGAAAATTCAAAATTATTGAAAAATCTCTCAGTAAAGGGAGAAAGCAAATAACTAATGTGCTTGAGCAAAGCAGATGGACAACTGACAATGGATAGGGACCGAAGTGTCGAACGTGCTCACGGATTTTTCAAAGACAAAAAAGTGATCCCAAAAGACCTCAACAACTACAGACCAATAAGCTTACTCAACTGCATCCAGAAACTCTTCAGCAAAGTGAAAACTCACCACGGCTTCGGGAAAAGCTACTCAACCATTGACCATCTTCATTCTAAAATCTAGCTGAAAGAGAAAGCAGCAGAATATAGGATACACTAGCTTTAGCATTCGTTGACTTTTTAAAAAATTCAGTGAAATCCCCAGATTCATCGATGCAATAATATAAGGTGCAGTACTTTCTTCGGGCTATATAAAGACACTGGGTACTGTCAATTAGAAAAAAAGGAGTGAGACAAGGTGACACGAGCCCACCTCAACTCTTCACAGCCTACCTTGAGATGATCTTCTAAAACGTAGAATGCGAACACAAAGGAATTAGGAAAGTGAGATAATACCTAAGTAACCTCAGATTTACTGACAACATCGTTGTCTTTGCAAAGAATCTCCATGATCTCTGAAAATGATTAGAAGAAGTAAATGAAGCAAGCAAGAAAGTTGGCCTCCACATGAATTTTAGCAAAACAAATGTCATGTACAACAGACATGTTCGGATAAAGACTCAACGATCAAAATTGAAAATGCAGAGCAAGAGAAAGTAGACCACAACATATACCTAGGTCAGCCGATATCCATAAAAACATCAAAAATAGAAAAAAATCAAGCAAAGAATCACATTACGTTGGTATGCTTTCATTTGATTTTTAGAAATAAGAAAATCCCACCAGTCATAAAAAGGAAAGTATATAACCAATGTATCCTTACGATGGTCACCTATGGAGCTGAAACCTAACCAAAAGATTGTCCCTCAAACTGAGAAACACGCAACATGCACATGAGAGAATCATGCTCGGCCACGCATGGAAAATCACAGGACAACACAGTATATTAAGGAAAAGACAGTTGTACAGGACATCATAGAAACTCAAATGGCAGTGGGGTGGACGTGTTGCAGGAATGGCAATATTTGCTTGACATCATGAGTCACAACATGGATCCCCAGAGATCATATGCAAAACTGTGAAAGTAAGATGATTGACGAACTACTTAAGTTTGTAAAGAAATGCCTCTTCGATGCCAATGATAGAGAGGTGTGTCGAAACGTGGGGAATCTCAATGTCCTACGACAGATGCTATCAGGCTGATGATGAAAATGATGATGTGGTACGTGTATGATGTTTCTACAGAGGATAACAATAGTTGCTGAATGGATGATATATATATATATCTATCTCTCTCTCTCTCTCTCTCTCTCTCTCTATATATATATATATATATATATATATATATATATATATATATATATATTCTAGAAAGGGTAAAGATGGAAACACGATTGAAAATAAGTACCAAGTATCAATTTTGTTTTCTGTTAGCAGTACGAAAACACTACGAAAATTTTATCAACTCTTGAGCTTGTTCTCAACCTCTCAAATTTTATAGAACTGAAAGACTTATACACACACATACACATACAAATATTTGAATATAAATATATCTATCTATCTATCTATCTATCTATCTATCTATCTATCTATATATATATATATATATATATATATATATATATATATGCACTACCAAAAGGTAAGTTAGTCAAATTGAATATTGAAGACGTAGTAGCTAATGGAGCATATCTCCACGTGTATTTAAATAGTAGCTGTAGTTGTGTGTCCAAGTCTCACTGTCTGCTTATAAATATTGAAAGAGACGAATGAAACTGAATTAATCGACAGAAATCAATGTCGGTTGACCACCTCGAAGGATTTGTAACGATGTTACAAATCAGTGAACACTTTATTATGCAACTCCATAATATCTATGAATTTAGTTACCATAATTTTGCAGTTCATTGCACCCCTGAGATTAGTTAGCAGAGTAACACACGCACACGCACACGCACACGCAAACACACATAAACACGCTACACACATATACATACACACACACACACACACACACATATATATATATATATATATATATATATATATATATATATATATATATGACTGGCTTTTACCAATAAGAAGTAAATTTGTAAAAGTTTGTTCAGGTCAACCAACCATCACTATTATTATTATTATTATTATTATTATTATTATTATTATTATTATTATTATTGAGGAATGAATATAAGATCTGATTATTAACTTGCGTTGTATTTTATTGAAACTTTCCCAAATATTCCGAACGATAAGGGGGCTACTTCGACGCACCCTTGCTCTTACCATTGTTTAAGCCAGTGCCCAAATGAGTGCTTTAATCCAAGATTTTTTTTACTACATTTTTATGATAATCATAACCATGTAAAAAAAACGTAGTTCTTGATGCAAAATTAACGAGGAATTATGATTCTACAATGTTTCGTTTATTGCAGTAATGTAACATATTTTATATAACTAGTCAAGTAGGTATATTTTTATAAGAAATAATAAAGACCAAATTAGAACGTGTGCAATAAAGAGGCACTTGATTTTGTAATTTACTTTTTAACTGTGTTGCTGTATTGTCGAAAACAATGGTAGAAACATCTGTAGGATTTCCATTTTTGGAAGCTGGATAAATGCCCCTGAATCATAACACCTGCTGTTATCAACCAACTTTCAAATCATTGTGTCGACGATGCTGCATATATTCCAATAAGATATTGAGGACATGTACGGAAATAAGTTCCTACGAAATTTACAGAGGATTTAACTCTCAAAATATTCACTGATATTGGAAATCGTCAGCCCAAACTGTCAACATAGGTTTCTCCAGTTCGAAGTTGGTCTGTCTGTCTGATCGGCTAGGTGTGTATAAATCATGCCCACAAACTGCTCCGATTGAGCTAAATTAGATGCGTCAAAATTTAATTTTTCTTAACATTGTTTATAATGTAGCCCCTCTTAACGGTCAATTTACTTCCAACCACACTACAGCGAAGTACTGGTACAGGTATTGCATCAGACAGGTACAGTGTATTGTGGAGTGAACACTCAGTTTTCGCTGGAGAATATTTGTATAACAATGACGTAAATCGACAATAATGTCGCCTTACCAGTAAACCAGTGATCATAGAAAGGTCTTTTGGTGGGTAGAAAGGTCAAGTTAACAATCGAGCAATAATTAAATTTGAAATTTCAGCAAACAATTTTACATTTACAGAACTTTTTCAATAGTTAACTCGAATAATGTAATGTTCTACCTTTTCAATATTTTTTTTTCTAAAAGAAGTTCAATTGAATGTCACAGATTCATACGTAGTTGCTCCCGTGTAACTAAACTTACAAAGCAATATTTTTTCTTCATTGCTGAAACGATTGAGTGAACTTTTTATTGTTTATATTACAATCGTTGATTTTTTTTTACAATGGCTGGATGCTAGCCAGGGCCTTATTATTCACCTATAGCTGATGGGAGAATTTGATTCATGCCTTTCGTAAGGGTTTCACTATGAAGTGAATGCAAATTGTTCCAGTTTGATATAGGTTCACCAGTTAATCGTTAGATAATCCGCTACTCCACTAAATTTGATGATGACTGTAAATAAGTGCGACGTCTAATAGGTTCTCTAAGAGATTAAATTTTCACCTATCAATCAAGGTAGTTGATCGATTTTGAGTTTAGCTTGATCTACTAGGGAATCAATTCAGGCTCCCTCTTCTGCGCGGTTGTTAACAAGTTCATTGCGCAGACAAATTTGCTTGTTATGTGAGGTCGACTCTCAATAGATGCTTAGTATTGTGGCATTGTATTGGAGTAAGCTAAGCTTAATATATGTCTACAGCTGAATCACCTTTTATGAAATATCGAGTTGGTGTCAAACTCATTGGAAACGGTCTGTGAGATAAGCCCAATAACTCATGCACATCGATTCTAACTTAATTGTTGAATCGGTTGTTAGGGGTAAGGACAGAAAAGAAGGACGTTCTAGAGGGAGGAGATAAGTAGAAAGAATGGAAAGGAGCAAGTAAAAAAGAGAGAGAAAGGGAGAGAGATAGAGAGAGAGGGGAGAGTGAGAGAGAGAGACGGTGCAGAACGAGATAGAAGGACGGAGCTATAAGGAAAAGCAAAAAGAAAGAAAAAGAGAGAGAAGGAATAATGAGAGAAAGAAAGAAAGAAAGATAGAAAGAAAGAAAGAAAGAAAGAAAGAAAGAGATTAGACGAGGGAGAATGTGAGAAAGAAAGAAAGAAAGAAAGAAAGACATCGCATTAGAAGGAGCCAGAGAGTAGGTGACCAAATCAGTATAGGTTATTTGCCCAACCCAAGCAGGTCAGGTCTCGAGCTAGCCTCATCTCAATGCCGGGGGCTCTTTAGATTGAATTTATGACCGGGCTGAACCCTCCAATTCAATTTGTATCCACATTCGGTCCAGTCTGGGAAGGTCTCTTGTCTTATTGAGCACCTAGGGACATTGGATCAAGCGGA
Organism: Thysanoteuthis rhombus; assembly: GCA_963457665.1. Taxonomy (NCBI): domain Eukaryota; kingdom Metazoa; phylum Mollusca; class Cephalopoda; order Oegopsida; family Thysanoteuthidae; genus Thysanoteuthis; species Thysanoteuthis major. Next base: position 25,899,723 of record OY735202.1, read on the forward strand.
AATAATGGGAGGCGATGCACGGCAAGATATATGTTGTGGGTGCACCGGTGAATGCAGCCATTTTCACGTTGATACGATATGTGCAAATCGTATTGGCTTATGTATTTACTCGTTGGACAATGCGTTGTAACAGATTATGCAATTCATTCGCAATCTATCGGTAAAGTGATGTGATCCAAGTGGATTCAATTATTTTTGTTATATATATATGTATATGTGTGTGTATGTGTTTATATATTTATATATGTATCTGAGTGTGTGTGTGTGAATGCGTGAGAGAGAGAGAGAGAGAGAGAGAGCGAGCTTGTGTGTAATGTAATATGTAAACGAACCAAGTACTCGATATTTACGGAATCTTCTCAAAAAAAATGATAAAAAATAGTGTACAGGTATACTTTCGAAAGTAAATGACACGCTTTTCGGAAGTGAATATGATTATTCTTTGTATTTGTATACATGGATGGATAGGTTATATCGGACATAATGGTGAAACCATTTATTGACAATTGGGGAACCAGAAACTTCCGTGAATGAATACCTATTCGTTATCATCAATGCCTGTAACAATGTATATACATATTCATAGCTAGGATGAAAAATATATTAATAAGATCTATATATTTTTCGTATTTTGTTCATTCCAAGAGTGCTCAATACTATATGTGGGGTTTTTATAATAAGATCCTCATAAAACATACCTATGTATATATATATATATATATATATATATATATATATATATATATATATATATATATATATATATATATAACACAGATAGAATAAAGTAATTCGGGCTGCTGCAGAAATCCAACCTGCCATCGATAGGATAGCTGCTCCGACGTAACATTGCTCTTACCATTGAGCCAGAGTGCAATCAGTAATGCAAAAGCCCAAATAACTGTTTACACTCCAAATTCTCAGCACGTTTATTCTCGGTCTATTCGTTTCTCTCAACACGGCAGTTATTTATTAAGAAATGGATGTATATGATCCGACCAAATTACCAGCGACTGTTTCACTCAATGGTAAGAGCAACGCTATGTCGAAGCGGCTACCGTATCGGTTGTAGGCTGAGGGATACACCGACCATGTAACGACGGGAGATCATTAAAAAAAGATAACCCAAATTATAATCATTCTGTTGAATCATATATATACGTTTCTCGTTATAAACAGGTTTTGTTTGCTTTTCGGGAGTACGTTTTAGGCTGCCATTTAACCTTTATGAAAATAGGCAAAAAGCTAGGCCTGTGGTGAGGAGATATTGCAGATCTTTGTGAATATACGTGTCCTACATCAGACGCTAAAAGGCTTATTATGATTTGTCATACAAAAGTTGAGAGCTATCTTCTCCTCCGACGGGGTTTATGATTGTTGTGTAGACTTCAAAAGAGAATCACAAAGTTATTTCATTAAACAGGTTATAGATTTCTCCTTTTTACAGTCTTTTGTATGTATTCTTTTGCTTTTTTCTTCTAGTGGGAAGACGAATTGGATAAATGTAGAAATACACTAGGAATATACGACACTTTTTTGACAACAACATATCTTTGATGATAAGAGATAGAATCATGGAATATCTCAGGAGTATATAGAAATCAGGACAGGAAAACAACGTTGCAAACATTATATCAACTCATTTATTTAGAAAAAGGAGTCATTACATATATCGCTTAGAATAGAAGTTACTGGGATTTTCAAGATGAATTTTTATTAAGACATAATCTGGAATGTATCAAATCATGCTCTAAGATTTATCAAACAAATAATTGGTAATAAAAATATATTGCTGATGCAATTGAAAAAACACAAAAAATTTGACGGTAAAAAGAAGTCTAAAAAAACATGTGTTACGTTAAAAGTTCTGTAGACCCCATGCGTTCACAGAGTGGACGAGCCGAAAAGCCTTGGATGGAGGTGTGGGTTATTATGTTTGGTCAATACTAAAACACATTGAAACGATTGTTTCTTTGAGCTATTCTCGGCAAGAGAGAATATGTTTTTGGGAAACGCGTTTCATTTTCGAATCTTCCTTTTAACGTTTACTGACAACACTGTCAGACAACCAGCGGATATCATGACTTACGATGTTGATCCCTAAAGCTCATATGCGATACTATGGCCGGTAGAAAATGAAGTGGCGTGTCGAACTAGACACATTCAGAAAGTATTGGTTCCGTGACGCCCACGGTAGAGACATCTAGTGGATCTCGGGGAAGGTCTTTGCCTAATGACGGACACTAAAAGTCTGCTGCTGCTGATGATGAAATTGATAACTAGGGTTCACTAGGAAGCACATACATTTCTCTGAGGCACCCGTCAGCCGATGTTGTCCATGAGTGGACAACTTTCAGTTCATACGCCTAGGTTCTTAGTGTTTAAGAAATTTAGTTTTCAAAATCCGCTTTTCCAACCTCTCGAGCATACCGAGGTTTCAAAAGGGAATAAATTTGAAGATCAGCCTGGCAGCACAGAAAGACCTCCCCAGTTGGTTACGGCACATGGTATTCCCATGCGGCCATCCATCTAGGCACTGACAAGGTCGTGACCTTTATCACATTTTACATCTTCCTTGGGTCTAAGGTTACAAGCACGGAGTATCCACTGAAAATGTAACTCAGTAGTGTAGAAATGGTCTATGTGATCACTTTGTTGGTCAATAATCACGCCAAACAACCCTTGTTATCACCGATATTCACTTAACAAACCGTAGTCTGGCTCGAAGCAACAGTCATAGGACAATAAGACACAAACTCGCTTTAGCAGTAATGGTATGCAATACGAGCTTTCCAGTCATTACTCTACGAAACGTTCATATAATTATTTATGTAGACTAGGATCTGTGAAGATTAAGCTGCGACCATTGTATATAATATACATTGTGGATGCTTTATATATCACGGAGTAGGAAAAAAGTTGATGAATCTGCCATATCTATACGTTCAGAAGTATTCCATATCTCTATAACCACAACACACGGTATATATGGAAAAACCTCTTCCACAAAGCGTGGGTTAACAGCTTATTATCTGGAGGCGTTGCTCGTAAGTTAGAGTCTTAATGGATGATTATTGTGGCCATCTGCCTGATTGATCGACGCCTGGTACAAAAAGAGCAAATACCGTAGAACATTGGTAGCAGTTTAATCTCGCAAGCTGTTTGTTGTGAGATCGGTCCAATACAATTGCTTTCTACCAGACTAATATAAGGATTAGTAAACATGTATGGATAACATGAATGGCCATCGATGACCATTGCTAATGAATTCAATCACCGATAGGCAACTCAAAATTGTTGCCTTGTGCCAGATTGATCAGAGTGGTGGATATCTGGAAGAGACGAGAAATTGACTAAGACAAATCCAGACATCTATTTGATCTTCCTTTCTACATTATCCAGACAAATCACAATCAAACCGATAACCCCTTGACTCCGTCCTTTGAAGCTTCATCAGAGTCATTAAACTAATCTAACAGATTAAACGAAGCAGTTCCGACCACTGCGACGAGAAGAAGACGGGACTGATTTAAACCATCGCACTTTTGAAGTGAATCCTTCATCCGTCACTTCAAAGACTAGTCATGTCGAATCGTTTTGAAAGTAGAAAGTTATTTAACACAATCGAGTTAGCTTTACACTAACTGCGTGAAAATAAACCGAATTTCAACAACGTTAACAGAAGTAGCCGTGCTATTTGGATGGAAGGCATGTTTTGACCGATTTTTTAACGGTAGCATCCCCAAAGATAAAAGGGAGCAAGCCTCTGGCAGTGGACACTTGATGGCTATCCGTCCACAGCAGAAGACATCCTCAATGTAAGAGAAGGAAGTATATTCTAGATAGCAAAATTGAATGTGTTTTCTTTTCAAGCCGGAAATTTTCAGAATGTACAGAATAATGATCAGTAATTATCAAAACTGCAAACACGTACGTATCTAAATCCATAAGTCCAATTCCTAATAATAAAAAAGATTTTACAGCGTAATATTCATTTTTCAACATGATACAACATGATATTTTTTTGTCAATGCAATAAATTGAGTGGTCATTTCTCATTACGTAGATCGAGCATCGTACAGTGAAAAGTGTAGATCAAAATGCTGTCAATAAATCAATTTTAGAACCACGAACCTCCGTGAAATCCTGGAAGGAGGAAGAAATCAAGCGAAGTATCACTTAAGATGACAAGCTCTCGGTAAACCAAGCACAGACCTCAAAAACAAGGAAATCCTATTAATCCTGAAAACAAAGGTATACAACTGATGTATTCTCTCGATAGTCACTAATGGAACTGAAGTCTTGAACATAATTTAAAACTGACAACCATACGAAGCACACAAGAAAATTACATGAGGAAATCACAAGACTGCATAGTATATTAGAAGAGAAACAGGAGTGAGAGATATCACACAAATCTTTTGAAAATTTGCAAGATAATTCGTTGTTTATGTTTTTAGAATGTCAGACAATCATAGGGCATCAAGACTTGCAATGTAGATTCCCAGAAATCGTATGCAAAACTTTGACTAACAAAATTAAGTTCATCAATATTTTCTCCATCACTCTTCAATTGATATCACTTATTGTTTTATATACTTCTTATTATGTTAACACCAGATTTCGGTAATTTTTGTAATTATCTATAGGAAAGGTTAACGACACCCTGGATAGCAAACTACCTATTAGCTAGTTTCATCCAAACAAGATGCTTCAATACTCCGGCCTTGCACCGGGTCGAATCGGGATAATGTGAGAAAGAATGAACCAGAGATTTTATCATTCACGCTGCTTTGCCTATGATATTGTAGTGTTATGAACAGACAAATAAAAACTCAAAATATAGAATAACAATTTGTGATAGGATGACTTTCAGCGTCGTCCAATTGTTCAATTCCTGAAATCACTAAAACCACTTAGAAAAATCATTGTTCGTCTGGGTAAGAGTGGGCAACGATGCATTGTATTTCATAGTTTTCGAGATTAAAAAAGATTTGTTGGCCCAACACTATCTTCCCAGAATCATTTCCATCGACTTGGCCTTGGGCTGTATTTGGCTTAAGCTTAGTGAATAAAAAAGAGGGTCAGACATTAAATGATATCAGTGCACAATTATCGGTTATACAGTTTCTATTATTCTGCTAGAATCGTAAATTTGATAAATACGTGAAACCCTAAACAATTATCGTACAAAGAAATTTGCTACTTACTTTTATGCATAGTGTACATCGAACGTTGCTATTTACTCTGACGCTCCAACTTTCTAATTCAAAATTGTACCGAGCATGTCAGCAACGTTGATACATTATCTTAAGTGGCACTTATGTCGAATGAGACACCTGATCCGATGTTGAGAGCGAGGCAAAACAACGGCAAATCTTATACGTGAACAGATGATCCAGATTGAATAGTGAATGGAGTCGACACACTGAAGTAGCGTTATTCTAACTATCTCCACACATTTCATGACATATATATGTGTTTTATCGTCTTGTTATCCGAAGGATTCTACGTGATCTTTGTTCAATAACTTTCAGTAGCAATGAAAACTAGAGTGATAGGAATGGTGTTCAATTTTCACGAGCAATGAATGATTTCCCTCAGAATCAATAACAATTACGCCTAGCCGAAATTTCCTTACACACCGCCAGTAATTCAACAAAATAGCAAACTAAACTGTTACAGAATGTTATCCCCAGATCACACGATTTGAACAGGTTGATTAATCTGCTAAACTATAAAGTTACCAAGCAGACCCACTGTTTTGCCTAGCATTTCTCATATCTCACGAAATTACTTCAGCAAGAAAAAATATTTTAGAAATTTCTATCAATTTTTCACTTTCATTGAGAAAGCCATCTGGCGCCTTCAGTCAACTGAACATTCGTATAACACCGCATAACTTTTTCCTTTTAAGAAAATAAAATATTTGCGTACAAGAAGGACGAATCAAAAGAATCAAACCAAGTATAGTAAGTTGGGGAGGGGGAATCGACCTGGGACATTGTGAAATTCTGTACCAGACTAAACGGAACATAGTAAACAAATTTAAAAGAAATTAGTCGGGGTAACCGGCGTTACCTAGAATAAAACTCCTAGTCTAGCAACGCTGGAAAGCAAAATGATATTCTGTAGAAATTTCATGAAGTCAAATAAAAGAGAGGGCACTCTAATACGGACAAGCATACTTAATCTTAAAACTTTAAAAACTATTTTTCCTCAAAAAAGAGAATTCACTTTTAACGTTAGTTATTCGAAGAAGACTATCAGCTTCAAACAGGCTCATATTTTTGTTATGTTCTCTTTGGTATAGGAATACGGGTACGGTTATGGTTCTTGCTTTAACAAAAACATGTGTTACAGACAGGTTAGGGTGAGTTTTGTTAAAAAAAAATACTGCCAACTTGACATAAGCACTGGAAGAAAAATGATATCTGCGGTTACTTATTACGGACTGAAACTAGCTATATCTTAAATTAAACCCCTGTCGTAAACTTTCAATTATTTCCTGATGGAAAAGTATGAGAACAAGCCGTGTTTAATGTGCAAACCTTCAAAACTTACAAATTTTCGTACGTTTTGAGGACCTAACGGACTGAATACGTATGGAATTAAAGGGAGACAATTACAATTGTCTCTTTCAGCTTTTGAACTTAGTCTGATAGTATTTGCGTTGTTTGTAGACCCTGACGTAATGTTACCTCCACTGATTCCTTCAGCAAAGGAGGTCGTTTTTTGTACATGATTAGAAGAGCTGAACCCAATCAACATGCATCTTTTTTCTCAAAATTCGATATGAAATGTGTGCTGTAGATGAATTGAGATCCGCTGTGATGGGTAGTTATGAACATAAGTGTACAGATTAACACACACATACGCTCACACACACACATGTACATACTCTTGAATACTCGTGTACACAATTTAGTAATTTGTAATATGGATAACATAATCAGTGCTTGTTACTTAGACTTTGATATGAGTTATTGTCAATATCAAATGTGATTTTCAGCTGATTCCCCTCATAATTTGATTTTAGTGTTTTGTCTTTGGGTTTCATCAGGCGAAATTCTATCTTCTACTTACTTCGTTGGTTGTGTTGTATTATGTAAAAAAATCATAAACCAACTCTTTTCTCTTGATAAAACTTCTCTTTCGTTAATTTTATTTTCCTTTATTTTCATTGGTCAAAGTTGACAACGTTTTGTTGTTATTTTAAGGCTTATGAGTGGTTATGAAATTGTTTTTTGCCGAAGTACTTCTTCATCCATTCTCTTTTCTACCCCTATCATGGAATTTCAGTGACGATACCTTTAGTCAAATTAGATGGTAACGTAACAGAATCCTTAGAAAATTGATTCGTGCATTTTCCAGTGGCTTTAATATTAGGTAAAGATAAGCAGTCGAGGCCCCTCCAAAGAAAAATTTATTCACTGAATTCAAATTCTGAGTCAATAACTACTATTCAACACAAAGCTTTCCATATTTTATACCTGTTTTTTTCTGTTTGATTAAACGATTTTTGGAATCAAATGATTTTTTACTACGATTGATATTGAAACTACTCAATGTGATTCGTCTTCAAAATGTGGCTTCCATTCTTTATGCCCTGATAGTTTTATATGAGGATGTAAATAATGACTGAATTATATGTATTCCACCTGAAGATAACAGAATTTACACACAATGTTTGCTTCTTCATGAGCTGTTATTCTCCTTAACAGAAGCCTTTAGAATAGGCTCTTATGAAAACATACTCTGTGAGGAGATTATGACCAGTCGAATTACATGAAAGACGATTGGCTTCTGTTATAATAAGAAAAACAAAAAATGATGACTCAAATAATAGAAGAATTTCTTGGTACCGAGTTACGCCCCTTTTTTTCCATAGTCAGCCATAATAATCACAGTAGAAAGCTGCCAGCTGCCAAAAACGTCATCCAGAATTGAAGATTGGCAAGGAATACCAAGTTTTTGTCTTTGTCTCACCCACTTTGTTGTCCGTCATCTTCTTATTGTATGTAATTACCTTACAATAATAATGGATGCTATCTCAACCTTTGAGAATCGGCCTCAATTTGCAACGAATCATTGTGAGGTGTTCATTTTGACGTTGACCGAATCATGCTCATTATTCACTAACCAATGACAGTGTACCAGAAACAATTGCTAGTTGGACAAAACAATAATTACGCGAGAGTTTGGTTCCTCCAAGAGAACAATAAAGAAGACAATGTATACAGACTCGTTCCATTAAACAAAGGAACAAATACCCCCCCCCCAAATTAATGGGTTCGTTCGCAGCGCAACCCGGTCCTTTCTCTTCAGTATCTATGATAAGTAGGCAGAAATTTAGCGATATTTCTTTAAAGTTTCAAACCAGGATGATTCTGTGCCAAGTGGTGTCAGTGGCCAAATAGTTAACAGCATTGATGACAAAATCAGCGAAGCAAGTTCAAACTTCTACTGAGATAGTTTGCATTCACTCGAAACTGCTCCCTCACTTTTCCTCTCAGAATGAATGAAAGAGAATGTTCATTGGATAGCATTTGTAAATCAAATAAAGAATCAAATTTGAAAACATCAGAAAACATATTTTTTTTTCGATTGAAATTCATTTAATGAAAGCGTTTAAAAATGTACTGGCAAGTATCATTCCAGCCAAATTGGCTTAGTCTGGCACAAGATCACTATCAGGAGACTTCAACTGAAGTTCAGGCTCTCTACAACTGCATTAAAAAGCCCAAGCCAATCTTGGTTGGTCTCACCTGCCAATCCCTTCTACGTCCACTTTGTGTTCAAAGATCTGCAGAGGTGACGTTGACCAAATTGATTGGAACTTCTTCGAACTGAGCATGGTCAGTCAAAAATAAAGTTGCTGATGTTATTGACAATCTAAATGATGGACAGAATGTTTGGTAGTAAAATTTTAATAAATCATTCATTTTTTAGGGTACATGAACTATTACGTTCGGTTTTATTCATAATTCAGTCGTTTTCCACTTTTGGGGGATTTGGAATTTGAGGAAACGGCATACCAAGAGGCCTCTGGTTCAATGTTCACGGGATCCAAGCACACATGGTAGGACGGCTTTGTACCAGCGATTATGGAGAACCTCGCAAGTCCCCCAAAACATTACGACTTTATGGAGTAGAGGGTTTTAACAACGACTAATCATAATTGGGCAAATCTACTTATAGTAGCTTTGGTAGTTTTGAATTTCGTTTTTGAGTTGAATCTAAAAAATCAATGCATGATAATAAAATAAATTATATACGCCTATAAAACTCTCAACCTCTAAATTACAATAGTGCTATACTAGCAAATAAACCAGTGTATTGATAGTACTTTTGTGTCGGGAACCCTACATAGACTCTGCCTACCATAGTATGGCACAAAGCAACAATAGTGAGATATGAAAAGGCTCGATTTTTTCCATACAACAATTTACAAAAACGTTGTCTTAACAATTGTTTTTGGGAAGGGGTCCCCTTGTGAATATTTACATAGCTTTGCCTGTCCAAAAGTCATCACAGTGGGATCATATATAGAGGCTCAAAATTACTACATTAGCGTGAGCCTGTGAAACGAGCTTACGAATTATCAGTATCAATATTATTACATAATTACACCTAAGTCTTGCACTCTGAATGGAGACATAATCTGATATATCCTTCCTGTTTATTCAATCTAAACACCATTCAAGACATCGTCAAACATTTTAATGAGCCTGGGATAACCTTGAGCAAGCCTATTCCCAGCAGAAATCATTTGGCCAGAACTAGCACAGTCGTTAAAGCTGTGGAGCAGGGAGTGAAAAATACTTGCAGAAGCATGAGGAAAATTACAAAAGAGTTTGGGATATCAGAAAAGTCATTAAGGGATTTAGAGCATGACGCATATAAAATGCAAAGTTGACTATCGATTTCAGCTCCCCCCAAAAGCAGAGGCGACTCGATAGAAAGGAGGAAATATTGGAGGCAATTTAAATGACTGCTTACAAAGTCTTTATCTGGTCTTATGAGAAATATGCCCCTGTTTAGGTTGTGATCAATATCCAAACTGATAGGGTTATGCAGCTGGTGTTGGAAATTCAACAATGCAGCAGGACCCACTTCCATTACAAGAAATCTTCTAGGATGATAGTGCAGTCTTCATTGGAGATTGCACATAGGTGAATAGTCAAGTTAATCTTCAAATGTTTGTATAAAAAGTGTAACTTTGGTTCACTGAAGATTTCAGAGCACAAAACATCTTCTCTTAAAATGGTGAACCTGATAACACATCGAATCTCACTGGGGCGTGGTGCAAAGAGCATTTTGGTGGAATCTGAGACGAGAGAATATGGCCTTTTTTAAAGCTCAGATTGTCCATTTTAATGAATGATATTTCGATAATCTCCTAGGGCAGTGTTGTCATTTTCAAGGAACTTCTCGTCCGATCATCTTAGTCCAATTTGAACGAAATTCGGCAGTCTACATACGAGTCGGCTACTTTTCATCTTAGGGTCATAAATAAACAATTCAAAAGGTTGTCATATTGAAAAAATCTATTAGTAAGGACTCAGTATAAAGAGTAAAATTTACGTGCTTTGTACAAACGATGTGTCTCTGGAAAGATGAATTATCCCTAAGTCATTACATCTATTCTCTGTGTATCCTTACAGAGTTTCATCGAAGCATTAGCCTACTTTGTTTACTATTTTTGTCCTTTTACAAACAGGTAGAAAAAGTTCCACAATGATGTATTTTATGTTCATTTTTATATTGGGAAAACTTTTTTTTTTCTTAAACTCTCATGCAAAGGATACGATAAATGATTTTTTGTGAAACGTTTTGGTCTATTCGATGACCGTATGGAACTTAAAAGTGATCAATCATTCCTCACGCAAATAGCCGATATATATCCATCGATCAAGTCCGTCTGACGTGGAAATATACCGTCTGAATATAAAAAAAGATTCTAGCATTTTCATGTCTCCTTTTTCTCTTTCAAGTCTTTACAAGAACACTTGATGAGCAAAAGGCGAGAATAGACTTCAGTGCATGTTTTAGCGAGTCGTTAAAGAGGCAGTGCACACTATGTTACTGTATATCTTACCCCATAGTATCCTACACTGCATGCCAATCGAACCCCTGACGATTCAGTCTACAATACTCGGAAGAGTACTTTTCTTCAAGGTAGTGGAGCCTCCAACTAAATTCTCAATTTCATTCCATAAAATCCAGTGTGTTCCAATTTATTTACTTATAAAATTATACTGGAATCTTTGTTTCACTCACATTTATTCTCTTTCCAGTCTCTACATATATTCTTTGTATAGCTCTACTGTTTAATCAATTGTCCTCATCTTAGTTGCTTTTGACACAGCACTAAATTATTTGGTATTCCTGAGATTTATCTTCTACCTGGCTTTCAGAAGTCTGTTCGTGCAATATTCTTCTTCGTTTGTCGTTTCATCTTTTTCATAAGAAAAAATACCAATAAACTCAGATATTGAAGTCTCACCTTGAGATTCAATCTTAGTGGTGAGACTGTTACATTGTTGAGATTGAAAGATGTCCATTGATAGAACACGATTAAGATGAATGATGATAGGTTTCAGGTTGAGAATAGTATATATTGTTGATTCCAGGTGCAGATGGGATCATGAATTCCCAGTGTAGTGAGTTTTCAAGCTTTTTAGCTGACAGTTCTTTAATGGCCATGCATTGGTTCCTGTTATTCAGCGCCTGTTTTGAGCAAGAAGCTCATTTTGGCAGTTAGTGTACAGTAAAAAAAATTCAGATATCGCTCGTTTTCACTGCAAGCACTATTTCTTAAGTTAGTTATCTGATTATTTCAGTTTGGATATCGTCTATGCTGTGGATTGAAAATCAGCAAGAAAAGAGTCGGATGTTGATTCAAGCATTACAGACAAAATAAAACCAGCATTAAATGTATAAAAATATATATTCAGTTACATATATATATATATATATATATATATATATATATATATATATATATATATATATATATAAGCATAAACGTTTTCCGTGACAATGGTGTACCCTCGTTTTTGCTTTCTATAGTTCCTTATATAAACAATGTAACGGGTCTCTTCGGTTGCATGTATACTCAAGAGATAAAAGACACACACACGCACAGATATAGGCACACACATGTATATATATATACACAATAAAATAATATATAATAAAAAACATTATTTGATGTGATATATATATGTATATATATATATATATATATAGTCCTACCTATTTTTAGTGAGTTCTAGAAGATTTTATTCTTAACAATATTGTCGGACAAATTTTGTCAAACTGCAGCTCATGCTATAATTGACTATCTCCCCAATGCCAGCAACAATGACAATCCGTACCTGATTTAGATGAATGAACTCATCATTATTTGCCTATCCCCTTATGTTACACAAACCAATATATAAAATTAAAAATTCCTTACGGTGATATAGAATCACGACCTAGCGAGTGGTACGTGGCTTTCTTACCACCTGAGACAGACCCTCTCTCACACTCATATATTCAAATAATAATGATTAATAAGTGTATCAACCACGGACAGCTGTTTGGTTGTACTACAAGTCTTTCCCATATCCCTTGCAGTACAGCAAGGTAGGATCGAAACCTTCACTTTAGACTCAGATTCTACCCCTGCCCGACTAATTGATTAAGCAATATATCTACTTAAGCACAATATATATATATATATATATGTATGTATATATGTATGTATGTATGTATGTATGTATCTATTGTGTCATCCATAGACAGCTATTTTGTTGTATTGCAACTCTTCACCGTGGCTATAGACTATTCATTATCACATCCAGTACCACGAGGTAAGATTGAAATCTTTGCTTCAGATCCAGGGACTGGCATCTTACCCCTGCCCAACAGACGGTCAGTAAGGTTGAATTTAAACCGGCTTGTTTACTTCAGACTCCTTATAGCCTGGCGGATGCTTATCTCAAAGAAGTTGTTTAACCCTTTGAACTTCTTTCAATTTCTCTTTATATGTTTGTATATAAGGGGTTGGGGATTTGATCTTTCAGATGGAACATCTACAGCAAGGTTTGAAGAGTTGTTATTGGTGGCAAAAATGTTTTTTTTTATCAAAATGTTTCATTTGGACAAGCCATAAGAGGTAATTCGCGAAGACAACAATAAATGAATAATGAGATTGATAATATTCTAAATTGAGTACATTTGTTACCATTCTACATCACCGATACAGCATTGGTCGTAAATAAAATCGTAAACTTGCTAGTTACCTCTTTCTTGTTGTAATGAAGAATTATTAGTTCCGAAGATCGATAATGACATTCGAGTGCAGCTCTTTCGTTCAGTCCAAGTTCAGAAAGGTCACCAGTAGACAGCCAACTGACTGTTCCTTCTTGTGGCCTAAACTGACCTTTGCAAGAATGAAGCTGACAGCTCTCCCAATTATTGCTTCTAGACAGACCCATGATTAGGAAAAATCAATCAATGTCTTTCAGGAAGAAGGAGTGTCGCAGACAAATAATTCATTCGTCTTTTTTTTTCCTTACACCGGATGAAAAGCATTCCAAGCATTAAAAGAAAAAAAAAAGAAAATATTTTTATACTCTCGAAAAAGTTCTGCCCAAAAATAAACTAGGGTAGCAACTTGTTTTGATAACAGCTATTTTCTCAAAGGTTGTCGCTGGAAAGTGTGCTACTCAGAAATATTTTCACGTGAATTCTTTACGCGTACTAATCTTGGAATTAGATTATTCATTTGGGATTAATTTTGAAAGTCTTCCTGCAAAAGAAGGAAAATCTGTGTTGATAACTTTATAATGTTGGCATTCTCATGATTAATAAGTCTTGCTTTAGTTTGGCACAATGCTAGACTGGGGGAACGGAACAATGGAGAATATGTGATGCCAATATTCCAAGAAAGGGGGCCAGCTTTCGTAGTTTCTAACCATTCTTTCCTTTCTAAATCTCTTGTTTGCCTGGGTATCTTTTATTCTCGTTCTTCCATCTCATCTTGTATATCTCCATCTATTTTTTACTTCCTGTTTTGCTGTCACTTGAAAATATTTTTTCGTCTCATTGGTCTGAATGGAATTCAAGAAGATTGTTTTGTGATAGTTTTATGAAGGGATAAAGCTTCCCATTCTGCTTGCCTTTAATAAACCTGCGTTTAAATTCCTGGTTTTGCCTGAGATGCAGACGTCTGGCCATGGATGGAGAAGATATAATCATTATTTCTTATACAAAACAGGCTAGGTTAGTTTATTACAGTCGAATTCCATAAGTATGTTAACTCGCTTTCTTGGACTAATTAGTTGTTAAGCTGTCAATGTAACACCAGTTGTCAAGAATTGGGAATACAATTTCGAATCCTGGCAGAAGGTAATCATTCATTTCTAGTCCATGCTAATAGCTTAAAAGTCGGAAAATGTGAAGCAACAAAAGATTGCTATAAAAAGCAATGGAAATAGGATGAAAAATGAGGAACCAGTCAAACATTGGCAATGGCAATGCTTCGTTCAAAAAGTTGAATAACCAAATATCTGCAGGTCAAAGCAACTCTGAGACGGGTAACTTCAATTATGAGCAAACGCATACATTCAGAGAGGAAGATAGAGGGAGAGAGGGAGAAAGAGAGACAGGAAGAGAGACAGAAAGTGCTTAGTGGGTTAGATTGAATTCAAAACACCCATTTCCTGCTTTTTAGCTTTGTAACGTACTAAGCAAACATTGTAAAAGTGATCACACAATGCATACACACAAACAAACATATGCACATACATAGCCAAACAACACACGTTAACACACACAAGCACAAAAATCACGAAGACACACACACACACACTATTTACTCTTTCTCCTCTTCTTTCTATCTCTCTTTCAGAATACATATGAAGAACTTGTAACGAATACATCGAGGAAAGAGAATTACAGACTTAGATACATTAAATGGACTAAGCCCATATCCGTAATTAAACTTTGCATCATACAAAACGAAACATAGTAAATATGAAAACACACATAGTTACTAACCACACACACACACATTCAATGCTCATACTAACTCGGAACACTCATAAACAACCCCTCTACTTCCATAATATATATATATATATATATATATATATATATATATATATATATATATATATATATATATATATATTGTGTCATCCATAGACAGCTGTTTCAGTGCATTACATCTCTTCAGTGTGGCAGGATTGAAACCTTCACTCTTGACTAGTACGGAACTGGAGAGTCAGTAAGGCTGAATTTAAGCAGTATATTTATTTATGCATAAATTCCCCATCCACCAGAGTGTTCTATTCCTCTGGAAGAGTATTGCATAAGCTTACAATGGATGAGTTACCTCATGAGTGCTCAACCCTGAATAGAGGAGCATTAATGATTGTCATCCGCAGACAACCGTTTCGATCTATTACATCTCTTCAGTGTGGCTATAGACTTTCTATTATCCCATCAGTACCTATGCTTCAGACCCAGAGGCTGATATCTTACCTCTGGACTACGGAACTGGCCAGTCGGTAAGGCTGAATTTAAGATATTTAATATTTGATTTCTTTTTACGCAGAAATACCTCATCCACCAGAGTGATCTATTCCTATGGAAGGCATTGCATAAGCTTACAATGAATGAGTTACCTTACTTATATATATATATATATATATATATATATATATATATATACATATATATATATATATATATATATATATGTATGTATATATATATATATATATATAAAGGGGGAGAATAAGAGGAAATCTTTCGAACCTGACCCCCACCAGTAATGTACTAAACAGGGATCCAAATAAATCGAATCATATACCTGAAGAAGCCTCAAAGGGATATATATATATATATATGTATATATATATATATATATATATATATATATATATATATATATATATTGCCACTTTGAGTGAAATGCATTGGCCACAGCTTATTTCTTAACAAGAACATTTGACATTTCGTTTTGGATCGGATCTCACTTAGCACAGATACTTCTACAAACCTACCTGTCTACATCCTGTTTTGTCGTAGGGTATCTTGAAAAAATGTGATAAGCCACGACTCAGAACAGAGTAATTGAATGAGAACAACTCCCATAATTACTGCCCACACAGTAAAAACAATAGAAAGTTATTTTACCCATATTCGAATTCGACTGGGATTTTTGAATTTAGACAAGGTTATTGAAACCGTGCCATTATTGCAGTCAAAGCAACGTATGAGTTATTTAAGAGCTGAAATCAAAATCTGATTCGATGAAAGTTGAAATATTGCAACGAATAGGAAGAAATTAGAGCAAATTAATTGTGCAAAGATCTGCCTTAAAATTGAATCATTCCTCCCGTGGCCCATTGCGAACCCATCCACGAAATCTCATTGAGAATTTTCGGACATATCGTGAAGACTTGACATTTTGGCCATACATGGTCTCGGCAGATAACTCCGACGTGAGGGAAGTGTCATGTGGTCAGTCATGAGTATATACATGAATGTATGCAAAAAACAAAAATGAATCGAACCCCCAAAACAACAAAAAACAAAACAAAAACAAAACAGAAAAATATATCTGGATCAAAAAAAAAAGAATTCTGGATCCATGCGATGACTCTTACCCCATTATTCACCTCTCACATGTAATTCTATGGCAGTTCATTGAGTACTCATCGGGGTAACTTTTAGGCGGATAGAAAGACAGAGAGAAAGACGAAAAACTGGGCAATGGAATACGTATACCTCTGTCAACTTTGTTAGGAATGTAAATAAAATAAGAGACAAGCTGAAAAAGAAAAAAAAAAAAAACCAAAACCCAAAAAGTCTGTTTCATTCCATGAAAAGAAATCAGTCGGCAGGAAATTCTGTGATATAGAAATGACAAAATCTTCAAACTTTACCATTTCTAGCTCGAATGGTCAAGATGGAGTCATATTTAGATCACGTACGCAAACAAATTATTTTGCAATGGAGTCATGTGCTGAGAGTGAACTCGTGCTGTTTTACTTAATTGAAAATGTTCCGAAGCTGAAACGTTCAATAGGACATTCTGATAGTATCTATGAAAGCCACAAGGTGATGTAATCTGCTTGAATGACGGTTGACAATTCAAAATGAAATGGGAATACTCCGTCGCAGCCATCTTGCAACAAGACGAAATATTGATACTTAAGTTACGGGTGATCTATAGAAACTCCGACCGGTCGATCTCTGGTCGTCTGAGAGGTCAAATGATCAAAACGGATGAAAATTGAAATAGCAGAGAAGCAAGTCGCAAGCTATTAAGCCAAAATATCTTTAGAATACCAAAATTGGCTAAAATATTTTCTCGGCGTGAAAACAAAAA
The DNA here is from genome assembly GCA_963457665.1 of Thysanoteuthis rhombus. NCBI lineage: Eukaryota > Metazoa > Mollusca > Cephalopoda > Oegopsida > Thysanoteuthidae > Thysanoteuthis > Thysanoteuthis major. The sequence continues at coordinate 25,917,118 of OY735202.1, forward strand.
GTGCAAGATTAAGTATTATTGCCGTGTACTTCATACATATATACACTTTATATTACTTTGAAACTCCATACGAAATGATTTTCCGTCATTACACTGTGAATGAAATAAACAGCAGCAGACCCATTTTCTTTAATTGCTTATTCTATTTACGTTGTCTAGACCAAGATATACATTCACGATGTTATTACTAGTGATTATTTGAAGCTGAATTTCAAAGTAATACAACGCATCTACATCTAATTCTGTTGGATTATGTATCCATCTTTCAATAACATAAGTGTCTGCGTTGAGAAACAAATTGAACAGATATACACAGTGAGTGAACAAAATGAGAATTTACCGATAGAGCGATTTTTTTGGCCTTTTACCGCCGGTGATTTAGCTACATCGTAAGAACAATGCTACGTTGAAGCGGCTACCCAATCCCTTGCAGTTTCGATTCCCGCTATGGCCCCATTTTTTCAATTGCATTACTGCATGTACGCTGTCTAGGCCAAATCATAAGTTTACCGTGTTATTGCAGGAGATAATTTCAATGTGATGTTATGTCTTTATTTCTCTTGGATTATATATCCACTTAACAACAACAACAACGATTATTATTATCATTATTATTATTATTATTATTATTATTATTATTATTATTAAGATCTAGATTACAGAACTGGACAGGCTAAGGCTGAATTCGAGCGTTAAATCTAAATTACACAGAAATCCCTCATTCACTGAGTGCTCAATTCCTATAGAAGAGCATTGCATAAGCTTACAGTGGATGGGTTACCTCACTTAAAGAGTGCTCAACCCTGAATAGAGGAGCATTAATTATTATATATATATATATATATATATATATATATATATATATATATATATATATATATATATATATATATATATATCCCCCCAGCCTCACCCACGTTTTTCAACCCTTTTTGGCTGAGGAAAAAAGACTTTACTCACCCTTTCAACCACTTCAAGTTCGGCACCTAAATGTTCCAAATAATAATCTGGCCTTCGAAAAGGTAAAACTTTTTCAAATGATGATACTGAACTCAAAGTAATCAGTTGCTGTACATACATAATTAAAATGTTTAGAATAAATGCAGAGACAATGGACAGGTCGAATAAATCAGTAAGAGGCCCGCAGAAATACGCCAATGAATAGGAATTATAGATTTTGGTGTATAGTAGCAGACAGGTTTGTCGCTTGGAATTTAAAAAAATGTATCTCACCAGGGTGAAGTGTTACTGTTATTATCAGGGGAACTCTCTCAGTGAAGCCTGTATGTCACCACCTATGACTGACTGACTGACTAACACACACACACATACACACACACACACACACATGCATGCACACATACATGCAGTCACTTATCTCTCTCTCCCTCTCTCTCCCTCTCTCTCTCTCTCTCTATATATATATACATATATATATACACACACACACACACATATATATATATATATATATATATATATATATATATATATATATATATATATATATATATATATATATATATATCAATTAGATTATTATGTACTTCATTTTTTCTTTCTGCTATCAGAAATCTTGTTATCAGCAGGTGGTAAAACTTACTTTTTTACATAGAAAAGTCATTTTAATTATTGGAATGAATATGCACTTATTTAAGGCTTACATAATATATAGTCTGGGCGTGTAACTACAACGTAAAAAACTGCTGAAAAAAATCTTTAAAGAAAAGTATATTTAACTCAATCAAAAAATAAAGTGTGAACCCACTTCCTTTAGTATATGCCACAAGTAAAAAAAAACGATAAAATAAAAAGGAATGGGATCAGATTGTTACCGTCAGGTTCAAATGTTTTGATAAAAAGAAAGACTGAGGGTGCTGGCTGCCTTGGTTTCTCACAGGCTTGTGATTCTTCACCCCCATTACGATTGACTTCTACCGTCACAGATTTTTCAACTTTTGGATTCGTTTGAAATTTGAATCGTTCTCTGAAAGCCACTCTAAAATGCAACTAATTTCACTGATTTTTCTGGATAAGATCTCTGTTGTTAATCTCTTCTTCACTATCTGAATTAGACATGCAATTCTGTTGACTCCTCCAGGTATTCATAGATGAGGGCATTATTATCAGCATGCACTTGAATCCTGAATTTCATTTGCACTTGCAGATTCCCTAGATATCTGAATACTATGGAGATTAGGTTGTATCTTGAACTTTTCGAAAGATCTGAAAAAAGCAAAAGAACAAAACAACCCCCCAAACAAAACAAAAAGCAAAACCAAACAAAAAGAATACGTCCTCAGCTTCGTTTTTCAATTATTTAAATAAATTCAACATCTTTTTCTAGTTAAGTGGCCTATGGCACTATAGCATAATTTACCTAAACACGTTATATTTTTCACTTTTTTTCTTTGTGTGCGTTGTAATTTTGGTGTGTTACGCCAACTTGTATTATGCATGGCTACTATCATTTTGTGAGACTGATTCACGATGCTTTTTAAAAGTTCAGTACCAGTAAAAAATAATTCTGAAACAATACTTTTAACACACTTCCCTAACGATTTGCGATCTTTACTTTGGTATATAATCATATTGTCTCACGGTAACGTAACATCATGGGATAAAATGAGAACCAAGTTTATCAGGGAGAGTACTCGACTTGGAAGAAAGAAAAAAGAAAATTTACTCCAAGAGTGATACGATTTCGGCCGGAAATTCATGGTCACAAAATATAAATCAAAAAACAAAAAAGCAAAACAAGAATTCGACAATATTCGGAACCCTAATGAAACTTCCTGAATATAAACTAGGACGGAGCAACAACATGAGATCAATTGAATTTTGATCTGAAATTTTCGCATCATGTCCAATCTCTGTCATTCATATTCATCACTGAGTCAAATGCACGGACAGAAGGAAGTAATTATGTCAGAAATTAGACATCTTTTGCACAAAATAAATATCTTTTTCATCATTACACGGGGGACTTATTGATGTATCTACTGAGGTGGTGAATTTCACGGTGTATGCAGCAGCTTTCGACCTCTGTTTCAAGAAAAATGAAGTGTCATCCTGGCTGGAAGAAAAAGAGTGACAAATGTAGAATAGCGCCAATACTCGTATACAATTCTAACTTTTGAGACAAGACTTTAAACAAAATATTTAGACCAATGCATGAATGTTAGTACCAGTACTCCAAATAAGAAAAAGAAACCATAAGTTCAACGATCCGCCCACTATCGTAGTAGTACGGCAAGAAGCAAGTAGTCTTTCTTTGAGGCACCCGATTCTCATTCTTGTAAAATGTTTCGATTTTAAATATTCTGCGCTTATTATTTCCAATAAAAATCGTATATTGATGATTCTTGTGTTTTTGTCATTTTTCAGCTATATTAGATTCTTTTGTGTAATGACACTATACCGACCCATGATGAAATTTGATCAGATTAAATTTTCTTTAAAGGACGTCACACTTTTTAGTGACATCATACTTCTTCCGTCCGATTTCTGTTGTTCAACGTAATTGGGACCAACCGACCTGAAAGCGTCCTATCGAGATGTTATTAGAAAATAGTCACCAGTTACTACTAGTAGCAGACGGGAGTGCAAAATAGGTAGCAGTACAGTTGGTAAAACATTGGTATAAAGGCAGCGAAAAACAAACGTCTGAAAGATTACAGTATGATATAGCTAATAGTAAGCGAATGTTGATAAAGATCTCCGACTTTCAATAGCTTGCAGTTACCTATGTCGAAGTATTTACCATAGCATAGGTTATATCATGAATGATATAGTCAGGTCCTTAGATCCATTGATAGTAATCAAAGTCCTGCTCATATATCTATGCTTAATATCATAATCTATATCAACTTTCCATCATTGTCTAGACTCTTACACGATACAAGAACAACTGTTGAGTGCTGTCATTATTGCTCTGTGGTTATCTGTCCGTTTCATGCCTGTGAACCCAAAGAAGTCAGACATATACGGTTTTGTTGCTATAATTTTTTGCTCTGTTGGTTTGAAAAACTGTAATCCAACTATACAGAAATCATGGCACAGAATATACTCTTAGCCATAAATCAAGCAGGATATATATATATATATATATATATATATATATATATATATATATATATATATATATATATATATATATATATATATATATATATATATATATATATATATATAGGAATACAAGCAAGAATATCGTGATCAGTAATGTCAACAAGAAAATACTAAGAGGTTTATTCAATGTTTACTGAGATGATTTTTTTTTATTATGAAGGCACTTAAATATACCAGAGAATATCCCTCTTTTTGTGTACTGAACATTTCATAATGAAAAAAAGAAGGAATTGAATAAAGGAGACATTATATTCTTATACATGCAATCGACCTTGTGTGGATAACACTTTACGGAAAATAAGAGTTGAATAGAAATTTTAAGTGATTTTGACTTTTAATTCGATTTTGTGAAACGTTCTGGGTGAGGAGAGAAAACAGAAAATGGAGAAAAAATCATTCCAATTCAAGAGGCAGTGTTAGATTTTCATATAACGAATAAAAAAAAAGTGTCCACTTTTTCTCCAGCCTCTCTCAAGCATCGGTTTATTTATGCTGCTAAGAATTCTCCATTTACATCTTCATCTTGTGAGTATTTTTCTGTTTATTTGTACTTTATATAATATTCATAATATAATGTGTTGGCTGCTATTGAATATCTAAAATGATTTTGTTGGCAGGAAGAAACGAAATGGAAACCGGCAGATGTTATTCGAGAAGAGACGGCGTTCGTTTCCCCTCTTTTGAAATAGTATATATACTAGTTGGAAACTCGCCGTACGAACGAGATTCCCAGTCAGTGATGCACTAAGAAGTCACCCACAGATAAAGAGGATTAAACTTTTAGTATAACACAGATAGATAGATATACAGACAGATAGATAGATAAACAAACAGATAGATAGATAGATAGATAGATAGATAGATAGGTAGGTAGATAGATAGATAGATAGATGAAAATCAGATCATTATAATCGGTGAGAACGAATGCAGGCCCCCAAACAATTTTTTTTCTGGGATTTTTGCAAACTAAGTTGCTTGATACATACCCGTGGGTCTCATTTATACATACAGAACATTTTCCCATTTATCATATTCATCCTTTCCATATTTCTCTGAAACCATTAGAATAATGAAGGATTACATTTATCAAAGACAGGTAATATGATAAGAGAAAGACTATGAAAACGAAATAAAACGATGCAGACGGATCGATTGGAAAACATTTGGTATTAATAGGGACACTTTTGAAAGCACCATGCCGATAAACATTGAAACGTACAATGTACAATAAATGCATTATGCTATCTTTGACATACGGGTTCGGAAGACAAATCGTCACACACACAGAAGCACACACATACACTATACTAACGTACCTACATGAGAGTAGATAAATAATTCTGTAACCTGAATTTTCATCTGAGATATTTACTGTGTTATTCGATCTATGTGATTAATAGGGAGACATCGGGTTATATGAATTTTCGAAGAAAGAGATTATGTTGATAATTTGACAGTTAGAAGGGAGGAATTTAAGAGAAAAACAGGTGTGACGTCTCGGAAATTTTCATTATCACCTGAACATGTTCTGATGCATTTCAATCGACCATCTGCAACGGTTGCAGCGAAAACTGAATGATAGTTATATGTTTGAAATTTGAGAGATAAAAGGAGGAGATTTGTGTGTTATTGGTTGTTTAGAAGGAGTGTCGGTGAGTATAAGGTCGGCCTGAAATGAGAATGGTCTCCTAGAGGAAGGGTCAGGCGGTGTTTGTATCTGTGAATATCAGGTTTGTCTGACATAAAAGAGGGTCATTCATCTCGCTGCCTCTTCTCATTTCAGACCAACCTTATCCTCATCGACGTTTTCTGAGAAGTTAGGGTGTCTTGACCTCCTGGCTCCGCCAAGGGCCACATATTTATCAATATTTTTCTTTATAGCACTCTGACCAGTGATCTAAAGAAACATCTTATATATAAGATTGCTTTTTTACTCTAAATCTGGACTAACCTATTCGAATTAAGGTGATCGTTTCTAATTTTTAAGCCCTAATCCGTCCGTCTCGATGTTCCCACACCTTCAATCTTCATCTTTCGTTTTTCTCACATAATTTTCGAATCGTTGTTTAAATAATATACAGAAATCGATAGACAGATAATCACAAGGGCTATGATCGGATATATATTGGGCCGATTAAAAACTTTTTAATGAGATTAAATCTTGGTATTTCCGCCGAGCCTGATAATGGGAGATTTCATTGCTGCTCCAAGTCCTACGATTCACTTGTCTCATCTGCATCAGATGTACTTATCGACAGAACTAGAAAAAATTGACTCCTCTCTTCCTTGTGATAGAGAACAAGAAGTCTCATCACGTGACTCATTTGACTGACCAATTAGAGCTCAGATTACAATTGACTTCGCATTGGAACTATTTGTAATCGTTTTGGATCTCTTTTGCATGACAGTCGACGTTGACATGAGCTTAAGACTAGACAGGAAATGTCCGGAATAACCCGATACTTATTTTGATTGATTAGATAAGCCATGTGTTCGATTAGTCCGGGTTACTTACTTCTATAGACACAGACCACTCAGTGTTTTTTTTTCTCATTCTGATTATCTGGTTCATGCGTCCTTCATCGACGGTGTTCAATTTTTTTTTTCGTTGTTCCTCCGAAGGAAACATTTTACAGTCTATGAACATGCGAAAATTAACCATCCTAATTTAGCGTGATTAGTAACCTTATCACATAAACATCATAGTACCTCTCAAAACGAACAGAACAAAATATGAATTGTAATTTCTGTCTAGTGTAGAATTGTTGTGTTCATAGAAAAACGTTACACACTCACACATATATATATATGTGTGTGTGTGTGTGTGTATGTGTGTGTGATTATAAATTGTATTATATCATATTGAAACTCAAACTTGAAATGCTCTCCAGTAATTACAGAATGAATGAATCATTTGACATTCACAACGTAAATATAATAAATAATTGAGAGAAATGAGTCTGTTGCAGGGATTGTTCTTCAATTGTTTATTCTATTTGCGTTGTCGACGCCAAACGATACATTCACAATGTAATTACGGCAGATCATTTTAAAGAAAAGATCCAATACAATATAATACAATTTATAACTATTCTGTCGGATCGTATACTAATTTCTTAATAGCACACACAAACAGACAGACATATATATATATATATATATGTATATATATATATATATACATATATATATATGTATATATATATATATATATATATATATATATATATATATATATATATATATATATATATATATATATATATATGTCTATCGATCTATCTATCTATCTATTTGGTTTCATATATGTACTGGCTCGTGTCTGAATTTTCATCCGGGTCAGAGTTATGTGATCACTACGGGGACCAGTTCCAAAACCATCCGAACATCTCCACAAATCCGTTATTTTGTCATCTCCTGGGTGGTTTTGGGTTCGATAAAGATATACACTAAAACAAAAGACAAGATCAAAAACAAAAAAAAAAGAAGTAAAATGATAATATTTTGGTGATAGGATTTTGTTCTATTATCTTAGTTCGGTGTCAAATATAAAATACTGAACTTAAGTAGACCCTCGTGACATTTTTACTGTCATATTTAAAAAGATTTCTAACCTTTGTTCATACATACATATTCTTTCTTTTTCATTTTTCTTTTGCTACACATAGATACAAGCTTATCCCGTACATAGTTGCTTTTCTATATTTTTTCCTGATTACTGTTTTTTTTTTATATTCATTGTCTATTCCTAGCAATATTATTAACACATTATATTAAATGATGCACCAGCAATAAACATATTCCGGAGGCTTCTGCACCAACATTTGCTAACAATTTGGCGCCATTTTATTGACGTTCATAATAAAATCTAACGTCGGGGAATTCATTGTGGTTTTATTGAATAAAATTTCGCCAACCAATTGTCTATTGTTCACGGCGCACTATTTGGTCTCCATGCAGGAAGTCTACAATATATTGACGAGGTCAGATTTTTATGATGTTTCCACCGATAGAAAGAGGAATAAATCATGTTTTCAATTATGTTCTGCTGTTTTAGTGACGAACAAGATGTCAAGACATTAGATAACATGGCAGCCAACCATACTTAAGTAAAAACAACGTTCGATGCAGTATCATTTTATTAGATTCAACATGAATTATGGTTTTTTTTACTTGCACCGTAGGAGGAGAAATAAGACAGAAATCTCTGAAATAATCAAGTTGAGATCAGTGATTAGTTTAGAAATCTTTAGACTCTCTTGATATTTTAGAAGAACCTGATCGATCACTGCGAAAACATGGTTATTTGATAGACACAAAGGATGAATTTGAAGACTTTGTCGTTAAACGAAATCCGTTCTTCTGTTAACCCTTTGGATGATTTTTTTTCCAAATTGTTTCAATTAGGGACTAATTCCGTTTCAAGTATTCAATGACGAAAAACCATGCTAGAAATAAACACTGTGGATTATTCTGAGGTATAATAACTTGAACACAATTTTTATGAACTTTACAGACCAAATAAAAATGGAGGGGAAAATGATGAAATTCAAATACCTGCTGTATTTTCAGAAACAGTGATACATATTACTGGGCGTGGTACCTTTTTTCTCGTGATTTTCCCCCATGGCAAGCCTGATTCAGAGCACTGACGGCTCAGCATCTTGTTGGGCCTCTTTTCTTCCGAGAAAGAGGAAGCTCGATGTGAGATTATCCCGGAGTATGGAATATATTGGAAGATGAAGATCTTTCAGAATTTATGGCTTGATGGTGATTTACACTTTGCAATAGAATTTTACACTGTCAATGGAATCTGTCACCAGAACTATCATGATAAGTTTCTTCAGTTTTCAAATAGGTCCGGATAGCTTTTTATGCATGTATCAAGCATACATATCCCACTCCTGAAACTGATGGGCTAAAACAATTGAACATTTTCTCTTTATTTTATCTACGAAAACCTTTTTTTTTGTACCCTCCCTACCGATAGTTTTTGTTAGTGCAGACTTGTATTTTTAAAGTTAGTATATGCTAAATCAGTCCCTTACTTTGTATTCAGCAGTATTCATGTTTCCTTCACAAAAATTCAAACTTTTTTAGTGATCACTACCCCCCCCCAAAAAAAAAGTTGGGAGAAATCGCTTATTCATTGGTCAAACGTTTCCCCATTTTTTCCCCCATTTTTTCGAATTGATGACCCTCAGCATGGCATGCTTCCATAAGACATTGGTCAAGTGACACTTCCTATTGAATCCCTATTTCGTCGGCTCTTGATTATTTTCATTCTATATGAAAAAATAGTCTTTCGATGTAACAAGCTCTGTTGAACGTAAAAAAAAGTGATTGACGTACTCCCCCAGTTGCACTAAAATACTGTATGATTTTGGATAGTGGAAGATTCGGAAAAAAACAAAAACTTTTACGTCATTCAGAATGACAAGATGCGAAAATTTATTTAAAGCATTTTATTTTCGCATTGGAAACTTTTCGAGGGCCCTGTCCCCGTACATTAGGGAAATTCTTGAGAGAATTATCAATATAATCTCTTCTTTTGGAAGGGGGGGGGACAATACAATCAAACACCAAAGAGAGCAAAAGTGCTTTTTAAAAAATTCAAACTGAACTGAATACAATGTTAGGATGATTTAGGAAGCAACGATGTATTGATCACTCACAATCTATTCTTCATAATTTGTTCCGTTAGATTTGTCAAGTTCAAGATTAAACTAAACTAAGTAGATAACACGTTCTTATCCATAAGATATTTTAGGAGATTCCATTTTGATCAACTGTCTTTTGATCTCAAAGAAAACAGATGATGGTAACAATGCTGTTAGTGAAAGCCTCAGGAAATGTACTGAATTTCAGTTTTAGTGCTCAAACATTTAACGAAAATCTCGGCTTACCAAGGGGAAAAGAGCCTTACTCCCATCAAAGTACTTTCCCGGGGACTTCATACACCTATCCCAGCGCCCCATTAGATTTTTAAAAGAAATGTCCGGGAAGTATTACCGGCCGAGTCACCTTTTTTTTTAAGCCCCACACGAAACGTAAAGAATGACTCACCTTGTCATTGTGAATATGATGATTAGATAGTACAAAAGATCACACGATAATATCATACTGCCACTTAGTAAGCTGGCCTGAAACTCTCTGTTCACGCATGTGCAGTAAGTTCCTTTCTGATTAGTCTCCAAATTGCATCTAACTCCAAAAGTCAATTCTGGATGTATTCAAAATGTCTGGATACTTTCCGGCAGCATTCATGAAGATGAAAAAAAATGATTAAAAAAAAAAAAAATGTATTCAAACATTTTTCATAGAAATTATTTCGATACAAAAAAGTTAAATTGCAGAAAAATGAATCTGCTTTATTTAAAAGAATAAGATTGATTTGAGAGTGCAGAAGCCAAAAAGCATCAAACAAATAACTACGAGAATCTGCTTCTAAGAAATATCCAAAAAAAAATAGAATAATGGATAGAAAGGAGGAAAAATATGGTGCATTGAAAATAAAAGAAAGTTGGTGAGGATATCGGAGCTTTAGCGATAAAAAGAAAGGATAAAAGGAAGAAAAATAAATGAATATATATATATAAATCTGGGAGAAGATAAAGGAGGAGGAGGAGGAAGAGGAGGAGAAGAAGAAGAAGAAGAAGAAGAAGAAGAAGAAGAAGAAGAAGAAGAAGAAGAAGAAGAAGAAGAAGAAGAAGAAAGAGAAAAAATGGAGAAAACAGGACACAAACAAGAAAGCCATCATCAAAATGGCGGCAGGAAATGGACTGACACATCCTGCAGCAAAGATGGAACGTTGAGAACAGAAGCGCTGAGTCATAAATTACGTTTATCTACTGAATTCACTCGTTTGGCAGTGACGGTGAGTCGCTGATCGATGGGAGGGTTTGGTAAGGAGGGAAAAAGGGTTTTGAATTGCAAAGAAAGTGTTGCCCATAATCTCGTGACGGGCAATTAAGTAAAGCGAACATATAACTGAAGATTCAAATAAAAAGTTTGACTAAATGGAGATTCCTCAAAAGCATATAAAATGACTTGACATGGAATAAATGCACAGAAGACGAGATAGAAAAACAAACCGTCATTCCAAGGGAAATATATCCAGTGCTCAGGATGATCAATGGCAAATTTTGAAATAGGCTTTATCAATGAACAACTTACTTCTCTTGCTTTTAGTTGGGCTATGATCACTATAAAAGTTCTTAATTAAAAAAAAAACAAAAGAAAAAACAAACAACAAAAAGCTAACAAAGTTAGCATAAACTTGAATAGCAAATTTACCAACCCCTAAAAACTTATCTTGGAGGGGAATAAAGAAGAAAACTTTGAACATAAAGAAACGTTTTCCCTACTCATTTGAAGAGTGTGTGCTAAATTTAAAGTCTCCTTTATGAATAGTCACAGCTTGGCGAAACCTTGATAGATATATGTAAATGTCAGAGCAAACGAATAACCTGAAATGAGCAACAGTGATCGAACCGGTCCATTGAGGGTAGCAAGGATAAACAAAATTATACGCTATAGGTAACGCAAAAACAGAGGTACCCATTTATAAAGCAATGATTAGTAAGCGAGTCTCGCAGTAACAGTAGCGCCCTGCAATGGGGTATTGATTAGTCTTGTAGACCATTATAACGCCGTGCGTTTGATTTTCCCTAAGTACTCAACACCTGTGGCCTTGTACTATACTAAGTCATTATCTCGAAATATCAATAACTTATTCTAAAATAGGAACCTTGCAAGAATGTAGTGGCTGGCATGTTGAACTTGCAGAGCATAATTGTTATAGTGAATTTGATCCTTCTTCAGTGACCCGCTTCCATTGCTTTGTACTGTATTTATCTTAGTAATTAACAATATCTACTTTTAAAATAGTTGGCTCATTGCAGAGCAGTGGTAAGCCAGTCTCGCTGACATAACTATCGTGATACGTTTGTTCCCTAATGGGTACCCGGAAACTATGGTGTATTCGACTAAACATAGTTAATATCTAGAAATATAATACATAACAAATGAAAAATTAGTTTGTCACAGGGCAATGAATTTTACACAACCCCAGATGTTTGAATAGATTTCAAGCTTATTTTAAGAACAGTAATGTTTATAAAAAGAAATTACGTTATAAACTTCTCTCGTCAATATTGACAGTAGGCGTTATAGCTTTTTGCTCGAACTGTTTGTGCAGGTGATATATCTATGGGAGAATAGTTTGACCAAGTGTTAACTCACCAAGTCTCTTTTAAACATCGTGACATGCCACTGGTTAAGGTTTTCGTCAAACTATCGAGCAATAGAAGAGAGCTCAGCAAATGTTGGATTCATGTAATCTTTTTAATCTTTCTTTCTCCGAGCCCTTCATTCGGCTTTGCGCCGTATTAAATCAAGCTTGCTGAAGATCAATCCACTGTTTGCGTTATTTCTTGAGGACAATATGTGATATTGATCCACGGAATGTTAAAGAAGCAGCATTCAAAATCCCTGCATGGGAAAGAAGTATCTGCGTTAGATTAGGCATCCGACCCGAAGGAAATCATTCAAAAGACAAAATCAGCGAGCATAAGGCCGGAAATCGATCGAAAGGATTTGGATATTGGCGATGAAGGGTGTATTAGATGTGATGCAGTGTTATTAATGGTAGTTGAGAGATTAGCGTGGAACAACGATATTACACCTCCGCATCGCCATTTATTCCAGTCTTCGCAGAATTCTTTTAACAAGATTTGATTTACGGCATGATTGTCGTCTCTCGTGGCATCCATCCGCTTGTGTGAAGAGAAAAATGACGTCGACAACAAGTTACACTGCAATAGCAAATATTTAGTAATTTGATTCCGTTGTTGAAGTCATCTGGACCTGGTCTTTGTCGGGAAGGATAAAAAGTTCTTGGAGGAAGGTATTTTGAAGGCACCTATAAGATAGCAATCGGTAATGGGATAGAATCGTAAACAAAAATCTCTTTCGTTGTCATTTACATCACCGCACAATGTTTTTACTAACCCAATACATCAAAACTTGGAATCTTGTGGTTCAGATTTAATTTTCAAGTGAACCTTTAAAATAAAAAAATTGCAAAGAAAATGGTTTTCCATTATCTAGTTACAGACAATCAGGTAAAGCGAAGATTTTTGCGATTTTGCTTTCAAGTATATTATCAAAAAGAAAAAATGGCATCGTACTGTATCATTGATTTGGAAGGATGTTGAGGATTTACTCAGTTCACTTTTGAAGAGAAATATTAGTAAGACATGTTCAACAGAGAACTTGGTGAGAAGTGGTTAAAGACATTATTCCAGATATATAATACGTCGCAAAGTTGTTGGAAATGATGTACAGGTACCGACTGGCCTGTCAACACTCAATTACTGAATAGAAATTAAGGTTATCATCGGAAGCAAATGGCCGGAAGTATCCAAAGGAAATGATGCATTGTAATTAGATCATCCCGGATTCAATCCCTTCCGACACCGTTTTGTTGGATAAATGACACTTCAAGGTTTTCAATTGAAACGATATTTTATTTCAATCGGGAAAGGTTATTATATGTTGTGAAGCAATTTAATCACAATAAGATATTGGGTAATAGCATCTCCCGATACGATTAATGTGCCTTTCATATATATACATATATATGCCAGTGCTTGAATAGCTCAGAGGTCTGGAATTCGGCTCTTTAAGAACCCGTAGGAGGAAGTAAGCAGACAACCGAGCTTTATACTTATATATATATATATATATATATATATATATATATATATATATATATATATATATATATATATATGCACACTCACACACACACACACACACATATACATATATATATGAAATGACTCTTAGAAGATGGAGAGAAAAACATGCAGAGAAAAGCGAATGTTACACCTCGAAAACCTTTACTATCATGTGGTCATGTTTCAATGTATTTCGATTATTGCCAGCTATCTTCTCCGATAAAACTTGCAGCTGTGAACAGTAAATTGTATGCTGTTTACCTATTTCAGATTGAGGGAAGAAATGAGGATGTATCTGTGTTGTGGGTTGTTTCGTAGGAGAGGGGTGGTAGGTGTTTGTATTTGTGTTGGCGAGAATCAAGTTGGGTGAGAAATAAAACGTGTTTGTTACGGGGGGAGGGTCAAGGGGTTTCTATGAGTATCAGTCTATAAGAAGGGTCAGTGAAAGGAGAGGTTTGGATGACGGTGGTCAGTTTTCAGGAAAAATGTTTGGCTGTGTTTTTTCTTCTGAATGGAGAGTCGATGTCTGGCATCTAATTGATATTTGTTGACATATATGAGGCAGGTTGGGAACAGGGTGTTTTGTTTCTAATCCTTTTGGTTGATGTGGATGGCACAATTTTCTTTAGTTTGATGGATGGTATGTATGTGCTTGAATTATTTCTTAAAAGGTCTGTTGGGTGTTGGCCAATTCCTTGACACTTAATGTAATGAGTCGTTTTATGTGATTCTGTTTCAAAATCAATGCATTTAGCAGAATTGCAATCCGGAAGTATACATACATTTGTGTTATCCTATTGCATTTGGATATTAGGGTTCCTTCGATACATCCGTGTGTCAAATAGTCGTGTGTATTTTTGATGAGAACGGCTTTGCGAAAGGTGAAATAGCGGTTCTGTGTTTTTTCTATGAGCGACCTAGGCGTTTTCTTTCCATCCAATTTTTTGCACTCTTTTCTGTTCGTATATTCCTTTTCTTGAGATATCTCGACATTACCCCTGTGGAGATAGAGTCCCAGTTCTTGCATGGAATTGCATAAACGTCAGCTTCGAGTGGTTGGGGTTTGTGTGCTGGTCTGATTGCCGAATCTTCGATGGTTGGGCACAGCAGTAGCAAATTTTATTGATGGGCTAATCTCTTAGAATACCATCTGGCACTACCCAGGCTTTAATCAACAAGCCAAAAGCCACGAACTCAAGATCCCCTCAAGACCCATTTTTTTAGCAATATGTTGTACAGTCACTAAGATAGAGCATTTGAAAAAATCTTAATTTCATTACTATGCACAATCAGCCCCACACACCTGAGAAAATCTGGTGACATCATGCGTAAAAAAACCTAGATATGAAAAACAAATCATAGGCAAGTCTCGATGTAATATCACTCTACGCCCACATCATAGTTTAAAAATCCGTACGTCTCCTAAATAACCACTTCAAAAAGGCCAAGATGCAAAACTACCCTGATCCAATAACAAAATCATTAAAAAATATGTACACATGGCCCAAATCAATGCTTCTTCAGCTTCAAAAGAAAGTTTTACACACACAGAAAGGGATCCCTGATAAGTGGAATTTTACCTCGTCTCTCTCTAAAATTCCTAGAATCGGGCCCCTTCACACTTATCATACCTGAATTAGCCTCTTATTTTCGCCACATTGACGTGGTCATAATTTTATACTTCAGTGCACAGATTTAGACAACCTCGTAGCTAAACTGAACACATTGGAACCCTGTATGAGAGTCACACAAGAAAAAGAATCCAATAGCAAAGTACCTCTTCTTGACATCCTATTTCACGGATAAAATAACACTATCAAAGGCAGTTGTATCTGCTAAGCCACAATCAAGTGCAATTACATACAGTTCTACTACGACTACACATCAAAAATAAAATCTTGATAAATCATGAGCTTTTAATTAAGTGCCCTAAGCATATGCAGACACAAATACCTTGATGAAGAAGGAAAATACAACGAACGAACCTTCTGCTCACTCCAGTAGCCACAACACTTCATATACGACGTAAGGGGAAAAGCATACAAAATCCACATAGCTAACACTACACCAGACAAATAAAATATCAACACGGCCATTAAGTGTATTATATTACCAACCAACTCCACCACCAGCAACATCAGCTCTATTTTGAGCAAGCAGGAAATACACGTTGCCACCACCAACTTAACAACTACCAATGATTCGGTAAACAAAGCACCTCACAAACTCCCAGCAAAGGAGCTGGTGTTTACGCAATTCCATGCCAGATTGCAACAAAAAGAGACGTTGAGATCTCTCAATAAAAGAATAAATGACCACTTGAGAGTTCTGAAATTGGATGGAAAAACAAACGCCCGGGTCAGCACGCAGACGTATCGGAGCAACCCTCATATCCCAATGCGATACGATAACACAAAGGTATGAATATTTCTAGATTTCCAACCCAGTAATGCATCGATTTACTGAATCACTATACAATAACATTTATTGTTACAGAATCACTTTACAATAACATTGATTTACAGAATGACGAATACAATGACAAGACTGTAGAATTCAAAGAATTGGCTTACACTCAACAGTATAATCAGGAAATAGTTTAAGCATATACAAACCATTACTTTAAGAGAAAAAAAGAAGTGTCATCCACTATCACCCAAAAGATTAGGAACACAACACCCTATTTCCTACTCACTCTGTATACGTCAATAACTTTTCATTAAATGTTGTACGCATCTTTTCCATTTTAAAGAAACCAACAGCAAAACCATCTTTTTCAGAGGACAGACCATTTTTATCCTGAATCCTCCACTCACTGCCTCTTCTTAACTAAGACAATCCTGATACTCCATGGACACACATAAACACCTTTCAATCCCTTTCTCACTGACCCTTCTTATCTCAAACTTGTCTGTCACCTACGCATATACGAACACTTTCCCTCTCCTACGAAACAACACACAAACAAAAATATCCTCATTTCTTTCCCCAATCTCAAACAAGTAAACAGCATACAATTTCCTATGCACTGCAGAAAATTAAAAGAAAAGAAAAGATGACTTGCAAGCATCAAAATGCATCAAAACATACCCATATTATAATAAAGTTTTTTAAGATGTGATTTTTCTTAATTTTTTTCTTTTCAACTCCAGATTTTCACTTAATCAGCATTTTGGATCACCTCACATCCATAAAACAAACACACATATAAAGTGGTAGTAATTTGACTGATTCGAGAAGAAAATGTGCCATACTTAAAAATATTTTATCTAATGAGATAAAGCCTGATACCTTTCACGAAAATTCAATCAGCGTCTCCAGAAACATCTTTGTAATGCAGAAAAACCGTAGCAAATTTAGTTCTCAATATCTGGATAACGTACTAAACCAGGAAAACACAACAGGTTTGTGTTCGTTGTTAGTGAATAGGACTGGGGTTATCTTTGAGCCTTGGTCCCAGTAGACGGGATAAAGTTGTGGTATTTTGCGCACGCAGTAAGAGGACGGATAGAATAGATGATATGACTTCGACATTAAGGAAGTATGGATAGATATGCGACCTTTTTTTGTTTGAGTTCTAGAATAGTTGTCTTGCTGGTGTCTGTGATTAGTGTATTCGTCTATGAGTATATTTTTCCTTCCTTTTATGTGATTGTGTGTATGTTAGTAAATGTATGTAATCTGTGTGTTTGATTGTCCCCATGTATCTCTCCCTGAATGGTCCGTGTGTGTTCACAGGTATGTATTGACAGTGTTCGTCTGTTTTTTATTTGTTTTTTTGTGTGTGTTTCTTCTCAAAACGTGCGAGTGACCATATCGCTTGCGTGTTCCATCTTCTCCGAAAGGGGCAGCGTGTTTTAGTTTGTTCATTTGCATGGAAACATGTTTGTGTGTATGTGTATGTGTGTATTTTTATGTGTGTGTGATTAGTATGTTTGCCTGACCAGGTGTAGTCCCCACTTGAAAAGTCAATGTGCATTATCCAATTTTCTGCGTTCGAATATGATTATTTTTCTATTTTGTAATTATTCTGTTTCAAAATTAGTGCATTTAGTGTTGTTGCTAGCTGTGGGATACTAATCAAACACGCACACTCTCATATATATATATATATACTCACAAACAATGTGTATATATATATATATATATGTATAAAAGGTATATCCATGAACAACCCAGATTTTTTAAACAGTGTGCCAATGTGATGTTCCAGCTGATCTGCCTGATATGCTGTTTTTTTTTAGTACAAAAAATGCACAAATACATTTTGCAAGTTTTTTAACTTCATGTACGAGCGTGAATGTGTTTGTAGTGCACTTGGCACCTTTTCACCAAGGTGAATGATGAAGGTTTGAGGAGATTAACGTGTTTGTGCGAAATTAGGAAAAAAATTTAGTAGTCTTTTTCTATATTTTTCCTCGAGGAATGATTTCTATAGCTGTCTGAAATGAAACGAGTGGTTACAAGCGTCTCAAATCGGGAATAACGTGAGGATGCTAGATCTGGACGATATTTGTATATGACAGAGGTAGATCACATTTAGAAGAGTGTGAGATGCGATTCGTGGAAACGGTTGTCCGACACGATTCATCATCAGCCTTCATTTTAAAATCATGTTTCACGAGATGTTACAAATAACTACTACTTCAGAAACTTTAGGGACGGTTAGCAACAATTCCCAGGAATCAAAGAACTTTTAAAACCTCGATTAATTAACTAGAGGAAAAAAGGCTGCGAGCACTAGATACACGATCATTCTTGCACGTGTAGTTTAAATATCAAGCCACATACATCGATGCACTTAGTCTGTTACCAAAAGTTCACCACACTTTTTTGTAATTTGTTCATGAAAGCATATTGGTGTGCTGTTTCATAAATTTAGTTCGTTTATGGAATGCCTTACACACACACACACACACACATATATATATATATATGTATATATACATATATATATGTGTGTGTGTGTGTATATGTGTGTGTGTGCGTGTGTGTGTGCGTGTGAGTGTATGTTTGTGTATGAGTTAGAGAATGAGACATATCCTTCTACCCCTTTGAAGTTGGCTGTCGTGGTTTTCCAGAAGCATCAGTGTGATACGGCTCAAAATGGTTGGTTTTGAACCTGAACTTTAGAGGAAGACTCTAGGGAAACAGGCAAGGCAGCTGAGACCAGTTCATGATGGTTGTGGTTTACAAGAACCTGCGATTGGAAATTTTCTGTAGATGAACGCTTATCTAGTCTTTGCTGACCCAATCGGACAAAGCGTATGGACTATGGGGCAAAATGTCTTTGATCCTGCAATATCTGCTGAAGGCGCGTAACAGTTCTCCCATAAGGCATCATCCTTTCATCACGAAGTAGTACCATCAAGAAGAGTAACACTACATACTTACAGTAGCTGCTGCATTCCTTTGCTTATAACAGGTCTTCTTTGATGTTTTTTTCTTACACACACAAGTACAGCACACGCGAATATACATATATATATATGTATATATATATATATATATATATATATATATATATATATATATATATATATATAAATATATATATATATATATATATCTGTGTGTATGTGTGTTTTAACACCAAGTTCCTGTCAAAATGAAAGATTATTTCAATCTCTGAAACTTTATAACGTCATTGACTTTTTTCACGCTTATTCAGACGGAAAGCTTCACTACAAATGAGTTCTCGTGTGATAACCAGGCTTGCTCAAGATTCTGTTCTCTCATACATTATAGATACGTTTTAAATGGATTGGACATTATCAATCCATTATGTTTTTTTCTTCAGGGCCATTCATGCATGGAAATATCTGTAGATATACAGAAATTGATGTTTCTTCTGGAAGCAAAAAAAAAGAAGAAAAAAAGAATCTGATCAAATTTAGCAAAAGAAAATCTATTTATCAAGAAGATTTACATTACATCATTAACAATGAGGAAAGCTACCATTACATCCCAAACGATTAAACACACACGAACACGACCACACACGCACACGCACACACACACACACACACACACACACACACACACACACACACACACACACATAAACACACACATACACATATATATCTATATGTGTGACAGGCATAAAACTATGAGAACAAGAAAAGACGGTTTTCCATGTTTTGATTTACCCACTTAACAGGAAGCAAATATTCATTTCGTAGATTATAACAAATAGAATCAGCAATTTGCCTTTACAATTGGTTTCAGTTTTCATTCCTGTTGGCAAAGTGAGACTCATTTTCCATCACAAATTATGATCTAGAAATAATCTTGTTTTCGTCGAAAGAAAATGAGAATAGTTCCACTCAAATATTCATGAACGGAAACATACACGATATATACATATCACAGAATATAGTAGTTTATAAACTACTCAAATAGACTATTATTCCTCTCAAAAGTGATTGGACCAATAATGGACGGACCACACATGCAATATCATTATATGAACAAATTGAGTTATATATATACGTATATATACAAATATACATATATATATATTAGATACAAATCATGATTAACGAAGTCAATTCAACGGATACATATAATAGTAAGATTGATTAATTGGTAATTATATGATGCCAGTGTGATACATACCTACATGGATCGACAAATATTTTTTTTACCGAAACCTATATGAACAAAAGAAAATCACTTTGTGAGTGTGTCTATACGTGTATGTGCCTGTCAGCATATATGTGTAGGCGTGCGTGTGAATTTTTTCTATGTAAATTGAAAAACAATTTTTTTCTGTCAAATGTCAATATTGATTCAGTGCTTTCAGGTCCAGCTCAAAAGTAAACCAGTTTTTTTTTTGACTCACACGGAAGCAGGAAATGACGATTGTTTCCCTTTTTCCTCTTTTAATTCTTTGACTGTGAAAGAAATTCATTAAAAAAAAGAATCGTAGAAAGAACGATCAGACATGCTGAGGCGACAGTGAAATCTCGTGCTTAAAATCGTTATGATAGAGAGAGCATGTAAAAAAATATATTGTGCAGCTTGGAAGTCAATAATTCTATTCTAATGGGTATTGATTACAGCTTAGTCTAATGAACTTCTCTGTAATGCCCAGGGACCTAAATGAACAGTTTTTAATTAAAGACGAACCTAATTAAACATCATGTTTCATGATCATATTACAAAATACAAAAATAAAAGAAAGTTACTACTAAATTCATAAATGAGAATTAAAATATTATATCTGTTTTTTTTTTCTATTATTAATAAATTCTCTGTCATACATAGCCAAATGGATATCTGGCATCTTAATAGAAAGTATGTTTTAAAAACAAAACCATTATAATGTGCTGTGTAACCAACATTGTATATGACAATTAATGACTATGAGTTAAAGACTGCATTAGCATGGAGCAATTGTTTATATGATAACCTAAAAGACCATTACTTCAATGATGAGTCCAATTTTTACTTGATGATCTACTTACACGTGTGGCCTTATCTAATAAATAGAGATAATCGTAGCTTCTACAATATTATACACACACACACATAGGTCAACATAAAATAGTACTACTCTGCAAACTACTGTACAATACTATATATATACACAGCTTATATATATATATATATATATATATATATATATATATATATATATATATATATATAGAGAGAGAGAGAGAGAGAGAGAGAGAGAGAGAAAGTCACGCAAACCTCCATCTAAAAAAGATATACTTGTATATATGTACACAAAAATGGATCAATGAGTCCGGAACCTGAGAATTTGACCTTAAATTTTCATTGTATAATGTACAATGAATGTGATTAATGGAGAAATGCCAGATCAAGAGCATTGGCAGGGATGATTTTATGTCAAGGAACAAAAGTTTATTGGGTAAAATGAAGGCTTTTTTGTCGTTATTGTGGTCATCGATTGAACAATACATACACACACACACACATACACACACATATATGTATATACATATATATAGTGGCAATTCCAGTTCTTCCTTCATCATTTTTGCATCTTTCTTCTGAAATTGTGGCCTTCTTATTTTCGATGGACCATGTGTGTGTTTTATGTGTCATTCATCCTTAGGACACTTCTATGTTCGAACATTCTCTTGTTTAAAATTCTTGAAGTTTCATTTATGAATTTTCATTCCAAGTTTTTTAGCTTATATATATATATATGTGTGTATATGCGTGCATGTGTGTAAAATGATGAAAAAATAACAACACAAATATTTGACCAATCATAGAATCTGAATATAATGCATTACAAAAATGACCCGAAAAAATCCACGTATCTTCAATATTGGTAATGATTATATCAAAAAGAAGAAGAAAAAAGATGCCGAAAAAAGATTTGCAATATGAGGGACACAGACAGGAATTCAAAGTTGACGAAGCTAAAAGATTTGAAATATACAACGAAGAACATAAAAAAAAAACGCTGCAGGAACGTGACGTCGTTGCGTGCTCCCTATAACAAAGATTAGCATTGTGTGTTTGAAAAATATAATTTGTTACCAATCTTATTAGGCTGCTACAGCAAAGCACGAGACCGGAAATGAATATACATATGAAAATATTTTTTTCTTCAAAATTTATAATTATATGAAGAAATAAAACACTTCTATGATGACGTGCACTCTCCCTACAAGATACCAAAAAATACTTCAACATCATGATTAGACAATGAAATGCACAAGCAGGGCAAGGAGACGAACGCTGTCTTGGAGAATTCGGATACAAAAGACGGAATGAGAGAGGTGAGGACCTTGTAAACCTTGCAAAAGCAAACGGCATGAAAAACATGTATACATTCTTCAAAAAAAAACCCAATTGAAAATGGACTTTGAAGAATCCCAACCGAGAAACAAAAAGCGAAATAGATAACATTTTAACGGACAAAAATCACACTATCAAAGACATTCAAATTTTAAACCAAGTGAAAATAGGCTGCTACCATACGATGATAAGGTGTAAGATACGAATTAACACTAAAAAAGAACGCAGAAGATTGTTCCACACCAGACACTAAACGTACCAAAAGAACTCACCCGACACTTCAAACTAGAATTGAAAAACAGATTTAAAATCCTTACTGATGAAAACGACACTAACATCAACGAACTACACAACAAAATAACAACGTCTTTTATCGAAAACTGCCAATATGTTTGAACCTAGAAATACACAGACCATCAGTAAAATATCAGACAAAACCAGGAAACTAATTGAATAGCGCAGAAACCTCAAACTTCCAACAACAAGAAAGGGAAAATTATGAAAGGCCGAACCAGACAAAACAATTAAAAAGAAACTAAGGGAAGATAAAAGAAGGTACCCGACAGCAATCATGAAAATCACTCTCGAAGAACGCCGAGGCTTCAAAGCAATAAACAAAGCTCTTCGTACTGGACAGAAACAAATAACCAGCATAGTCGATGAAAATGGAGACATAACAACAGACAGAGACAGAATTGTCGAATGCACCCAAGAATGCTATAAAGAACTCTACTCTTCAAGATATAGACAACTAAGCAATGACAAAGACATTCAAGATGCTGACAAGCCATTCGAGGATTTTGCTGAAGATACACCATAAGAGATAAACCGACCTATCAACATATCAATATATATATCAATATATATATATATATATATATATATATATATATATATATATATATATATATATATATATATACATACATACATACAGAGTATATGTGGTATGAATCAGGCTAGCAGTATAACATAATATAATAATATATCAATGATATAAAGCTACTTCTGAAATGCAACGGATTTATTTCATAGAGTGCTCGATACATGCAACATTTTACACATGAAGTTAAGTTCTTTTAGAGTAGAGCTGAAAATAAATGGTAGATTGTTGATTCGCTACACAAACTAGCTCATTTTTTTGCCCTCTTTGGGCTTCATCAGGTGAATGATTGTCATGATTGTCATGATGGACATGGGGACGAATTGTCTATTTTACTTTTTAATTCATTGGTGTTGTTTCATGTTGATTGAAAGATATTTAGAGCGGTGCCTGCACTGTATTATGGTCTCGTTCTTTTTATTCAGTAGATGTTCCTTAGGTTTTTTTTGGTTATATTCCTTATTTCACATATACTTTGTTATTATGGTATGATGTATAAATTTCTCTTATTGGGATTACAATAACAAAACAGTTATATTAACATCGTACCCTAGCAGTGTTGATCAAACATCCACCTTCTTTTTATATAATTTATGTCATACATGTACTTTGTTAATTTATGTAAGGTTTTATGAGTATTGTATGTTGATAGTATTTTATACTACACACACACAATATATATATATATATATATATATAAGATACATAAATACGGGATATTCATGATTTGAGGGTCCCTATGAATAAAATAAATGTAAAAAGATGTAAACAATTTCGAGGTAGCAGGTTACATCCACTTGGACACATAAGGTGTTATCCATCTATTTGTCGACAAACACTCACCAGGCGGCGGGTGTCTACCAGATTTTCCCTGAGGCAACATTCTCAATAATGCAATATCTGTTTGAAATGATATCATTCGGCCCAGCTCAGGGAAAAAACATTGTCTAATAGCTGTAAATGGGGTTAAAGTGTTTGTTTTGCGCCAATGCTATGGAGTAGGAAGATTGTTTGCAATGAACATTAGAATTTTGTTGGGGTTGGAACACTGATCCTAGGTGCCAATGGAAATGCTCCAGCCACAGTCACTTGTCAGGCCCCCAAAGTGCATTTTATCTGAAAGAATCTGAATACATCAAACTGACAAAACTTTATTACAATTACACATCATCAACCCTTCTACCAAATTGAGGAGATTCAATAAAGTCGTAGTTGATAGAGAGAAACAGATTTTTCAAAGCCCTCTACCCTGAACTTTGTCTAAATATGATCAGAGGAAGTACATGATCAGATGCAAGGGTCTCATGGTTTGGGTAGAAAGCTAAATTTGGACACCTGTAAGTCTTCCATAATGTTTTAGTGTAGCAAAACACGTGTCCGTACATCGAACAAAAAAGATAATAAACCATTAGTTTCAGGAGGGATTAGTTCTCAGATCAATAGAACAATCACAGTCTCCATTACGAAGAGTTTTGACTCACCTAGCCAATCAACGTACAGCTTGAAAGTATCTTCCTATTATCATCCTTTGACTCTTCAAACGAGGAGGCTATGACTGCGACGGCAGCATAGAACTTTTAGAATTATAGCAGCTGGCTGGTTAGGTTAGGAGAAGCTCTGAAAGAAGTACATAGGAAAGTCAGTATCAAAACGGGTTTGGATTCATTGTTGAGGTAGAAAAAAAGGAAAAAGTTCCATGACTTCTGCTTCTGTTTGAATTTCGATTCCTTATTTTCCCCTCTCAAACATTTGTCTGACTTCTTTTCGCTTGTTTTTTTTTGTGTGTCTTTCTTTCTTGGTAGTAATGTCAAACCTAACCAAGAGACAGACCTACAAACTGAGAATTATGCAACGTGCGCATGACAGAATCATGCTCAACCTCACATGGAAAGATCACAAGACAGCACAGTATATCAGGAAGAAAACGGATGTCTGTGACATAATAGAATCCGTTGGGAAACTCAAATGGCAATACGCAGGCCATGTTGCGACAATGATTGACAACCGATGGCCATCACAACTCACAACATGGATCCCCAGAGATCACATACACAACCGAGGACGACGGAACACAAGATGGAGAGATTAACAAGACAGATTCAGGAATTACTGTCTCTGCAACGCCCATGATAGAGAATTGTGGCGAATCCTGAGGAAGGTCTATGTCTAACGACGGACGTTAAAATACTGATGATGATGATGATGATGATGATGATGATGATGATGATGATGATGATGATGATGATGATGATGAAATTCACGATAGCTTCTTTGCAAATTTTTGGTGTCAGGTACAAGAGCGTTTTCCACCTGGCTTTGCAACATTAGAGCAGTCGAAAAATGATGTAAACAAACCCAACCGCTGTTCTAAGTTAAGGAATAGTTTACAAAATTGCTTTGCAGGAACAACTCTCTAACCAGATGCAAATATTTGCTCTATTTTTTGTGATAGTATATTCATTCTGTGACTTGAGCTAATTCATCAGAAAGAAAATTAAAGACTAACCTACATCAGCTTCTATTCTGACTGAAAACATTGATTACAGCAGCTTTAGTATTGTATGTATATAAGTTGAAAAATATAAATATGTATAGTTTTCTCATATAAATGTATTACTTTACCAGAATCAAATAAGCCTGCACATATGTATATGATACATTTTCGATAATATTCCAGATTATCCCATTCAGCCTAGTCAGTAAGATAGCCCCCTGTCATGCATTCAAATGTTGGACATTTTGAATATCGATTTTACATCCCTGATCTTGGTGGGGATCGTCCTCGATGCTACGGTAGAAAATAAAGTCGAATTCAGTTTTGTGATTTGACAATTGAGAAAAAGAAAATGGAAAAATATATTATTCTCACTAGGCCTGCTGAGTACCTTGAAAGATAAGCCCTTGTGCCTAATTAGGAAAAAAAAAGCTTGGTAAATCAAAGCCATGTGTCATTTTACGTTCACTTTGAACTTTTCCTTATCATGTTGCCTCGTTATGGAGAGATTCGTTCCACAAATGAACATCGCCATCTTGTTTTTTTCCATCTTGTTATTTCCATCCTAAACTTTTGAGAACGTTGCTTCGTTCTCCGCTGCCTGCCTACAAAACAAAATATAATGAAAAAAAAAAAAGAAAAGAAGTTTGAATTAGCAACAGAAATTCGTGCCAAGAATCAGAAAGTTAATCGGCGTCTTTCCTCTCCGAACGTGCCCTGAAATATAAAGCAAGAAAACTCCATAATTATTTCCCCCCATTGGAGAATCTGGAAACAAAAGAGATCTTAAACAAAACAATAAGATCAATGCAAACACAAAGCCAAAACTTTCCGTATATATAAAACAATTTTTCCTTAAACAGATATGCTAATACATGCTTCTTGAATTTTCAAAGGATGGACAGAAAGTTTACTGACGATTCGAAGCAAATGACTCTTCTTTGAAGTCTTTTGTTCATGTATTTCTTTTTACAAATTTCACTGCCACGTCGTTCACAGCCAAAGACATCTTTTGTGCAGCTTTATTAGGTTTGCCAATATGATAAAAAGATGTTAGGTCTTCATTGATATATATATATATATATATATATGTTTGTATCATTAAACATTAAAATTATAGCCATGTAACTAATGCACATTGACAAGACAGTCATAGAGTGGACAACTGAAATAACAACAATAGCCTCTGTTTCTCTCCTCAACCTTCATCTCAGGCAAAAAACAGAAAAAAACACTTGTTTCTTAATCGTATAGACTGATCGAAACTGATCAGTTCCAACAAAAATTCTAAAAATCAATATCTCACTCCTTCTCTCTTTATATATATATATATATATATATGTGTGTGTGTGTGTGTGTGTGTGTGTGTGTGTGTGTGTGTGTGTGTGTGCAGAGGATCATCTCATATGAGTTTTTTTATTTAATATAATGATATTCATGATCACTCTTTCAGACCACATATGTCAATTTTTCACTAGAAAACTGTTGTTTTGAAAGCGGCAACTATATATGTATATACATATACAAACTCATGTATATACAACCAATTTGAATATGAAATAAAATTTTGAATAAATACATATGTAAAGGCAAGATTGAAAGTTGGTACATTATGCAGGAATAGCCTTACATAATCATTAAGGCTTGAAATAATTCCTGTCCACTGACAATACTTCCTTCCCGATTTCTGATGCACACGTGATACAGTGTTGAAATGCATGCTCCATCTCCAACTCTCTTCTCTTATTGCAGAAAGTAATCTGTTTATTAACATATAGTGTTGCTTGAATTTACTGTGTCTCCATTACAATGAACGAACTATTGATATACAGTGGATCTCGATCAATAAAACCAAATAGGGACCCAACTATTTTGTACAAAACTCCGTTGTTTTCTATTCAAGGGGGACAATTTGTATAGGAACCTTAGCACAAAAAGTTTTTTTCCCATCATTTTTTTTCCTGTCATGTAATTTTTATATTTGGTATATGTATGATCCAGTTGAATTGTTGTTATTCTATTTACGTTGTCAAACCCAATTAATACATAAGCGTGTGATGAAGGGGGATCATTTCGAATAAGAATTTCCAAATGATATAAAGCAATTATATATATATATATATATATATATATATATATATATATATATATATATATATATATTTATATATTTATAAGTGAACATATATTTATGTGTATGTGAGTTTAATCAATAAAAACGACGAAGAAAGCAAATATATTGTCTTCCACTTCATTCTATCTGTCTTTAATATGCGTAAGTTGAAATCTTATGAAGATTGACGACTTTCATTTTGTCGTAACTTTTGTTATCATTTCTTAAAGCCTGGATTCTTCAAACATGCCACATGAGTTATAGAGTTGGAAATGAAAAAGACTTCGAAAGTCAGGAACAAAAGATTGTTTTATTCAAGAAAATATTTCTGTTGTACATTTATCTCCCTGACGCTGTTGATCAGTATGTTGATTCTGTGATCATGAAATTGACGGTTTGCACACACCTGGGAAATACTCTTTTAAACGATAGTAATTATTCATCCAATGTACCTATTGATAATTTATAAAAATAGGACCTGTAAGAAAAGTGAATACAAACACGATGTATTGTTTAATATGTCCGCGTTCGGAAACAAAAAGTGCATCCAAAAGCAAAGAATGAACAAAATCAAGATTTGAAAATAGAATTATTTGGGCCACTGCATTACCGTCTATCTCAGAGGTAACAATGATGCTTCGTTGGAGCAGTTACCTTATCAGTCACAGGTTCGATTCCTGCAGCAGCCCAACTCAATTCTACTCACAGTGTCTAGGCCAAACGGGAGATTCCAGAATGTGTTTAAAGTAATATAACACATTTACAAGTGAATTTATACACACACACACACACACACATATATATATATATATATATATATATGTATATATATGTATATATATATATATATATATATATATATATATATATATATATATGTATGTATGTATGTATGTATATATGTATGCATATACTTAATGAGATTGTAATGGCAAAATCAGAAGTAATACTTTTATTGAATATAAAAGCACTTATGATTCTCAATTATCATTTTATATTCTGTTTGTGTCTTCCCCTTTCATCTTTCCATTATATTCGTGTGTATTTTTATCGACCTATGAAAAAAGACAATTCACACATTACAATTTATATCTAGCACTTAGTGATTGAAATGTCATTTTACAGAATATTTTTGAAATAGAAAGCATTCTCATTTCCTTTTTTAAGGTAATTGCTCGAATAAATTACGAATACCATCCATCGGACTTCTGTGAGTGAAAATATTTTCCTCAATAGGGATGTATGTTTTATAACTTTTTTTTTAGCTTGAGTTACAGAATGATACAATGCGTTGTTCTTCAAATTAGCGTTGAACTAAAATTCAGCATGTGTCAAAAACAGCTTTTAATAAATACATTAAGAAAATAATTGTATTTCGTATTAAGATCGATTAGACAAAAAGTAAGTGATCATTATGTATCACCGTACTGTATTAATATTATATAGTATCATTATTAAAAATAATGTACACGAAGAATGCATCATTAGTGTGAAAACTTCTTTGAGTACTCATACACTTATGTAATCTCCTGATGAAAAAACGAGGGATAGAATTAGAATCTTTTGCTAGAAACTCTCCTGAAACGAGAGTTAGCAGTATTGATAAGTGATGTTTTATTCTTTAGTTCTAAGTTAAGGTATGGTTTACGAAATTGCTTTGCAGGAACAACTCTCTAATCAGATGCAAATATTTGCTCTATTTTCTGTGATAGTATATTCATTCTGTGACTTGAGCTAATTCATCAGAAAGAAAATTAAAGACTATTTGATATTGTATTAGAACTCATCAACAGAATCTGCCATCAAAACCGTGAACGGAGTTATCTTGAGTTTTTTAGTTGGTAAAACTTATTTGCTATGAATGTCTGAACCTTGCATACGGGCAGCATCAATGAGCTGAAAGAATGGACATTCTAATATTCACTCACTAGGTCTCGAAAAATATGTTTTGAAAGTACGTTCCAATCAGCAATCAGCCCTCTTAGTTTGTGTCTAGCAACTATTCAGAGATTTTCGTTTCTAAGTTATACTTTTTCTGTTATCACTGCAATGCAAAAAGCGTAACTAGAAACTAGTTGGTTAATTGGTTGTTTAGTACATTGCAAGAGAGAAGTTACTTGATAGTCAAGTAATGGATAGTTTAGTATATTGCAAGATTTAGATTACTTCATGGTCAGTTGATGGATTGTTTAGTACATTGCGAGATTGATATCACTTAATAGTCAGTTAATGGATTATTCTGTGCATTGCAAGTTTGAAATTATTGAATAGTTAATAAGTAGTTTAGTACATTTCAAGATTGAAATTACTTGGTAGTTAGTTAATTGATAGTTCAGTACATTGCAAGATTGAAATTATTTAATAGTCGGTTAACGGATTGTTTTGTGCATTGCAAGTTTGAAATTACTTGAGAGTTAGGTATTGGATAGCTTAGTACATTACAAGATTTAAATTACTTAATAATTAATGGATAGAGAGTTAAGTGCGTTGCAAGATTTAAATCTCCTGGATTGTATCGTTTGGGAAAATCCTAAACTTTTGATAATAACTTGTTGAAATCATCAGATGAAGAAGATCCAAGTCAAAGCACTTGAGAATTATCTTTGGATTTTCATGCATGTTGGGTTACTGTAAATGATTATCATAATCAGATCAGAAAGGTGTTCAGAAAGGGGATTTGAATCCTCCCCAGGAATTGACACCTGACAATATAGCTTTGCATCCAACTATATGCAATAGTGTGCTTAGGAGAGATGCAAAAATAATCAGGTTATTATCGGAAATGTGAAATGAGATGTTTATGATAAGAATAAGCGCAAAACTATCGTTATCTTTAAACATCAAATGCATAGATACTTAGGGATAAAGTAAGCCGTGAATTTCGAATATAACTCAAGTTGTAAACGCTGAATTTAACTCTGGTAATACATCTTGAAAAAGGTTTCATCGCAGCCAGTTTAGTGTCACTGATAAAGCGACGCCGTTTCAGCGACGGACTATTCAACACTTACACCCTCCAGCACAAGTATGTAGTTTCAAGACTAATAACAATATATCAAAAACAGTAGACATTGACTTGGCCTAATCATCAAAAAGCTCTTACCAATTATATTTGGAGAATGTTCAATACTTTGAGCAAGGAATGGAAGAATATGTTGGATTCTGTTTGAATATAATGACTATTGATACTGATAATGTTTTGAATAAATAACTTCATCTCTTGTGAAACTTATATTTATCAATATTTCTCTTTGAAAATGTGACATTATTTGCATCATATTCCCACGATCACCGACCTGACCAAACAACAATGAGGAGAGGCTAAAGGTATTCTTCCCTTTTCACACATTTGTCCGTCCGTTCCAATATCTATTTCAATGCTTAGGGCCACTTTTTTGGTATATAGCCTTGGACAATTGCATGTGTAATTCAGTGAGCCCATTTATATAAACATCGCGCTTTTATTTTTTATTTTATAATTTCTTTTTTTCCAGTTGTTTCTATCTGGTCCTTGATTAACTATTACAATCGAACGTAAATCCGATAGTTATTTCTTTACAGCCGTGACGTAGCATAAATGACGTTCACGAGTTTGTGTTAAGAAAATACGTCATTATAATCATCAGTCAGTTAGTGTCCATAGTTGGACATTTACCTTCCCCGAGATTCGCTGGACCTCTCTATCATGGACATTGTGGAGCCAGTACTTTATAAAATTTATCTAATTCGTCACGCCATCTCACTTTCTGTTGGCCACAGCCTAGCACTCGCACCTGATCATTGGGATTCACAGTGCGAGTCCAGCGGTTATTTGCCATTCTTGCAACTTGTCCAGCCCATCGCAATTTGAGTTTTTTTGACAGTTTCTATGATTTACTGGACTCCTGTATTTTGTCTGATATACTGTGTTGTCTTATGATCTCTCCACGTAAGGTCGATCATTATTCTATCATAAGCACGTTGCATGGCTCTCAGTTTGAGGGTTAATCTTTCAAGATGGAGTATTTTGATGAAAATAGAGCAACATCGCAATGAGGGTTCATTTTTAGACGGAAGTGGCAATACTTCATTACGTGTTATAAGATCATTTTTTGCTTTTTTTTAATAGAAATTGTGAAAGGATCCTATCAAATCTTCATTACACATGTGCATATCTCACTTGATTTCTCTCAGTATATAATCTAACCGTATTTTTACATACATATTCGGGCAATCTTTTGTTGCTGTGGTAATTAACAATTTTCCATCTCATTACACGTTTTTTGGGTCCAAGTAAGAGCCAAAAATGCAGATTTTCAAGGCAGAAAGACACTGCCTATGATAAATACCAAATAGTAAGCTTATTAAGTACTAATAGGTAAACTTACTAAATATATCAATACGTAAGTTTGAGTGTCTTGGTCAAAATGGAAATTTTTGTCCAGATTTGCTGTGTGTGCGTGTTTGATTTCCACGTGTAACTATTCATTTATAGTGTCATGGTTAATTTTACTATCTGAACAAAGAATTGGACTCACTATGTTTAGTAAAATTTATTTAATTTTTTTTTTGATTAACTACTCCATCCTTTGGCAGTTTTTTTTATCTCGTTGCACAAGAATCACGTCCCCAGTGTCAATAATTATATGTGCACGAAATGTATGAATCTCCTGAATCGATTTTGGCCTTGTGTTTTCTTTCGACTTTTATTCGTAAATAAGTGTGTCGAAAATAGAGAAAAATATTTCCCATCTTCTTCCCCATTATTGTCGGGGAGAAAAATATTTTAGCGCCACATTTCGAATGCTTCCAAAAATCTAATTTGGCTTCAACATCTTTCCAATCAGAAAAAGTGAAAAATATCCTGTTTACTCCCCCGAATGGAAAAAAAAATAAAAACAAGACAAAAAATGGAAAAAAAAAACGTAATTTTCTTCAGAGTTTAACAAGAAGTAACGAACTATTTTCAAATTAATTTTCGTGTCTTTGCGTATGTATATGTTTGTAATTTATTCTTTTGTATATGTGTGTTTATCCGTGTGCTTGAGTGCGTGTTTGTATTCGTGTTCTTGTTTTAGTGCTTGTGTTCATCTGCTTGTGCTTGTTCGTGTGTGTACGGCTTTGTGTTTATATTAGTTTACATATGCATGCCTGTCTCTATGTTTGTGTGTGTATGTCTACCAGAGTGTATTTGTACGTGCATATGTTCGTAACTTCATGCATGTACCTCTGGATGAGCTTGTAAGTATATATTCGTTTAAGCATGTTTGTATCTATGCAGTTGTGTGTGAATATGTCTGCGTCTTATTCATTGCGTGTTTTGTGCGTGTAGTTGTGATATTCATTAAAATTGCCATCGTCTGGCACAAGGCCAAATAATGAAGCACTCATTCAAGATCAAACTCAAGTTTTCTGAATTCTTGACGAGACTTTTTCATACCATTACTACTTTGTGAAGGTCTAGGATATCGAATCGAAAAAAAAAAATTAACCATCACAGGATTATATTTATCCATTGAAGATCGACGTTTTCTTTTCACTATTTTTCCTGGTTTATCTGAAGCCGTCAAAAAAGAAAATAAATAGAAAAATACAATTCGAGCAATTCTGTTGTGTGAGTTCAAAACGGGATTTATGAGAGCGGTAACTACTCGCAATATGAACAAAATATCTGGTCAACAAACTTACAGCTCGACATTGGTTGAAAAAATTGAAGACATTGACTTTTGTCTGTGATTGATGACATCTAATTTTGCGACTGACCCACGTAAAATAACTCGATTAACTACAAGTTGACCATTCAACAGTTCATTGAGATGCGTACCAAATTAGAATGGGAATGGAAATAAGCTCGCATGTTTTGCGAATTACTCTGAAGAAATTGAACGAAATGTCTATAAAATCTACCTCAAGCTGCATATTCTCCAGATATTTATCCAAAAGAATCTTAATCAGAATTTTTTTTAAATATTTGACACCAAGTCTCCGATTGACTATCACTGTTCCAAGCAAATTGATCACCCCTTCCAGGGAAAGTCTTGAAGAACTATGCAGCAGCTCGAAATGCCTGCTTTGGAAAAAAATCATTAATCACTTGACCCATGAATAATATGCTTCTGCAACAAACGGACTTATTTCTAATTGGGAGAAATGTGTACATTCAGATGGTTCTTATATCGATTTATATATTTCATAGTGAGCTGCGATATATTGCTTAAGAGTTAATAGTAAAAAAGAAAAAATTGCGATTATTTTTGCCTCAACCTGAGAGTAAAAAATATATCAGGAAGACCCTTTTCTTTCTTTTGAAGAAAAACTGAAGAATGTGCACGTTATAAGAAAACATATTTAGACATTTTGCTTCTTAGAGTATATTATTGCGATCCTATAATTACATTTGATACAGTATTGGAATGAAAATACCTAGATATGAAATATTTCTGAGTATGGTAGTAAGGGAAATGTAGACGTTTATTTTCCTCTAATTCATTAATAGTTAGTCATATCATGGACTTTGCATGATTTACTAAAATTCCATGAACTCTGCAAGTTTGAATATGAGTTCAGTTAAATCCTATAAATGATAATCCAATGGTAATAAGTGTTCAATTCTAGACCCAGAGAGAAATAAAGAAATAGAATCTGAATGTCTGGTACGAATTCAATTAAAAAACTATTCATAGTTTAAATTTAGTAAAAACTATCCGTACTTCTTGGCTGAATTTATCTAAATTTATTGAATTAATTTTTTTAAAAAGAAGGTTTTTCTTTAAGCGCCCTAACCTGATGAATTTTTGTTCATTCAGTGATGATCTGCGTGGGTTAAAAATATGTTTTCATTTCAGCAGAGGTTTTCTATTGTAAATTAAGTCCCCAATGTTGAGATCCCAAGGTCCAAGTGGCTCCAAACTTGTCACAACGTTGTCCAATATATCTGGTGAATATCATGGCTTCGTACAATGGCTACTTGTTGAGTAATCTTAGTGCACACTCTCTCACACACACATACACACACACGTTCCCAAGCACAATGAGGATATTGCTGTGTTAATCAACTTTTTAGTTTCATTTGTTCACACTTACATTAAAAGAAAAATTCTTTTTTCAGAATTAAATTAATTTTTTAAAAGTAAAAAAAATCGTAAAAAAAATGGTTTATTCTCTCTATATTTGTCTTGAATGTTTCATCCATTAATAATCTCAGTGTTTTAATAATCAGAAGAACTATAGAATCATTATCAATTTTAATTTTAGTTGATTTTCAACACCGACGGAAGTTGGTATTTCTCGGAACGGGGAAAATTTAATGTGAAGACCAATTTTCAAATCTGTTGACGGCGTTTGTAATTGAAGATAGATATACTGCGTTCTTTATTCGATTGGTACAGAAAGAAATATATGATATAGAGGCTGGACAAAGAAAGAAGAATATCTTCCTTTTTAACGTCACATTACGTCATATTTTTATAATTATTTTTTTTTCAGATCCATTCTTCAGATAAAAAGATCGAGAGTATGAGAGAGAGAGAGAGAGAGAGAAAGAGAGAGAGTGAGAGAGAGAGAGAGCAAGAGCAAGAGAGCAAGAGAGCCTGAGAGCAAGAGCAAGAGCAAGAGCAAGCAAGCAAGCAGACTACACTATATTGTTTATATTCACTCCACATAAGTATATCTATAACTGTTGAATTTTGGACTATGTATTTCGTTCCATTTTTCATGTGACCAATTTCCTTTTGTTTTGTTTTGGACGTTCTAATGGGGATCAGTTTTAAAACAACCAAGAGACTCAAATGTGGACAGATGTTGTCAAAAATATATATATGTCTGAGTTTGTGAATAGAGTCATGTTTCTTGTTTTTGGATAGGAAAGTATGAATGTAATATGTATAGAGTTATGATATGCAATATTCATATCGAATCCCCTTGAAAATTCACCTTGTATGTAATACTATTAACACATCTTCACTGGCTTACTGGTGACAAATTTTTGTAACTTTATATCAGTTTGACAGTCTTATTATGGAATTCGGAAATATTACCTTTGTCTGCCACGGTAAGAAATCTGTGAAAATAATCTATAGGAAGCTTGTAGATGGATCATAATATATCTTTTATAGATTGAAAATGGTTTACTGTTTCAAACAACAGAGAAACAACGTTTGTTTCGAATATCTCCAATATAACATCAGCTCAGAGATATATGTGAGATTTTATGATTTCTTAAAACAAGTTCTTCCCCGTAACAAGCATGTACATTGTTATTTCATTGCTACTGTGTGAAACCCGACCAGAAAAAAAATTCAGAAGTTGAAAAAATATTTTATTATATTTTTTCATTGTTTTTCTTCTATTTAACTTTGCCACTGTGAAGCCAATTTATCAATAACCCTTTTTTGTACGCATAAAACTAAAAATTTCCTCATTGAACTTTTTTTTATACCTCCAGGTCATGGAGTTCCCTGGTTAAAATGGAATAATTTTTTGAAGTTCTAGTTTAAAAAAAAAACTCTCCCATCAATATAGATTGCTGGCAGATATGTCCTTTGCACGAATTTGCCAACGAATTCCATTCATCAAGCAAATGCTTACTTTTTTTAAAGAAATAAACCTCAAATCACTTGGATTCAATGTATTTGAAAAACAAGACTTCAATATAATAAATACTGCAATGGCAACCTGTGAACCAAACTGTCAATTTATTCAGTAAGCAATAATAATTAAATTGACCATAAACTTTAAATACCGTCACCTCAAAATGCTAAGAATTCACAAAACTGCCAGTAAATAATGCAAGTCAAACACCTTATTCATGTCTTTAAGATAAGAGGCTTCTTCCGTAAAAAAAAAATCTGTTTTTGTGTGGTGGGAGTATGAATTGGATCATTGACCTGCAATTTTGAAGAAGACCTTATGCTCTGTTGAACTTTCAGTGCTGAACTTGATTAAATGCTTTTTTGACGAAACAAATTCTGAATAAGATGTTTTGTCCAAGCCTTAACATGGTAGTCTAATGTTAAATTGAATAAATTCATGGAATATAAAAAGTAGGAGAAAGTTTTATTCGTGTTGATCATGTCTGATGCTTGATTACAAAGAAAACATAATATAAAGTGTGAGAAATTATAATTGAGAATTGGTAAAATGTTTATTTTATAAACCTAATAGAAATGTCCATGCAAAAATGTTCCTTAAGAGATGCATCATTCAATAAATGAGTTCTTTAAAAATGATCAATTGGTTTTGCACTTTTTCCTCTAAATGAATTGATAAACCAAGCGAAATGAACCTATTCCATAAAAGCATATCTTTTATTAAGTTTTCAAAATTGCAATTTGTGGTTATTAAATTGAGATTGATAGAGAAGAGTATCGATGAAATTTTGCATACACTTTTTGTACTTTGTGTTATTTATCAGAATACTACCAGCAAATCAAAATATGCAAGTGCTTACATTTTCAACCAATATCTGAAATAGTGTGTGTGAGTGTATGTGTGTGACGATGTGAGATGAACACTTAAGATGCTTTTGTATGTTTTAGCAGGGTTGAAAAGTATTGATATTGTGGCTGGAGACACACATTGAGTATATCTATGTATCTCTTTCACGCATATTTACACACATATAGATTAATTTGCGTGTCGATATAGAATTTTATCATATATATATATATATATATCAAGGCTGTTATTATGGATGAAATGTTGATTGAAATCATTTTCTTCGTTTCCCTGATATCTTATCTACTTATTATGTTGAAAAACATCTTTATTGAATTGATGCTCTGTTAAATAAGACAGTGATATGTGATTTTTTGAACTCGGAAAAAAAAAGATTGAAATAATCTAAGCTGTCCTATGGAATTTGGTATTTTAATTGTATCAATTGGTGATAGCTTCGTATTCCAGTATTCATTTGAAAATCTAAAAATACATCCCTATCAGAAAATAATTCATTGTGAATAAAACAAAATTTTAAATTTTTTGTTTGAAAATAGTTTTCTCAATTCTTGAGGATTGCTTTCCATTGGTTACGTTCTTTATAATAATTTTCTTTAACGTGAATGTTATAGAAAAAAAAGGAAAAAGACTTTTTGGTGTACTTTTTTATCCTTTCTTGTTATTGCTTTCCCTGTAACATTAGTTTGTCCTATTCTGTCTCAAATCTCCGCTCTTAAAACAAGTACAAAATGTTCAAGACTGTTTTTGTTATTAGCCTCAGTATCAAGTGCCATACATGTCTGCTTAAGAATCAAAGGGTAATTGAGTAGATAACTGAACTGTACTCGAATATGGAGGATTAGAGCTCATAACCAAATGAAAGTATTATTGTAGTTGTGTATGTTTACATCATAAATCTGATTTAAAACAGTCATGCAACATCTGAAATTTGTAAAAAAATGCAATCATGGGTATGCTTTACCGTCATATAATTAAACTTGAAGAATCAAACTTTTGCAATCAGAAAAAAGATCCTGAATCGATGAAGGTGAGAAAACTAAGTTATAGTTTTGAAAATTGTGTTGAAAGTTATCGGTAATCAGCAACTTGAAGTCTTATGAATGTCTTGTCGGGAATCAAAAACTGGGTCTAATGATAGCAAAAAAAGTATCTTTGGGAAGACCTAAGTATCGTTGATTGATAGATCAGTCAGTTTTACACTGTATAGAAAAAGTAGCTTTCAAATGAAATCTCTCCCTACAGTAAGTGAGAATGTTTTCGATTCATAACGGAACATCAATAGGAGAAATTAGTCAAAGATGATAGTATTGATCTTTGTCACTTACACTGGTATTGTCATTGGAGAATGTATTCTAAATCATCACGGTTTATTTGGATATGCATGTTAAACCTAAGATGCTTGGAAATATAGATTCACGAACTTGGAAACTTCTCTTCAAGTTAATGTTCTCGAAAAAAGAAGACTTATATGCTATCGATGGATATAATTTCTTTCGATTGTATAATTGCATTTGTTGCAACTTGACTTCTATTCAAAAGAAGAATTCAACGCTTTGTAGAGATATGGTTTCTCTCTTGTGTGTATCCACGTAAGTATCACAAAAACTGATATGTGAAAAGGAATAGCCACAGACTTCACAATATGATTTATCTCCGGGGTGTGTTTGTAAAAAATTCTTTAAACTTGACTTCTGAGTAACACATTTCACAAGAATATAGTTTTATTCAACGTGTTTTTGCTGCCCAAAAGTTGATTCGTATAAAAGAGAGACACATATTTCAAAAGAATATGGTTTCTCCTTTATACGTATTCATTTATGCATTAAATATGCCTACAGAGAAAATAAATAGACATACACTTGGCAAATATAGTTTCGTTCCTCTTTATGCTTGCATATTCTGTCTCTAAGTAGAATTATAAGGAATGAAAGAGGAAAATTCTTCATAAGAAGATGTTTTTCTCCAATATGTGTTCGTTTATAATTCTTTCAATATGCCCGCTGTTAACACGAAAAGTCACACCCTTTTATGAACAGGAGGAGCCACACTGTTCTGTCCCGAATGTAATCGCATACACGACCCGAAAGTTGATTTATATGAAAAGGAAGAGTGACGTACTATACAATAAATTTTTTCAAGTATATATTTATTTATGTGTCTTCAAATTTGACTGTTTTGGAGAGGGAGAATGACCCACCTCACAAAAATATGGCCTGTCTCTAGTGGGTATTCGGATACATAAGCTCAAACTCACATTTTGTAAAACAAAAAACAAAAAAAAGCCACTCACAAGGATATAGTTTCTCTCCAGAATGTGTACGCATATGTTGGTTCAAACCAACATTCTGTAAAAAAGGCCATTCTCTATACAAAAATGTATTTTCTCCAATGTCTGTCTAAATATGGGTCAAGCGCCTTGAAAATGAAAATCCACATACTTCAGGAGACTATGGTTTCTCTGCTGAATGTGATTGCAAACGCTGCCTCCAGCTTGAATTGTACAATTGGGAAAAGCTACGTACTCTTAACAAGATTTTTCCTCCAGTATGTGTTTGTATATGCTAGAATTAAGTTGTCTTCAGTTGAAATAGAATATGACACTCTTAACAAGAGTATTTCCGAATACGTTCTTTCAAACGTACTTCCTGTAGAACAGAAGAGCCACACACTTTACACAAATGTGGTTTCTCTCCAGGCTGTATTCATATATATTAGGTCAAACTTCTATGAAGAGTGTCAGCCACATACTTCACAAGAATATGGTTTCTCTCCAGCATCTGTTGGCATATGATCAGCCAAGTCTGTTTTTTGTGGGAAAGGGGTGCAATACACTCTACAAGAATATGGCTTCTCTCCCGTGTGAGTTTGCATATGATTAGTTAAGGCTGTTTTATGTAAAGATATACAAAAAATATGGTTTCTCTACTTTGTGTTTGCATGTGATAGCTCAGGTCTATTTTCTGTGAAAAGGGGGAGCCACAGACTCCACAAAATTATGTTTTTCTCTTGTATTTATTAACGTATGCTTTTTGAGAATTGATTTTTGTGAGAAAAGTGAGCAGGACACTTAATGATGATATGGTTCCTCTCCAGAGTTTGTTTCCCGTTGAAATCCATGATTTTTCGAAAAGGAAAGACCAAACACAACTGAAAAATAAAGTTCCTCTTCATATTCTTATTAAAATTTGACTTCAGTGAAAAAGAAACAGCCACACACTTTACAAAAATATTTTTCCTTTAAAGTGTATATTTGGATATATTGGTCTATATATAACTTCAATGGCCGAGAAAAACCACGCACCTCTAAAAGTTTCACTCTGCTATATTTTTGCTCATTGTAAGGCTTCACCATGTATTTTGTGTTCCTTTTAAAGACTTTACAAATGGACGTTACTCTTCTCTCTATTTTGCACTTCTACAACCGTATTTTTCTATTTTCTATTTAGAACACATAAGATATTTTGCTGATCTTCCACAGTTAAATATGATATTAATGCAATGTCATCCCAGTACTTTGAGTTGTCTAAGTATGTTTCTAGGCTTGGAATAGCTTTATTGATATCATGTCCCCTTGTATTACGCCTTTTCATTCTTAATTTTATTGGGACATTTATGAATTTTGATTTTTGCAGTGCAATTTTCGTACATATTTTTAATTAGTTTTGTATAATTCTCAGTTATACCTTGTTTTCGCATTGAATTAGAGACTTGAATGATCTATTGTATCATTGATTCCTTCATCGTCTACGTAGTTTTAACAAAGAGCTTTGTTGAAAGACATTTTGATTAGCTTGTTAGTCTGTGTAAGTAGTCTATTGTCAAATAACTGCTTTTCAGTATATTCATGCAGCCGGTTCGCATCTAAATCAATCTATTTCTAAGTATTTTGAACATCGGTTGCAAATCTTAGGTACTTGAGTAATGGAAGGTAACTGCTAAAGTCTTTATCATTTCCTTCCATGCATAGAAGGATCACTATTCTGTGATAAAAGTTTTGAGGAACTTGTGAGTATCGTTAAAATAGTTGCAATAGTCAATTATAATTGACTTCTCCAGGATGTACGCCTAGGGTTTCTTGGCTTTTTATATTTCAGAGTGCAAAAACTAGTTTGTCTTTTGTAACATCTTGAACATCAGTGTTGGTCAGTTGCACTTTTTATGAGGTCTTCAGCTCTCGTTCATTCGTTTGGCGACCAAAATATCAAAACACCAAAGTACAACTCGTGTCGTGCTTCAAAGAACACAGTTATAGTCAGTCGAAAAAGCGGGGTTGGTTAGGAAAACATCACTGCCAAAAAATGTCATATTACATTTCTATCCGTCACGGCTACTCAATTTCGATCAAATCCACGCGTGAAAGCAGTACGTGCCCTTATGGCAGGACGGGCACATCCAAAACTGACTCGAACAAACGTTAAAGAATAATTCCCTTACTTGTATCAGGTTCCATTCATGTCAACCATCCCCTTTTTTCCTTCTCTTTCTCTTTTATAAACTACCCCTCTACCTCACTTTTACTTGGATCTTTTCTTTTCCCCTTTCCTTCTTCATCTTCCCTTCCTCGCGACTAGTGTGTGTTCTCAATTAGCACCTTAATCTATTCTCAATAGGGTGTTTTCCCGTGAACAATTTTTATTTTTGCTTAATTTCTAATCTAGACACGTAAAAAATATTACACCACCACCTTCGTCCCCAATACCTCTAATGGAAATCTTAGTTATCGTCTTTTTTTTCATTAAAAAAACTAATTAAAGAATTTTC
This sequence comes from Thysanoteuthis rhombus, assembly GCA_963457665.1. Classification (NCBI taxonomy): domain Eukaryota; kingdom Metazoa; phylum Mollusca; class Cephalopoda; order Oegopsida; family Thysanoteuthidae; genus Thysanoteuthis; species Thysanoteuthis major. Next base: position 25,959,462 of record OY735202.1, read on the forward strand.
TAATTTTTGCAGCTTCCCCCTCTGTAATTACATTACACTTCATTACCACATTTCTCTTCTTTTTAATTAATTCTAAAGTTCTTTGAGAATATTAATCGGCGTTATTGTTCTCATTTGTTTTGCGTACCATCTCTACTGAAGCATTGCATTTTCAAAAAGTTCATAAGATTTCCGTTATCACGAAATAGCATATGCCATATTTTTTATTTATATCAAAGACAAATATTTGTTGTATAAGATGTACCCTTTGTATGTAGTATTTCATGGTAAAGTGTTGCCTAAACTTAAGACAAGGGCTCAAGGTGAAGCCAAGTTTCCGACGAGCGCAAATCTTTCACTGGAAAATTTCTGAAACTTCATTATAAATTATCATATATATTTTCGTAAGCCCCCAGGCAATAATTCCCATCAGCCCCCCTCAAATTCAGACACTACATACTTTTTTTATACATCTATATTTTTAAAGATTTTATGAATAAATTTCTCTTGTATTTTTATTACAGGATTATTATTTCCAATGCAACTATGATGTCAAATTTGGGATTGACGATCAGACATTTTTTTGGTTTACAAAACACAAAAAGTTATGTGTAGATGAAATATCATTTTGCATCCATTGCAGACAATGGCTAAATTTACCTAATTTTCTCGTTAGATTTTAGTTTATTTGATCGTTTTAGCTTTTTGAAATCTCCATTTAAAAAAAAAAAGAATATTAGTCGCTTCGCTCCTGGATACACAACTGTTCAGATGCGTGCGTACTTGGTTTTTAAATCCTTATCTAACCTCTAATATCGAAGGGCAAAATAGTTGATATGTGACATTACAGGTAAGAAAAATGTTGACGCGTTGAATGAGTTCTCCAGACTTTATAGGTAGAAGAATTTTGCATACATGCTATACTGAATGCCAAACATTGTATACATTCACACGTTTCATCAAACGAATGAAAAAATGTTCAAAAATAGTTTCAGAATAGACCAACAATCCATTTCCGACTAAATTAGTAATAAAGGATTGGATTTGTTCGAAGAGGTGTTTTGCTTATTCAAGAAAAGTTCCATCTGTTACAATCTGATTAAATTTTGTGACAAAGCTTGAGGTTTTAACAAAAGCCGTTTTCTTTAATATATCTCATCTTGTGTTTGGCTTCAGCAATAGATCCATTGACGGAAGATTACTTCCCTCTGATTCAATAGACGCTTCCGAGTTATGAGAAAAATGAATACGTTTTTAGATCCAACTGGGTTTCTTACAAAGGAATATCCTGTTTACTTCGGCTCAGGCGTCAAGCAAAATAATGTCTAACTGATTCTGGTTCCAGATGTGGAATTCCTATAATGAGAAAATTGGTTTCAAGCCAAGGAAAGTATTTTTAAGTGCATGTCCACAACTGCTTTTCTATTTGTCACCCTCAATACTGTATATTAATCTGTTTAAAATAGGAAATCATATCTTTAACGCGAGTGTAACGTTTCTAAATGGGGAGATTCATCTTTTGGAAATTTTCATGAAGTTTAGCTATTAGAAAATACACATTGCACTCAGAAAACCAAAAAAACTTCACATTTGTTATTCTCTTCTGTAAAGGTTTTAGGATATTTCTCCTAAACATTTGATATTAACAATAATGTCTGTGATAGAAAGTAAAAGAAATAGACGGGAAATATCTGGTAGATCTGATTGTTGAGATTGAGTTTCATCAACAAAATCTGTGGTCTGAATATTTTTCAACAACTTAAAGGAGATGTTCAAACTTTTCTCCATATCTCCTATTCAGAACAATTTTTTTTACAATCGTCGAGAAGTGTTGTATCAGGTATGGATATAAATCGATGTCAGAATTATCTGATTTTTGATCTCTCACGTCCTTATCAACTAACATCAAACCATAACTACGTCCCAGTAATAAAATAAAACAAAATAAAAGCCGGAAGCCTCATTTAAATGCATAGGGGTTGAAATATTACCCTTCAGTTCCTCTACAGACAAACACTTAGGGAAGATACTCTTGTTTCAATTCATTGACTATAGAATGAAACAACACAATGACATCATACACTTTCACAGAATGGTTTCAAACATAGACAACTCTCCCTATTTGATCGGGAGGGGCATACGGAATAATCATCGTAATTGGAACTATTTGGTTTGTACGTTTTGTCAGCAAAAAATGCAATCTGAGTACATTTTCAATGGCATTCAAGAAATTAATCTCAGTGCCACTCTCATTTTTCTGCAAAAATAAAAGAATCTAAACTCTTGAATAGAAACTGTATCATTTTACTGCTACCAACAAATCCATCTATAAGTCAGACTAATGCATTTGTATATATAAAAAGGAATAGGTGATTTGGCCAAGATTGTAGCCAGCAAAAATATTTTTTTAAATTACTCTCTCCTTCTCCTTTTGATTTTCCTGTTATGGCTGATATACAAAACTGGCATTCTAAAATTTGACATTCTGAAATGAGTTCTGAGTTTTCAAAATGGCCGAAGTGAAGTTTATCATCTGAAAAGTCAAAACCTGCTGATGCGTTTGATTGAAATTTTCATCTTTTTTGTAGAAAGAGAAGTTCAGCGTGGGCTTCATATATTTCACAAGAGAAGTGATTATCTAGAAAATATGAAAAAAGTTTCAATGTTGTTGAATGAGCTGCAATGTGACATTGAACTGTTTGTTGACTCTTGAACATCAGCAAAATTTCTAGACTTTGAACTTCATGAATATCTGGCGCAGGTGTTGGGTTAAGAGTTGTTTAGAAACTAAGGAATCGAAGTGGAACAGCGTGGCTCTTGATTGTGTTGGACGATCACTCATGATGGGTAACCTTCTCACCTTCTGATTCCTCGTATGAGCCTGAACATCATTTCGTTGGCATATCTGTTCGAAAATTATATATTTCAAACTCTAACATTTTTACCTGTTGTGCAGTGAGTCCAGTGTATGTGTTGACATGAGTTAAGTCTTGCTTTTTTTTTCAATCAAAAGATGCTTTGCAACAAAAGAATGTGCATTAAACCTGAACCGTCAGCTGGTAATACTAAAAAAAACAAAACAGTATTTCTCCTGGAAACCTGTGTTTTTTTCCATTAGATTGTCAGTTGACCGAATTGAGTTTTAGTTCCTCAGGTTAGTTCGTGAGTTAATTCAGTACAAACCATCCAGATAACAGGTTGTTGCTGCTGTGGTTTAGTCTTTAAAAGCTATGGTTATCAAACCTTTTATCGATTGACTTTGTACCACATACTGGAGCTAACTGACTTTTATTCTAATAATTCAACTCTTAGTTCTTTCATTCACATGTATGAATAATTATTAAATTAAATGTTTGTTTTTAACGCTAAAGTTTCAGGTGCTCGGATTCCTCTAACATAGGACTAGGTTTCCTTTACATTGCACGTCGTATATTTTTCTGTTTTTTTTCAAATAAAAACGTTATTCTTCTCTATTTTGCACATGAGTAACAAAGGGTGTACAATAAGAGACAAGAGCGAAGTTTAGAAGCACACAGAACAGGGAAGATTAGGAAATAGATATAGTATAAGACAGGCTTACCCAAAAAGCCATCTTTCGAGTACATTTAGCTGTTGTTTCCCAATTCGGCTGTTTGTCTCCCAATTTAGCCGATAAAGATCTACGTTCAATTTCAAAAGTGTTTTTCTAAGATTGTTGATGCATCTAAATTTAATTTACGAACTTGTTTTTTTTTGTTCTCAGATAAGAAGTTTATTCTAGTGTTTTATCGATGCGGCATTTTAAAACAACTCAACAGATTACCAAGGTGGATAATTAGCTAAATAACAGACTCAGATGCGTCGAATCCGGTCATTTTGACGGGCACTACGCTTGTTAGGCTCACATTTCTGGGATTTGAAACCTAGATCTGTGTTTGTTAATACGTGTCTATTTTCTTAATTCCAAAATATAGTGAGATTGAATGTTACGTGCCACTCAGTCACTTTCATGGTTCCTTATGGTAACTAATATTGACTAGAATAATGATCGTTCAACGAGAACGACATCAAATCATTTCTATCCATGAGCTTTTTGTTGATATTTTGATTGTATTTATAGCACTGATATTAATCTAATAATTCATATATTATCATAGAAGCATGCAATATATTTGGAATCTACTGTGACTTCGTGTTAAACACTTGTTTATCATGAATACAAGGATCTATTTTTATGATTAAAGATTTCCCGTCAGGAATAAAACAGAAATAAGACTTTCTTCGATATATAGTAGTTGCACCGGCATAACAACGCAGTGAATCAAATTTCTTTTCATGATGGATGAAATTTTCAGTGACATAAGACATTGTCTCTCCTCTAATGGTCCAATTGAAAAGTTCTTCAAAGGTTAGTAATTGGTTGTCTAATGCTGATCCCAAGCTATCACTCGTAACTTTCATCTTGATAATCACTTCAATCCTCTCACATGGTCCTTAGCCATGCAAAGTGGCAAAGAAACAGTGCTGTCATATAAAATTGTGATGCTAATGGCGACTCGGGTTAATTAATGAATTAACGGTCTTATTTTGTCGAATATGATTTTATGATGCTTGGGTGTGGAAGTTTGATGCGAAAAGTTGCGAGCAGAACTGATAGAAAATAGAACTAAAGTTCGATTAGACATTTGCTGGGCGCCACGACTCACAGCTTGGATTCCCAGAGATCATATTAGAAATTGTGACCGTCAGAAGATAAGATGATGTGACGAGCTAGAGTAATTCAGATAGTACTGGCTCCACGACGCCCATGATAGAGAGATCTGACGAATCTTAGAGACGTTAAAAGGCTGCTGCTTTTGATATAGATGATGGGAGCGAGACAAAAAAACGAAACGAGGTAATATCGACCACCAGTGTTCCCATTTATTTTACGAGTTTATCTCTACTATAGTCTCAAATTTGATCTAGAATGATATAAATGCTCACGTCATATATCGAGAGAATTATCTAAATCTTTCTTTTGCAAAGTCTTACTTATATAATCAACAAGGTTTATTCCTCGGTTCTCCTTCCGTAACAATGGAATCTTCCTCTTGTAGGGAACAATTTTGCTGATAACAATAAACCCTACCCACCATGTCATAAATGGTATTTTGTACAGTAATAGTCTGTTTTTTTAATTTTTTTCTTCGTCTGCTCAATTTGCTTCTCAATGCTGACAATTATATATAGAGAAAGAAACATAACCGAATAAAAAAACTTTTAAAAACTCGTTATACTAATTTAGAACTCTATTGGAAATGATAACTTTATAATTATTTCTGTCACCTGTTCTCTTTTATTGTTCATTATATTTACGCTGTCTTGGCCAAACGATACGTTCACTGTTTGATAAAAAGATATCATTTTTAAAAAAGTTTTAAAGTAATATAAAACATTTTTAATCATACCCGTCAGACTATATATCCATTTTTTGCTGATACATATTAATTGTCACCCACAAACAGCTGTTTCGTTGTATTATTCTTCAGTGAGGCTTTAGACTATCCAATATCCCTTCCCAGTACCATGAGGTAGGATTGGAACATCTGCTTTAGACCCACTGGCTGATATTTTACCCCTGCCCAAAGCAGACCTGGACACATAGAAAAATCACTATTTTGCAGTAACTTGAAGTTTCATACCAGTTGATGCAAATGTTTGACAGCCTGAAAATGAACAAAGAGAGAGAGAGAGAGAGAGAGAGAGAGAGAGAGAGAGAGAGAGAGAGAGAGAGAGAGAGAGAGAGAGAGAGAGGGGGGGCACTTTTCAAAAATAATCTAACAAACATCTTTTGTAGACAAACATCTTTATTTATATCTGGTGAGGTTTCTATTTTCGATTTCTTTGATTTCCGATATTCGGTTTGGCTTGGCGATATAATTACTGAGAGGTACTTGAAAAGTGAATCTCCTCTGCTTCTTTCTTAGCAAATCTGAGTTTAAGGTGTTATCATGATCAAATGAAAACAAGTCTGTGACAAATCAAACACTGCTTTAGTATCGTTCTTTCTTATATTACATTTCAATTAAGCACGCCAGATAAGATTACTAGGACAGTCTCTGAGCAGATTTGGGAGGGGATGGACTTTATGGTGCGTCAAGCATTTTGATCCTGTTTTATTTATCATGTAATTTTCGGTCCCTCACACGGAACTATGGCGTCGAAATATTCCAGTTATTTTTCTGTTTCCAATTTGGATATTCCATGTCCACTGTAATCTCTTACATTTTATATATTTATATTTGATTCCTCGAGAAGTACTGACACAGAAAACTTCAAACTCAACACTAAACTGCCTTATGTGCTGACTGCTACATCCGGCGAATATCAACTTTCCAACATAGCCAATCATCAAGAAAAATAAGCAAGGATGAACAGAAGAGTACAGGAAATAATAACAAACGAACGAGATTAGTGGAGGACAAATAAAGAATAAGAAGCAGAAAAAAAAAGAGAGGAAGGGAAGGAAGTAAAAGGAAGAAATAAGGAGAAATTAAATAAGAAGGAATAAAAGAACAAAGAGTGAAAAAAAGCCTACAAAAAAAAGGGAGGAAAGGAAGAAAGAGAGGAAAAAGAGAGGTAAGAAAACCTATTCATCGAAAGAAAAAATGGAAGAAAGAAAAGAAAGAAATAGAGAGAAGCGAAAATCAATTAATCCACAATGAACATCTCTCTGCTCTTTTGTTAGTTCACAGTAAATACTTTTGGGAACAAGTTTGGCAGAATTCTGCGATTGTAGAACATGAAGAGAGAAAGCAAAAAAGAAAAAAAAAACAAACCCCAAAAACAAAAATTAACTCCAGGAGAAGTATTTTGCCATTCCAGCATGTGGAATGTATTTTGGATTTTATAACATTTCCCATTTTATTCCAATAATTCATAAAATTGCGCCTCAGAGTAACAAGTTTTTATAAATCACAACTGTTGAGGCGCCTTTGAGTTTCTATGCCTGCGTGACGAAGGACCATCGTGCTTTTTACAATACGATCACAAACAACGGAAATAAACAGGCAGTTATTTTGTATTATTTCCGGTTCGAAAAAAAAAGTGCATTTTATCTCGCAGGTTTGGAAATAATTTCGTGTCAATATAGAAATTTAAAATCTCAGTGAAGAGAAATAAATGAATACATAATGGAAGGAAAGAAAAGGTTTTGAAAAGATGACAAACTTGTTGGAAATTTTCTACAATTTAGATTGACAAAATGTTAGTTACTAGCTCAAAAGGAATAATGAAATCTTCGAAACTTGAAAAGAAAAAAAAACACACATCTTTGTCAAAACGTAATTGAAATTGTTCGATGAAATTACGAGAGAAATTCAACTGTTTGATAACCTTGCATGACTTAGAGTCGTTTGATTTTCAAAATTTATTGGGAATAATTAAAAAGATGATTGGGTACTAAAGATTTTCTGAGAGATAAAAGTATCTAAGTATGCACTTAGTGATTATATGAATAGAAAAAAGGTAATGTTTAATTAAGAATTATAGTAAACAACAGAAGCAATATTGATTGCACTGGAAAAATGAATTGTGAATTGTATATCCTTTTTGAACTAAAAGTTTTTTCCAATCTTTCTTCGTAATCTCTTACGAAATTAGCGAATATCTACAGCGATATTCTGTTACACTTCATTTATATAATGATTGTTGCAGATTCGTTGATTTTTTTTCGCTTTTACACGTATCTTCAGCTCATTCTATAAGTTTTCTATCTGATTCAGGTTGGGAATCTTGTGAAGACAAAGGAAAACTTTTTTTTATATTCTTATCCTAATAATATTTCTGGATTAATATAATTGCCATGAATTAAACCCCAACCACTCTACAGTGCCAGATTCGTAAGACGCACTTTCAAATTGACATCCAATATTTCACAACGATTCTCTATTTCCATCGTACCATTAGTTTCCTGCATCCTTAATAGAGAAATACCCCAATTCTTCTTCAGACATGTTTCGTTGTTGGGACAGTGTTCATTGAATTAAAAGCTTAAACTTGAATTTTCAAAACATATTTATTGTCATTTTTTGGTTCCGTCTCATCTGACCATAATAACTTCTTCCGAAATTCTTTGAATCGGAAATCCCTTTTACGAGGTCAGGCATGATCATTGGCCTGCTCTATGTAGGGCTTTAGTAATAGTATTTCTTGCTTCGTTCACTCCAGTGGCTTCCGAATCATCCCTGATATCCCCAGCTATGAAATTTGCATCATTTTGAAGATTTCTTAGAAGGTTACGGGCTTCTCTGGCGACCATTCCTTCTTCCGAACACGTCCAGGTTTTTTTATAACATTATTCTCTTTTTCAATTTTAGATGATGTACTTATTGCGCATTTAAAATCATTAACGTACAATTTCCTGAAAGTAAGTGATTATTACAACGATAATATCTATTTCCTGATTCTTATCATTTATACAAGGAAGTTAATTTTCCTGTTCTTTTTTTTGTGCTATTCATTTTGGACAAAGAATTTTTAAAATTTTGTTGTCCCAATAAGATTGTTGTCGTAGAATTGGTAGTGAGAATCCCACGTGTATATTTGCTCTTTTTTAGGAATACTAAGCACTTTTATTATGAACATTCGATTTCATTATCATAAGAGTATGTATATATGTAGTATATATATATATATATATATATATATATATATATAATATATATATATATATATATATATATATATATATATATATAATCATTCACACATATATGCATGTGCGTGAAAATGATGAGTCAAAAAGTTCAATACATGTATTTCATGAATCATTCATTCAGTATTGCACTGTTTTGCGAGATATTTTTTTCTTTTTCGTAAAGTATAATCTGACAAAACAATTTGTAAAAAAAAACATTTTTACAGTAAACAGTCATCAATTCCGATATATAATCCGAAAGGAAATTTCAATACCAAGAACTTTAAAACTAAGCTTCCCCCAAAATTGCCTTCCCGGTCAGTTACTTGAATTTACACACACACACACACACACACACACACACACACACACACACACACACACACACACAAAAACGCACAAACAAACACACACACATACACATGACAACCAGTTTTATACTTATATATATATATATATATATTTATATATATATTTACACATATATATATATATATATAGATATATAAACACTCTTATGTATACACTTATATATACACATAAAATTGCATGTCATTGGGCTTTACTGGAGAATTTATTTTTAGAAGTTTAGACATGTTTGAATCAAAGTTTGTTGAGTATTGATTTTTTTCACCCAAGGGTTAGAATAGTTTTGAATATATATTCAACTACCGGATCTGAATTCAAGAGCTCGGTTAGCTGCAATTAAAGATATTCTCTGGTGACTTACGAACCAACGATGATAAAGCAAAACGATTGAAAAACCCTTATGAAGGGTCGGGGAAAAGAAGGAAAATGGTAAACATTAGCAGAAACCAATTTTGAAATATCAAAACGTGGTTCTTCTATAACTTTATGTAATGGCTTTTATATTTAAACTTGCATTTATATTTGGAAAATCAGTCTTATTTTACGATTATTTTGAATCGATTTATCATCGACGGAAAATTATATTAAGACGCAGAGTCTCAACATTTAATCCACAAGTTAAAATGATTATTATCACATGCCATATTGATAGTAAAGAAAACGGTACTTTTAGATCGGAAATAATGTTTTTTGATTGACAGGAAAAACCTAGCCACTTTCAGCCATTCGAAATGGCCCAGGTGCAGCTTATCGTGTATAACGTATATCAGGGTTATTCCCTTCGCAAAATATCTACGTAACGTATCCATAAACTTATTGTGAAGAATCACCCATATTCTTAGCCCAGAAAATATGTAAATGATTTTTGTAACACATAATATCAATTTAGATTCGTCTTACGAAACTTTTTTCTAAAAATGATTGCTGTCAAGAATTAAAACAGTGGGAAAAAAAGACTATGAGTCCTTTTTTCGAAAAAAAAAAATGAAAAAAACGAAATTTATTAAAAAAGTATTCGTTGTTAGAACGTCTGCTGTCATGGCGATGCACAGGATCAAACAGGCGTTGGTTATTAAAAAAATCATCAGACATTGAGTTAAGATTTTATTATCACTTTCCAAAACTGTGAACTGTTTATTTAAATTCATAAACGAATACTGTGTCCAAAAATATCAAAGATACCTCATTCTACTCGTCATTTGCTACGGGTTATTTGAAAAAAATCGGAATTTTGAGATAAGATTTTATCTGAACTTTTCCCATCTTTGAACTGTTTATCTCCTTTCGGAAACGAATGATAAAAAAACTATTACACTTCCCCTAAATAAACACACTCATATTCCAAATATTATGGTTATTTTTCATATTATGAACTAATGTGAAATTTTGTCACATTATTAAATTGATATGATATCTAACAGTACTTAAAATACAACAATCTATTCTTCTGTTCTTAGAATTCCTACAATTTACCGCTGCACTATGTTTTTTTCAACCTAAGTATTAGAAGATTTTTTTTCCCTTTGTTTTGATATAAAGCAAGGTCATAGATCTTGTTTTAGTCATATTTCGTCAGTAGTAAATTTCTTATGGTGCACTTTTGAATTTCTGCTTAAATTTTCATTCCAGTTAGTATATATGAATCTTATATGTATAAAAATCCTTCAAAACAGCTTCAGTTGAGGTGTGATTTTTTATATAACTTGCAATCAGAACAATTGAATTGATACATGAATTATCCTGTCTTCTTTTGCAGGTATATGCTAGTTTAAAACATGAAACCACAACCTAACTCAAACCTCTGTCATAAGTTCAAATTTTCCAAACAAATAATAAAGTGACATTTTTAATTAGGAAAAAGTTTCTTCTAACAGCTTGATTTGAAAATCAAATCAAAAGAAAAAAATTGTACTCGATTTATTAGAAATAGGATTAAAATGAATAAGTTAATTCATTTTCTGGGTTTGTACTTACCTATAAATGATCGTTTGTATAAAGAAATATTCCATAAAAAATTGCAAATCAAAGAAGTATTATTATGAACAGAACAACTCAAGCTATTTTACAATAGATACAAAATGGAGTACGATCTCAGATGGATACGAAGAGATAAAAGATAAAAAACACCTTCCTTTTCATGATTATTATTATCATCGATACGTAACTCTTCAAGAAACTCACTTTGAGAAACCCTGATCTATTTGACCTTGTACTGGCTCTCGCCTCATATCCATTGGCAGCACTTGAGATAGGTATAATGCGATAGAATCTGAGAAAATAATCAAAGGTAGAAGTGTCTGAAACTCTTGAATGGTTCCATATTCTCGATGCATCATACGCCTAAATCCATTCCCCGCGTGAATATTGGATTACGATTAGAGAATCAAAGGGAAGTAACCATAGAAAGCGAATGCTCGAATTGGTTTAAGAGAAATACAGTTTCTCATGTACACCCACACGGCCCAACTGGATTGGAAATCTGTTTGACAAGTGTTTCTATCTGATCACTCATTATGATGAAAGAGGTGATCAAACGTTGACGCTAATAAAGAACAATTGAATTTTCTTACATGTAATTATGCGATAATAGATGTACGTTCCTTTATAGAGGCGCCATTATGCGAGGGAAGAAGAAGAGAAAAAATAGGCAACGATTCTGCTGCAGTTTTGCTGAATTACTTTCAGCGACATTCCAAAATCTATTATCGTTTGATAGAATTCGGCATCTTGTACGAGCATTTTCATTCGAAAAGACGCTGGTCAAGGACTTGCTCATAATTTTCTTATTTTAGCCACGCACAATGCGGACACAATGGCGCTATACGGAGTGGAGTTGGGGTTAAGCTTCTTCAATAGAAAAAAAAAAGCAAAAAAAAACCAAACTGGTCAGCTTAGATAGTAAGGCTTTTACCTATTTCATTTTTGGTTACTGATATACAGGGGTCTACTTACAATAAATATGTGGGTTGTTTAAAATGCAGAATATGTTTCAAAATGGAATGTAAAAATACAAAACAAAGAAAAAGAAAGAAAAGAGAAACAAAAATAGAAACAGACAAATAATTGTCTTATAATTACTGATGACGATCTTATCCCCAAATCACATCTTCCTGTGTCGAGCCAAAAAAGAGAGAAGATAAACGTTTCAATACTGACCGATGCTCTTTTTCCTTTAAGTTTCGATCGAACACATTTACATCGATTTTAATTTTCTCTCAAAGCTTGTAAACAGCATACTGCAGTGACTTATTACATAAGCCATGATTTGAGCCGAATAAACATAAAAGACATTTCTAAATGTTTTCTAACATTGCACAACAGGTCGTTTTTGGATGTCTTTCATAAATCAGATAGCTTCAGCTGGACAGCATATATCCGATATTCACTTGAACGCTTTTGTTTTTGTTGCCTGTAAATCTTTTTAAAACTGGCAAGGAATCCCGGCGTTACCCGGGTGCATACATGTACACTCTTGCGTACGGTTCAGAAACATTTATTCGCTCATGGTGTCAGATTTCATGCTCTTTTTTCCCTTGGGTAACGACGGGATCCCAAGCTCGTATTCAATATAATCCACTTCGCCGAAAATACTCACTACAACGGACACGACATACCATTTTTGCTCCTCCAAAAGTTATCAATGACTTTCAGTGAACAATGGTTGGAAGGAGGGTGACGGGTTGAAAAGAAAAGTTTATAATTATGTAATGGTTATACGTAGTATTTAAAGAAAATATAACGGGTTTTAAAAAAAAGATTAGTTTTCATCAAAGCTACTTGCTGATCTCATTTTTCAATTCTGAGAGAATAATACCGTTCACTTCAAATTTATACCTGAAAAGTTTCCGAGAACGACACAGACACATAAATAGAGGACAAAACAGGTTGGTGGTTAAGAGAAAAGGGTGTAATAAGTGAGAAAGTGGGGCGTTGCGAGAAACAATCTGAGTCTACTGACAGATGATATATTCTCCCTTTCATCCTTTGTATGATTCACACTGGAGATATTGCATTTAGTTGAATATCATATATATATATATATATATATATATATATATATATATATATATATATGTATCAGTCATCTTGTTTGAACATATTTCATGGAAATCAATTATGGTTATAGCTACAAGAAATTCATTTCATGCAAATTGCTAAACTCCGCCATATCCATCACTATATGTATATATATATATGTGTGCATTTGTGTGTGTGTGTGTGTGTGTGTGTCTGTGTCTGGTTTGTTTCTTAATTTGATGGTTGTTTATCGAGCAAATAGAAACAGAAAAACACTCACTGCGTGCATTCTCCCTATTGGGAAATAACAAAGGTGTGTTATTAAAAATATTTTTTACTGTCAGCGTGCACACACAGGAAAAAACTCATAAACAAAAATCAATATATATGTATACACACACATACATACAAACACACACACACACACACACACACATATATATATATATATATATATATATATGCAGGACCATAAACCAGACTTTTTAAATAACCCTGCTATGAGACAAATAAACTCCACGAAATCCCAGATAAGAAAAATCACGATAAACTTTACAAACATAACATGACAAAGTATTATTTGAAGCACCCTTTAGATGAAGATTAACCACCGATACATCAGCCCTTACAAACTAAAAATGCAAAACCAATTCACCATTATCTGAACATTACTGGAACTTCAAAGACAGCAAACTCACACAAGCAGTAAGATGGAGAATAATAAAACAAAGTCACACCAGCCAGAATATTGAAACTGACAAATTAGTAATTATCACGTTCACTAATAAGACAGACTTACTAAATAGAAAAAATTAAGTAGAAGTCAAATTTTCAATTAAAAAACATAATCCAACACCCTGCAGGTATACAAAAACCAATCATCATTGCAATATTCTTCTTCTTCTTCTTCTTCTTCTTCTTCCTTCTTCTTCTTCTTCTTCTTCTTCTTCTTCTTCTTCTTCTTCTTCTTCTTCTTCTTCTTCTTCTTCTTCTTCTTCTTCTTCCTCTTCCTCTTCTTCTTCTTCTTCTTTTTCTCCTTCTCACTATTATTATTATTATTATCATTATTATTATTAGTAGTTGTAGTGGTAATATTACTATTAGTATTAGTATCATATTACACCAGCCAATATAAACACATTTCAACCATCTAATAATCTTTTCATGAATATTTTAGATATATGGAAGCTAACCCATCAAGAACGTTAAAGAAATTAAACATAATCAACAAAAGGAACGTAGAAGTGAAGACAAGGAGACAAATAAAAGTCAGATGATGTATCCCCTGAAACTAAAGCCACCGCATCAAAACTGATAGATTACCGACGTACAGATGAGAAAAGTGTCTGAAACATTTTGAGAAATTTATAATAATCAGTCATGAAATCTTGACCCACCAAAAACAAACAGGAACGCATGAATTACCGACAGAAAGATAAACAAACAAACTAGAAGAGAAAAAAAGAAAAAGAAAGAGAAATACAAATAGAAGAAAACTGTGTTTGTGTATCTCTGAATTTTTGAGATGAGGTATCATTATCATTTCTATTATTATCCGAACTATTGTCTTTCTAGGTTCAATCGCAGTGTGAGACAATAATAATTCGAAAATAGTACCTACTAATGCTAAGAGGGGAGTGCAGTCAATATACCCACGTCGGTTAAATAAAGGGTTCGGTTCGTTACTTCCCCACACCTACCAGATGATACCTGATGAAGGCCGTAGAGTACAACGACCGAAACGTTGTCTGAAAGAACAACCAAGATGAGGATAGTCCGAATAATAATAGAAATACAAATAAAAATAATTTCTGAAATAGAAATAATGAAATAATGAATATGAAATAAATCATATCATTCGCTCAGAAAGTCCAAAAGGGCAGAAACATAAATGTGGTTGAGTGATAAATCTATCATTTCCCCAATATTTTAACCTCTACTTAACTAAATGTTGAGTGTATAGAGCACATTATTGAATAACCTTGTCACACATCAGGTAATGAATTTGTACTTTGGTACATATATATGTGTGTAAAAATTCAATTTACATACCAGTTTTTTCTTGGATAACAGTTTTTTGAGAAAGCTTAGTTTTATCGTCCTGGGCATTAACAATGTTTTAAAAATATCAGCAGTAGTGCTCAATTACTCTTTTCCGTTGAGCATATACTGATAAAACAAGAAGATATAAACCAAAATCCAAATATATATATATATATATATATATATATATATATATATATATATATATATATATATATATATATATATATATATATATATATATATATATATATATATATATATATATATATATATATACGTGATGGGTGAATTACGGCATACGTGATCTGATAAACTATCTCCGGCAGATTTATTCAACAATCATAATTTTTGCGTCAAGAAACTAAATATATCTCGTGGTAGATTAAAGATATGATGAATAAGAATTACAAACTCAGTTTTAGCATGTTTGTGTACACACTCTGTACCGGTATTTTTAATAAAACTTCCTTTCATAATAGCCACAAATATCTATCGGAGTGACGTTTATTTGCTCTGGCACCATGTGGAGAGTAAACATAGATGGTTGTTCCAAGCATTATAATGTTTAAAAAAATGCAATGGGGTTTTATCTATTATCCATTGTTTTGTAAAAACTGATGTTTGTGAAATATTTCCCCAAAAATATTGATAAAAAAGATCAGTATTATTGACATGTAAAGGCACCCGGTGACTTCTACATTATGAAAGCGTACACGTTTTGTTCTGTAAACAAACGAACTTAGGGGAAAAAAATATTTGCAAATCGCGAAGCATAGAAGCCTGAAAATATTTGCAGAGAATAAGAAAAAGCGTTGCTTCTTTCTTCAAAGGAAAAAAAAGAGAAGAAAATTCTATTACAAGCTATTTGGGTTGAAGTATCGATGCACGAAGAAGGAATGTAAGCAATCTATTACTCTATATGCAGAGGAAATATAATTGAAAAAGACCTTCAGTGAAATGAGTGCGCGTTTATATGATCTCATTTAACCAAAATAACGTATATCCTCCAAGATCAAGAGTTCCTCTGAGGAAACATAAATATTTTTAGCAATTTTGAAAGTAAATGAACAAAGATTAGAACAGGTTTGGTTTGTCACTCAATAGAAACCGTCAGGCAAACAATATCTTTTGGCAGCACGTTATATTCGGAGAGACCAACCAATAAATTGATAAGGAAAAGAGTAGTCAACTCATTGCAACTTTCGTCGGATAGTTATCATGGAAAGTAAACAAAAACAAACAAACAAACAAAAAATAGTGTGAATGCTGCCGGGCGCAAACTAAGGAACTGAGTTACCATCAACTAACAATGCACATTGAAGCCCCCAATAAAAACCATTCGAATTCGTGTGACAAAAAACAGCAAAAATGAATTTTCGAGCCATGATAAGGAGTTAATTTATACAATATCAGCTATCTGGCTCTGTTTGTGAGGCCCTTGAGTGTGATTCACACATACATACATACCAAGTCAAACCAACCTAAAAACTGGAGAAAACTATGCGGACAGTTTATGTTTTCGGTTTCTAATAGAGTATGGAAGGCGAATAATGCAAACGAAAAGAACGTTTGCTCATCGGCTCTTGATTTAGAGATCAAGTAAAAGCCGAGACAATATCGACCACTTCGCTGTGTAGTTTATTTTCATCTTTTATTTATAGCAAACGTACAGAAATTGTTGCAAAGGTACTAAAATATTTAGTTATGTGAACAAACCAAAATAAAATCCGCTCTTGCTTGAAAAATGCTCTAGCTAAGAAATAAGTAGATAAACAGAGTGAAGTACTTTTTTTTCAAAAAAATCTTTCATCCTGAAGTTACTCGTTATATTTGAAAGAAAAGCGTTTCCTTTTTTTACTTCTCCTGACGTGTTCGTCTGATAATCAGAGAAAAACACTTCGCGGAAGATTCTCTTTTTTTCGCTGAGAAAACTGTAGGAAAAGACGGAAGGGTGCATATGACACGTTCGTGAGATGACTGTCTGACCTCTAAGAGTAGCCCGCAGGAATAGCACATTTCTATGAGAATTACAAAAGTTGCAAGATTGCTTATTAGTTGGAATGGACGAACACCTAACAAGCAAGGTCATCTTGGGTCAGCAAAAAGAAGATTCCTCGGGCTCTGTCCGCGTGAACAGTTACCGATCAATCGAACTTCTGGTCAGAGACATATGTTGACTCACGCATGCGCACACACACTCCTTGGTTTCTCTCACTTTTTTTCTCTTTTCATTGATTTGTGTCTGATTCTAGTGAACATGTTTATACTCACTTTAAAATCTACTTCTCTTTTCATCATTATTTGTCTTTGATGCACCATTGACTAGTGGTTAGCGAGCTTCTATCGCTGGTTATTATCAATCTAGTGAGTTCAATCTTTAGTGGGTGCTCCGCTTCTGTGGCCTTGTCTAAAAATGTTTCTTAGTCAATAACATCGGAGTAGTGGTTTAAAAACTGACCTCACAGACCACACTCCCTGAAGATAGCTAGACCCTCATCATCATCATCATTAGTCTTTTAACGTCCGTCGTTGGACATAGACTTTCCCCAGGATCCGCCACATTTCTCTATCATGGGCGTCGTAGAGCCAGTATTTTCTTTATTTGTCTAGTTCATCTCTCCATCTTGTATTTTGTCGGCCTTAATTTTGCATGTGGTCTCCAGGGATCCATGTTAATGAATCGTGGTGTTCATCGGTTGTCTTCCATTCTCGCAACATGACCGGCCCATTGCCATTCGTATTTTTCAATGGATTCTATGATGTCTCTGATCCTTGTTTTCTTTCTGATATTTTGTGCTGTCTTGTGATCTGTCCATGTAAGGTTGGGCATGATTCTGTCATGTGCACGTTGCATACTTCTCAGTTTGCGGGTTTGTCTCTTGGTTAAGTTCCATGTTTCAGCTCTCCTAAGTGATTATCGAGAGGATGCATTGGTTGTATACTCTTCTTTTTAGGATTATTTGGATCGTTTTTTTTAATGTTTGACCTTTCTTAGCCGAAAGTTTGCCATCCTAGGGGGATTCTCTGCTTGATTTCTTTTTCTTTTGTGGATTTCATGGAGATTTGTTGTCCTAAGTAAATGTAGTGGTCCACTTCCCCCAGTTTTGCATCTTCGATTTTCATAGTTATGTCCTTATCCTTGATGTGATTGTTGCACATGACTTTTATTCCACTGAAGTTCATGTGTGAGCCGACTCTTTTCCTTTCTTCGTTTTGATCATCTAGCATTAGTTAGAGATCAAGTAGGTTCTCTGCAAAAAGGACGAGGTTGCTCAGATATTCATCGTCTTTTTTGATTCCTCTTTTTTCCCAGTCCAGGTTACGGAAGATCATTTTGAAGCATGCTGTGAAGAGTTTGGGGGAGCTGGTATTGTTTTGTCTTACTCCATTTTGGAGTTGGAAGGGTTCAAAGTCTTTATGTAGCAAGATAAAGGAGTTAGGTACTCAAGTGGGGTCCTATTTTAGATTAAACCATGTGTGATAAATATCCATTATTACAACAGTGGGTTCCATCCTCACTGGATTCCGACCCATATGAGAACTTGCGCCAGACTATGCTATGATCAATGAATATCTAGGCATTTCTCCTTCAGGTATTTGCAACAAGCTGGTCTTGCAAAGCATTATTACTGTTCAGAACTCAATCATCAGTGGTGCACTTTACTTGGTGACCTTATGTTGGACGAACATGAATTTAGATGTACAAGGCAAGTGAAAAAAATCTCTATCAGGAATTGGTAACAATTTATTTTCATTTATGGGTCGATTGTGGTCAAACTGGCTTTACATTGGACCACACAGTTGTAAAATGTACTTGCTGTGTTAAAATTTAACGTAGGCACAGGCATTGTTAATTGATTTTAGAACTGCCTCGATAAACCTTTGCAGGGAGTCTGGTAGTATATTTGGGGTAACATAAAATGAACTCCTCCAGTTGATCTGGGGTTAGTGGTTTAGTGCGGTACACTTTTTCCGCCTCTCATTTCAGGAAGAAGACACAGAGGGTAAAGTCAGAGAGACTTTTTGATTTAGGAGTTTATTCGCAACCACCCTGTACGTATGTAACTTTACTTTGTATACGAGAAACACATACGTACTCTGTTATCGTTGTAACTACAGTCTGTATAATATAAATCAGTATTCTACATCTTGGATATTACAGGATTCCCTATTTCTATATTGTTATTCTCATTCGAATCCTATAATTCATTTGGAGCATCAAACCATCTCTTGAAGTCTTCGGTTTATCTTAATGCACTTATCTCTGAGAGCGTCATCTTTTTATGCTTTCCATTATAGGATTACGCATTTTCGCCTCTCAAAAATCTGATTCGCGTCTTCATGCAGGAGGAATTCGCTTTGACAAAAAACAAAATCTGAAAAAGAAAGATAAATAAGAGAAAAAAATATTGCAATTTGTAAAATACAGAAAAAATATTTATGTGTTCCTTTTCCTTCTATTCAGATTTGATTTATTTTTCGAAGCGTCAGCCCGGTTCAACGTCGAAGTAAAACAAAAAAGATCTATTGAAGTGGAGTAAGATTTATCCTTCTTTACAGTGAAATCTGATTTTGTTCTGAATTGTTCAGCCACCGATTGTATTTTTTTTTTACCTTTGCTGCCATGCCAGATGAATTATATAATGTGGACCTCTGTGGCTTACCTAATCGAGTAGATTGTGCGGTGTTTTCTACTGCAGTTAGATGTAGGTGTTCGAGCTCAGGTAAAGAACCAGAAAAAAAAACAAAAAAAATAAACATAATTTCAAATGATGATTTTCAAAGTGAGTAAATAAAAATCTCTCTACCTCTAATTGCTCCCGTTCACACTGTACAAAGCAAATTTTGCTTCATATGAAATAGTGACAGCAGTTTTGGTTCCAGGCTAAGTATAAGCCAGAATTTAAAACGATGATTCTCAAGGTTGTCAAACAAACCATCCTTACTTGGCCAATTGTCGCAGTACTCTCCCCCTACCCATCAATTTTCCTATTGTGTTATACTGATATACGCTTTATGAACGAAAAAAAAAAATAACAAAGCGATAAAACTTCAAGAATCTAGATAATATAAATAGAATAAACAATCAAAGAGAATTGGGCTGCTACAGTATACAGACCCTCACCTGATTCGGTAGCTACATCAACGTAGCGTTGCTCTTACCATCGAGCTAAACAGCTGTCGGTAATGCAGCAACTTCATTTATTTCAACTGTTTATGTTGTCTGGACCAAAAG